>JAKSZT010053883.1:68930298-69013295 GCA_026826555.1 Tolypeutes matacus
CCTTCCTTCCTTCCTTCCTTCCTTCCTTCCTTCCTTCCTTCCTTCCTCCTTTCCTCCCTCCCTCCCTTCCTTCCTTCTTTTTAGCTCCTTTAATTTTCTCTCTTTTTCTTTTCTCTCAACTGCTCTTTATTTTCTTTCTTCCTTCCTTGATAAAAATTCAGGGGCAACAAAAGGAGTCCCACAATTGGAACTTGTGGAAAATAAAATGTTGAAATGAATAGCTAGAAAATTGTTATAGATCAAAAGATAAATCAATTTTATAAAACTGCTATTCTGAAATTGCAACAATCTTGTACAGTCAGGACTGATAAAATGGAGTAATCAGACATTTCAAATGTCCATAAATGTAAAATCATCTACTTGAACATTATATGCAATACATTCACACATAAAAGCAAATACTGTAGCCTTATTTGAACAATATTGAACTCATAAATACTCATGATTTCACTCTGTCCAGGGGCCTAAGGACTAGGAATGCTGCTGTGATACAGAAAAACATTGTGAATACCTCCTCTATTTAAAAATGTCACTCAAGAAAGTCTCTTCTAACATGAAGGCAAATACATATAGCTACTGAGCTATGACTGTACTTCTGTCACATTCTATGGGAAAAACACCAGACTCCACAAATTCGGAATCATGACAACACTTTGAACTAATTATTTGGTTCATCCATAGTTATACCTTGATTTACCTCACATTACCCTACAAACCTTACAAAGAGGAGGTATTTTTAACTCTAGGACAGCGGTCACTGTATAATATGCATTCTTGATCTGTTTCTTTCTCCCAAACAATGGTACCAATGGTTAACACTTTTGTGGTAGCACCACTATTTCTAGTAAGTAGATTATTATGGAGTGTGCCACTTTAAAGCTGCAATACAAAAAGAATATTTTGTAGTTCACTCACCAATTCCACAAATATTAAAAAAAAGAAAATCAATAATAATCAAAGCTAAAAGGCCATATTTGTTTAAAAAACCCACTTTAATATATCAATCAAAATATTGTAATAAATTATTCGTTAGTAAATTGAAAAGCATTATGTCATATTATTGCCATTTTGTGGAAACAGTATATTTTCATGTCCCCTAATTTGAGATTCATTTTTCTAATTAAAATAGATATATGATGTACTTTGGAACTAGATGTGATTGAAAAAAAATCACAATTTTCAAGGCATCTCTTTTAGGGTGAAATAGTCATTTTAAACATGTACTACCTTTGTTGTTGTTAAAACATACAAAAGAGGACTATTTGCAGAAATGTCTTTAGGAGTAGTGAAATCGATAACTTCATCAAATTTGTAAAATGGCTTTCAAGTCTATGGTCTTTCTTTCATAAAAAGTAAAACCGTCAAACTATTCCTATAATACAATACTTCTTAGAGTAACAGCATTTTCTTTCAGATTTTTATTCTTTATAATAGAAATAGTTTAATATTCACAATAATTTACTAATTATTATAATCTTAAGAATTCTCATCCCTGGTGTCTTGTCTTCATTTGATCACATCTTACATATATCGTGTAAGAAGAAATAAAGCATGGTAATTTTCTTGGCTTTATTTGTTTGAGCTGAAATGGCTATAGAGAAAGGTTTTATTGCAGATTTAGTTATTTCAGGGATTAATTTGCCTCATGTCAGCATAGAATATGTTTTGGAACATGTTTTTTACATAGCATACCTTCCAGGCTTATCAATTGAATGATGTTATTAGGTGGAAAATATGCAAAATCCTCCTGTCCACAGAACCACTGTCTGTCATACTAACTTACCGGCCAAAGAGCCAAATCAATTTTGAGGGCTTACCAACACATGCAATATTAGGCGATAGGACTTTGTGTCTTTTCTGACAAACCATATTAAAGATTTTAGCTTGGAATAGTGAAAAGAAAAGGTGCTATATTGCTAGGCAATCCCTTGAATGGACTGTGCTGTCATTTTAAAGGGAATTATTTCCCAAGGTGGATTGAACATTTAGTTACAACTAAAGAAATCAGATGGTAGCTTTACTTGTGCTATATTAGTTACATTGTTTTGCATCACAAAACTGAGTTATTTTAGGCCCAAATTCTCAAACCCCACTGGTGATGAGGGAAGAGTTTTTACCAGCCAAGAGCTCCTTCATTATTTAGAGATAGGATATAGTTTAACTTTATCATTATGGTTTAATTTTGCTTTCAATTTTTAGCAAAACATTTTATATTAGTTGGAGACGAAGAGAAAAGTATTATTTTATGAAGGCACACCCATGCTGAACTTACGGGAAAGAGAAGCAGAGCTGCACAGCCAGTTATAATACAAGGCTCATTCCTGAAACCTGAATATCATGCGAGCAGAAAAATCTAGATATGTGTTATATTGTGAAGAAATGATCTGAAGGCAATATTATTTGCTTTTTTCATCAAAAAAGGAAAAAAAAAAAACGCATCTTTGTCAATGTGGATTGACTCTTATTGAAACAGGGACTTGAATGCCTGTATTGCAGCCTTAAAGAATCACATATTCACTGCAATATTCGTTTTTGTAAACTACAGCCTGCAGCCTAGCAGACCATGACTGAATGCTTTTGAAAAGTTGTAGATTACAAACATGAAATCACAATTAATATCCTCTAAAAGTAATTTCGGAGCTTTCACGTCTTAAAAAAAAAAAAAAAAAAAAAAAAAAGGACAATGTGTACTGCTTCACAAGGTAATGTAGCTAATCAAAAAAAAAGAGTAGAATTAAAGTATTTACATAATGAGCAATTCTACAGAAGGCGATCATCCCCATGTAAGCACTGCCGATTATATCCCACGCTGCTTTTAACAAACTGTACCAGATTGGATCCAGCCATTAGCACTTTCAGAGAATCCTTAGAAGCCTTTTATGGGTCTTTAAATTTATTGTAGAATGGCATTCTTCAGGTAGAGTATGCTGGTGAAAGAGGACAGTGTCAACACAAGGTACCAGCAGGAGGAAAGAACGTCAGCGCTCCCGGTTATTCCATACTGAGCTGTACTTGGAGCTGGAAAGAAATGGAAAAGATTAAATCAGAATCTAATTTGTGTCTTTCAGGATCCTGACAATAATAAAAAGGCAGCTGGGTATATTTGGAAGAACACTGGAGTTGGAGTCAGAACAGACTTAGGTTCAGGTTTGGTTTTGCCGTATGACAATGTGTTACCTGGTTGACTAAATTCTCCGAGCTTCAGTTTTCCAAGGACAAATGAGAAATCATGTAAATCACCTAGCAGGGCAGTGGTGAGAATTGGAGATGAAGTACATACAGCACATTGTAATGGGCCAGACATGTGCTGTAATGAATGCTGGAAAAACAAGGAAGGGGTTCTTCACTCCAAAGTCTTTTTTTTTTCTTCTTCTTTTTTTGGTAGGGTATTTACCCTCAAACAATTATAATATAATACAAGGAATATTAAGTTGCATGTGCAAACTGCGGTGACACAGCAAATTGAGTATTTAAATCTGCTTAGGCAAGGGGAGGATGATTTAAAAAAGAGTTTCACGATAAGGGACGGTCATTTGGATAGAGAAAAACAACATATTCAAAGGTATGAGGAAAGGAGAGAGCAGGACATATATATTCTAGGATATACAAGCAGATGGGTCTTTCTGGACCATGAAGTTTGAGTCTGGAGCTGAGGGAATTGAGATTAGAGCTCTAGCTAGGTAGAATGATCTCAATTGTAATAAAAAAAGAGTTTAGTTTTTAATACTGTAAAGATTTTGAAGAATTTAGAGAAGTGAAATTATATTATTACATTTATACCTTAGAAAGATCAGTTTTATACATGAAGAAGCTCGTATAGTACTTGGCTAACAGTTGTGTTAAATTTCCACTGAATACTTAGAGATCCACCAAGCTCAGGCTGTTATTGGGATCTACTGACTAGATCCCACTCCATTTCACAAGAGGATGGCTGCCTCCTTGAATGTGAATGATAGCGTGTTTCAGAAACTGAATGTCACAGGCATGTCGATCCTGCTTGAGACTGACTCTCATTTACCATCACAATAATAGTGATAACAAAGAATCCACCAACATATTTTGAACTACCTTTTCACAGTGAAACCTGGATTGCAAGCCTGCTTCATAGTAGAAACATGAATAATATAATAAAGAAATATACTATTTCATGCCCAAATCCATGACTCAAATCCAAGACAGTTTAGTCACACTGAGTTTGAATTACGAGCAGGTGGTATTTTAACAGAATTTTCACAAATGACTATTGTGTTGTTTATACCTCGAAGTAATTAAAGGGGATGAAAGATGCACTGGTCCTTGCCAGTGGGAAATTTCCTTGACTGTACAAGAGCGATTGTTGTTTCCAGGTGAGGGGCTTCAATTACTGAGGCTACTGCTCTTCAGGAAAGAGACATCAACATTAACTCTTTAATGCTTCTATTTATGACACAAGTTTTAAAAAATGAAAAGAGAATAAAGAAATAAATCTACTGACCAGACACCTTTTCGAATTCTGAAATATAGGGAGTCTAATTTAAAACCATGAAACTACTTAAATTATCTTCTCATTTTCAAGACTGAGAAAAAAATGTTTCCTTTTTATAAATATAAATAGTTGACAATATGACCTTCTAAACGACAGCTATTTCAGAGTTTTTTGTTACTGTTGTTTTTTAAAAGAATTTTCATTGTAATAGAACTAGTATAATCGTAAAAGCAAAATATATAAAATGATTTCATAAAAAAGAAATTGACTTTAAAAGCTAGGTATTCAAAGCAAAGGGAAATTATTTTTTTATCTTGACAAAATAAATAGTTTATTAAGTAGGTAGAGTATTAAGGACTCTCAAAACTCCTTATCCATCCTTTAAAATACACTTTCAGACAGGCTTTCCTGAATCCTTTCTTCTTCTCCAACAAGTTGAGTTGATTACTCTATTTGTATCCTTTGGTCACGATATGTGTTCTTCTATTATACAACCATTATACTGCATTGCTGTATTCTTTTACATATCTATTTCTCCCACCAGATGAGAAACTTTCCTAGGTCATGTTTGTTTTTCTTTGTGTTTCAAGACACAGACTCTGATACATAGTAGATGCTCAAGAAATGTATACTAAATGAGTGATTCAATTAAATAAATTCATATCCAGAATTAAAATGAGTATTTTTATCTGAAAAAGTGGAATCTCTTCTGAGCAAGCCAATTACCTATAGGATAGAAAATCTACCAACATACCTATCTCATTCATTCAGTAAATATTTATTGAACTAGGTATGAGGAACTGTAGTAAGTTCTGGGAATATATTTTATTCTATATACTCCTATATATACTCTTTTGTGTCATCTACATTCAATGCCATCTTTTACCCTGATGTGCCTATATCTTCTTCCACCCAGCCCTCTAATGTCTTAAACATGACAAAAATATAGCAATAATATATTTTAAAATTACATATTACTTTACAATTAAAACAGTGTACATGTTTTTCTGATGCCTCAAATTATTGTACTTTTTGTTTGTGAATTATTAATAGTCCTCAAATAAAGTAGGAACTGGAAATGCATTATTAACCTGGAATCATTGTAGGCAATGGACAGTGGAATTATTATTGACAATTGGTGGGCCAAAAAACAAAGGATAAAGTTAGTCAAGGAAATGTGATGTCCGATACCTAATTCAAATCATGTATCATTATTCATACTCCTTAACTACATATGGAGTATCTTTTACAGGCTGGGGATTGAACCATCACATAGGAAAAAATTAATTAAAGCCAATCCCCTCTCTTAGGAAGGTTTCATTCTAGTTGGGAGTACAGATAATCAAGCAAATATAGAACATTAGGATATATGTAACTATAAGGATAATGTATAATCAGGGAAAGGCTCCTTAAGGAATCATGGCAGGTATGCAGTCCAGGCAACAAATACAAAGACAATGATTTTTTACAAAATGCAATGATATACACATGTTAGTACAATAATATCTCATTTTTAAAAAATGCTGCATAGTATTTCATTACAGGGTATGCCATCACTATATAATCTTATTCTCATTGATCGACATTTATTATGTGATCTTTTATGTCTGGTTGACAGGGTTGATTTAGTGCACAGGGCTAATGGTACTAAAGTTAGGGGTCACAGTGCTATTTCAAATTAGATTAGCTTGGAATGTTAAATCCCAATCAACTAATTGGTGTTAAGAGATTTTAGAAAATCATTGTTATTTGAAATTAGCTTCAAGACTCAATTCAGGTATTACTTCTTCAAAAAGGAAAAAACCTTTATAAAATCCCTTATGCTAAATTAAGTACTCTCCATTTTCCCCCATATTACTTAATAACCAGCAGAATCATATTTATACATCTATGTTACCAGACTAATCCAAGAATGTCTCAAAGCCAAGATTTATTATATGTATCTTTTATTAGTAGTACTGAACAAAGGGTTTGGCACTTGGAAGGTGCTCAATAAATGTTTGTTGAATGACTATATGATTTGCATCCACTTCCCACAGTTTCACCACAAACAGATAAGGAGACACAATACCTTAGCTTCTTCTGGAGAACTTTCATTTCATGTCATTTACTGCTAGATAGTTGGCCAGCATCCTCTGGTTTGTGGACTCCTTGAAGACAGGGGCTATGACCGCTTCCTTTGCTTTCTTACCAAGGAAAACAACACGGTGCATGGCCTTTGTAGAGCAGTTTCATGACCAACCTAATGCCAAGTTTGGTTTTGGGGAAGTTCTCAGGCACAGAACAGAGGTGCCTAGGCTAGGTGTGGAGTCCAGTCCTTTGGGATTTCTCCCAGTTGTCAGCAGGAGGATCCAATCTGGGCTTTAACACATAGCTTATATCTTGTCTAATTATGGTTATCACTCCCAATTACTTACAGCTGCTGCATATTATTTTTGGTCTTGGCAGTGTTCCCTTGTATTGCTCCAGTTTTTTATTTTTAGGCAAGAGCAAATGTAACTGTGAAATATTTAGTTTTGGTTCAATACCAATTACCCGCCTAGGCAATTTCCTTAAATTATTCAAGCTTCAACTAAACTAGCTTTGAGTCATGTTTTTAAGATTCCTGTTGCAATCTTAGGAAGGGTTACTTTAGGTACATTAACTCCAATTCCATATAACAAAGTTGGCCTCAACTTAGATTTTCCTGAGGAAGCTTATACTTTAATGGGAAGCAAGTGATTTGCACCCAAATTAGGTTTTGTGTAAAAGAGAGTGATTAATGTGGATTCAAAATAAAGAACACATTAGTTTACTGAGAAATTATGTACCATTGATTGGATCCAATTGACAGTTCAATGCTGTTTCATTACATACTGTGGGAGGAGTTTGCTTGAAAGACAAGTTTATTCCTCTCTTTAGCAATAAATACCCCTTAACACCACCAGCAGACACAGGGGATGTCCCGTGGCTCAGATTACACCCAGCTTTATTGTATCACTCAATCCTACCTAACACTGCGCGGCGATTAGAGGAAGAGAAGAACATTGGAATGGGACATGCTTTACATCTGGATGTACAACTTTTGATTGTGGGGTCTGGCAGAATTGGGCCTCAGCACATGTAACATTCCTTTTTGTGTTATTTTTGGTTCAATCAAATGGTCCAGGTCCTAGGATGGGATGTGATGTGTTAAAGATACAGCAAGCACAGATAAGTCATGTCTTCTTACCATCTCACTGTGGCACAGTGACTTTCAGGGAGGGCTCTGCTTGTGTGAATATTGCATGCCACTGTGCTGTAGATCTGCCAAGATCTTCTTTCCCTAGGCTTTGAGCCTGAGGAATGTCTGAGTAGCATAGCTGTCATGTGGTGGGAACACTGGTATATAGATTTTCATTTTCTTTTACTCAATATACCTTTATTGCACTATATACTATTTCCTGGAAATACTGAGAGAGAAACATCCCAGGGACCAGTTCTCAAGCATCTTTCAGTCTGGAAGAGTAAGGCTTGATTTATGAAGCCCTACCATAGCTAGCTCCACTTGTATTCAGGGAGAGAAAGTAAGAATTGAATAAATGGCTTTGAATTCTGCCAATAGCTTCCCCACTTAGTCTTCATTAGAAGAAGTAGGCTAACAAGTGTACATTGGTGCACTTTTCTCAAATTAGAGGCATAAAGTTATAGGAAATTTGTATTTAGGCCCTTATTCTAACATTTTGGATTTTTATTTTTCTATTTGATTAAAAACTGAATGCTTATCTTCAGGAAGGCCCAATTTCATTTATAGTTTAAGCATTCATGAGTGTAAAATTGTAAAATAATTATTTTCACAGAAACTATCTGTATTTTGTGTTATAAACAACCAGGAGAATGGTAGAGAAATCATGCCATTCTGACTAGTGAACTTTCCATGGCAGTTGGTTTTTAGCACTACTAAGCTCTTTTACTGGCAGACCATCATCTCTGAATCCTTTTCTGCTTGATGAATAGACATTTTGCCAAAGTTCACAATATACCATCCTATTTACTCAGCATCAATGTCTTTAAGAATTTTAAACATGTTTGTCTCTATTATTATTCATATTCAGAAATCTATTTGTAGATAAATACTTTTATTTGCAAATAGCCAGATGAAAATCTCTGAGGCCATTACCTATAATTTGATCTAAGGAGAATAAATAAGCAATCACCCAAATAGAAACAAATTCTGCCCTTCATAGTCATTGAAGCAGTCTTTCTTGTTTGTTTGCTTTGTTTTTCATATAATAAATTTTATTTTAAATTATTAGATTACAGAAAAGTTACATCAATAGTATAGGTGATTCCCACATAATCCACTCCCTCCCTCTCCCACATTTTTCCCTATTAATAACATCTTACATTAATTTGGTACATTTGTTACAATTGATGAACCAACATTGAAGCAATGGTACTAACTAAAGTCTATAGTTTACACACACACACCTTATGCTTTATACTTTTATAGGTTTTGATATGATGTCCTGTATCCATCATTGCAATATCATTCAAAACAATTCCAATGTCCTGAAAATGCCCTATGTTCTGCCTATTCTGCCTTCTGCCTCCCCTCAGAACCTGTAGTAACCATTATCTTTATATCAATCTTTTAAATTCTTCCACTGTTACAATAATAAGTCTACTTTGGTCCATGGTTGCATTCCCCGCTTATGTTTGTTCATTCCACAACCTTGAGAATTTTGGGGTGGTGATGCCCGCTCTGCTTAAGATTAGATCTTATGGGGCAGATGGAAGGAACTGTTTTGTTGGCAGTTGTAGCTACTCTTTTTGGGGGGGAATGGGGGTTGTCCATCATCATCATTTTGTTCATTGTCCTGGGCGAGTCCAATGAATTGGAGAGTAGGAGTTGGCTGCAACTCTGTTGGGATTCAGGGCTCAACCGGCATATGAAGAGACTGAAGATTTACATTCCATTTGATGGGTATAGTGCTAATTATAGGTTCAAATAAAAGCAGTAGAATCATGTGTAGGAATTTATAATTGAGTCTAATTCTATTAAAATGGAGGAATAGGTTATCATATATTGCAGGGTAAGACCCACTATGGACGGGGAGCTGATATCATAGGATTGTGTGCCTTGTCTATAGTGTCCGGATCTCTCCAGAGACCTTGGGAGAATCCCCGTTTGAGGCTTTGTTTACTGTAACAGTTAGTGAGGTCTGCCTAAGATGTGCATAAGTGTAACCTCTGGAATGACCTCCCAACTCACTTTGAAATCTCTTCGCTGTAAAACTATTTTGTATTTAATATTTCCTCCTTTTGGTCAAGGTCGTTTTCCAAATGCATTGCTGGTTGGTGCTTGGTATTAATCTCTCAGTGCCAGGGAGGCTCATCCTTGTGAGTCATGTCCCATGCCAGGGGGAAGGTGGTGAGTTTATTTGCTGAGTTTGGCTTAGAGAGAGGCCACATTTGAGTAAAAAGGAGATTTTCAGGAAATAACTCTTAGGCATTAGTTATTATTAGGCTAAGTTTCAACTTTTACAAGAATAAGGTTTATAAGTACAAGCAGTAATATCAAAAGCTTAGCATATTGGTCTGTTTTCTTTTATTAGGCACTGCCTATATAGTCTAGAGATTCTTGCCACTTTATTAAAGAATATAGCAGGACTGCCCAGGATGGGAATTTAATATTTTGTTGGTTATTTTGTGATAACCACTGATATAAAACCTATGACCACTTGAACACATTCATATTCCAAAGAGGCATGTCCCAGGTGCATTCTTCCCCACACATCTTCCCACCACCAATACCTTGCACCAGTGACCCCTCCCTGCTATAGATGCTGAAAGGACACTCCAACAATTGTCTTCTCAACCACAGTCCTCAATCTCTCCAGAGTTCACCTGTTCTTTCCTCCATCCCTCCCCCCAGCTCCACAGATAGCCCAACCCACCCCCACTCAGCTCACATTCACACTCCAGTACCCTCGACCCCACTCATAACCCTGTACCACCATCAACCCTGTCCACTATCAAACCACCACCATCCACTTTATCATAGATTCTGCCCAGATGGAGCTTTGGCTCACCACTCTCTACTCCCTTTCTATCTCCTGGTAACCTATTTTCTAGACTCTACCTCTGTGAGTCTGCTCAGTATCCTTAGTTCATATCAGTGAGATCATGTAATATTTGTCTTTTAGTGGCTGGCTTCCTTCACTCAATATAAGGTCTTTGAAATTCATCCATGTTGTTGCATGTGTCATTACTTCATTCCTTCTTACAGCTGAGTAATATTCCATCATATGTATATACCTCATTTTGTTTATCCATTCATCCACTCATGGACACTTGGGTTGCTTCTAACTTTTGGCAATTGTGAAAAATGGTACAGTGAACATTGGTGTGCTTATATCTGTTCATGTCCATGCTTTCAATTTTTCTGAGTATATTCCTAATAGTGAGATTGCCAGATCATATGGCAATTCTAGACTTAGTTTCCTGAGGAACCACCAATCCATTGTCCCCAGTGGCTGCACCATTCTACATTTCTACCAGGAGTGGATGAATGTTACCATTCCTCCACATCCTCTCCAACACTTGTAATTTCTTTCTTTTTTTTTTTTTTTTTAACAGCAGTCAGTCTAGTAGTATAAGATGATATCTTGTAATTTTTATTTGCATTTCCCTAATAGAAAGTGATGTTGAGTATCTTTTCATGTGCTTTTTTAGCCTTTTGTATTTCCTCTTTGGAAAGGTGTCTATTCAAATCTCTTGCCCATTTTTAAAATGGGTTGTATTTTTATTTTTGAGATGTAAGTTTCCTTTATATTTTCTGGATATTAGACCCTTTTTGGATAATTGGTACCTAAATATCTTCTCCCATTGAGTTGGTTGCCTTTTCACTTTCTTAACAAACTCCTTTGAAGCACAAAAGTTTTAATTTTGAATAGGTCCCATTTATCTATTATTTCCTTCATTACTCATGCTTTCAACATAATGTTTATGAAACCATTTCCTATTACTAGATCTTGTAGATGCTTCCCTACATTATCTTCTAGGACTTTTGTGGTCTTGGCTCTTATATTTAGGTCTTTGATTTCATTTTGAGTTAATTTTGTATACTAGGTCTATGATTCATTTTGAGTTAATTTTGTCATTTAGTTAGGTTTATTGAAATGGTCTTAAAGACTGGGTTGTTCATCAATATCTTCTAAATCTGTTGGATTTTTGTTTATTCTATTTCTGGCAAATCAGAGGTAATTTACATGAATATACAGTAGCTTTGTTTTAAAGGGTATTGTCAAAATATGTGTGGTTTTATATGAACTTAAATGGTTTCTTGACTTGGACAAGGTCCAGTTATTCATTCCAAGTTGGTTTGCAAATGGATTTCTGTATAAAGCTATTGCATATTTTGGAATGTGTGTATGTGTGTGCATGTTTTAAATGCTGGCTCTGGTGTGTGAAATATATATGCAAACAAATAATGCAAGTTGCCTTGACTACACAGATTTGAGTTTGGACCTTTAAGGCATCAACTAGCTGAGGAAAAGAGGGTTTTACAGAAATAAATATAGAAACCCAGCTGTGTTCTTAAGATCACTAATATTCATTGTCATCAGTTGTATCATCCCTGTGGCACTGCTTGTGTGGTTAAAAAAAAAATAGAGAAATTGCAAACCGGTGAACAATTTTGTAGGTTGACGGAGTTTTAAAAAATTTTTTTTTATATATGACTACGTGAATGTGAAATTATTTAAGTTTTTACATAAGGTGTATGAACTTGGAACTTTAGAGATTAAAGTTTCTTCTTTATTAAATTCTATCCTTTATCTCTTTTATATTAGGAGAGGTACCCTAAGCCATCTTACTTTGTTATTCTGCCATATCATTATTTCTGCAGTAAGGATCAAGAATATCATAAGGTTTAATTATTATATTCCATATTTTTTGAAATATTCCATTTACCTTCCAATTTTTTCTTCACTTTTCAAATACAATAAAGGCCAATGATTATTTGGCCCTGAAGTTCTGATTTACTAAAATTGTTCTGCTCCTTATGTTCTAGATTGGTTTTTCAGTTATTCTCTGTGAATCTTTAATCATTTCCATTGTATTTTGGCTTTTTAAAAAGCTTAATAACATAAAATGGCTTTGCGTGGAATTCAAGACCTGTGAACTTCCCCAAAGCTACCTTTCCAACCCGACTGCTAAATACTCTGACACATTCCGTGCCTGCAATGCATCTCTGGGCCTTTGCGACATTTGTGTTTGCTCACATTTCTCTCTTCATCTGAGAAGGCCTTCTGCTTCTCTATGTGTTGAAATAGTACCAATCTTTCAGTGTCCATCTTAAATGCAAACAAACTGCTCACAAAGTTTGAACCTGTCAGAACTCTATGGGGTATTGGGGATAATCCAGTGCAGCCCTTCAATTTTAGGGATGAGGAAATGGGGCCTGTGATGCATTTAAGTTAGGGGCAAATTTAAGATTAGAACTCAAGTATCCTGATTCTGTGCTTCCATTTCTATTAGTCTCTCCGAGTTACTACCTAACTCTAGTTGGAATTTATCTCCTGATTTGTCATTTCACCCAGCCATTTGCTTTAACCTATACTTTATAATTTATCACTCTCAAGTTCATCTTCTTCAATAGAGTCTATGTACCATGGAATCAGGGATCTTATTTAGTTTACTTTTGTACCCCTCATGGCACTTGATCAAGTGGTTGGCACTGTCAAAATATTTATTACAGTGAACTAAATTATAGATGCAGTGTTTTAATTTCTGCATATTACTGAGGTTTAATATAAAGCTCAAGAAAAAGAAAGTAGTATACAGGGAAGGTAATATTGTGAATCAATAATTCAGGACTCAGAAACGTTGGCAACCATTGCAGAACATTGGCTCCATTGTATTGTAAAGGAGAAGTTCTTATTCTTGGATGTCCCTGAAGATATCGTACTTATTGTGGCAGCTTGATATTATTTATGAATTCCAAAAAGAGATATTGATATGTTGTAAATGGTCTGTTCCTCTCAGCATGATACCCTTTGATTGATTTAAATTCAAAGGCTTTATGTTTACTTGATTAAATCAAGATTAGAGCTTTGATTTGATCACATCATTAGGGCATGCAGGGTTGAGTCCCAGCCCCCTTGGTAGGCTATGTAAACTGATGCTCAATCAAGAACAGAGAATTAGATACACAGAGAGAACTTGGTTTTGACACTGGAGCCCTGGGGAGGGATGAATCATTTGCCTGATAGTTTACGGCTGACCTTGTGAAGAGACAAGAGCAGCTGAGATGGCCAGAAAAGAAAAGAAAGCCCTCCAACCTACAGCTGAGATTGGAAGAAGCTGGGCCCATGGATCCTTAAGAGGAAGAAGGGTGAACTCTCGCGAAGGTCTCCCACCATCTTGCTTTGACACGTGGCAACAAACTTTGGGTGAGGAAGTAGACTTTTTAGGGCCTTGTACCTGTAAGCTTCTACCCCAAATACATAACCTTTATAAAAGCCAACAGAGTTCTGGTACTTTGCATCAGCACCCCTTTGGCTGACTAATACACTTATAAACACACAGAGCTGCACACACACACACACACTCACCCCCTCATTCACACGTTTGTTTTACTTTTCCCAGTCGCCCACTTGTCTACCAGTGTTCCTTGATATTCCTCCCCCAAACAATCACCTGCAAATGTGCTGCTTATTTTGGAGGACCCAGACAAAGACAACACTCTTCTATGGAGAAAAGTAATAGATTGTAAATACTGAGCTTAGAGCAACTTCATACTCCCCTCCCCCCACAGTTCATGTTACTTTGCACATAGTAGGTGTGCAACAAATTAATTTGGATAAATAAATAAATAGGTTGTAAGGGACTAATCATAGTTATGAACAGTTTTCCTATCACCTCACATATACTCTTCTTGGCTCACGATAATTCTCCCAGCTGCATCACTTTTATGAGGTCTGCATTAATTATTTTGTTAGCAAAATAAGATTTTTTTTTCTCAAAGATTTTGTTCCAGAAATATTACCCACTCTATTATGCTATCATCATTATGGTTTCTCCTACAGCAGAATGAAATGAAAGTTCTGTCTCCTTTTGCATTTCTTAAATATTTAAAGGCACTCATGGTTGTTATATTTTTATTATGATTTCAGCTATAAAACACTTTTCTCCTCTACAACCTTGAAATGGTCTTTTCTCAAGGCTCCAGCCTGCCTTACATTTTCTAAGGTAATCCAACTTGTAAAATGGGAAATACATATGCTATGGAAGGGATTTGGGAACTTGCACACAATAATCAGATATTAGTGAATCCTAGTCCAAAGAAGGGTCAAGCAAAGGATGTAAAGAGTAAAAATTAATAAATTTGCATAAGGACTCCAGCACTGAATACATTTTGCAATCCAGGCTGACAATGATTTTTAAGGATATTTGGTAACTTCCATCCAAAAAAATAGGTTGATTGTAAATGTTTGGAAATGGCTAGAAGTAATGGTAGCACATTATTGTGAGTATAATAAACAGTGCTGAATTATACATGTGATTGTGGTTGAATGGGAAAGTTTGGAGTCATGTATTTCACTAGAAGGAAAGCTAGAGGATAAAACATGGGGCTGTATAACACAGAGAACCTGGTTGTGGATGATGACTCTAGTTAATAGTACAAATATAATATTGTTCTTTCATGAACTAGAACAAATGTACTTCACTATTACAAGGTGTTAATAATATGATGGTATAGGAAAAATATACCTAATGCAAACTATGGACTATAGTTAAAAGTAACATTTTAATATTCCTTCATCAATTGTAACAAAGGTACTGCTCCAATGCTAAGTGTCACTAATAAGGGGATATATTGGGTAAGGTGTTTTGCTTTTTGGAGTAATGAATATGTTCTAAAATTGATTGTGGTGAAGAATGCACAACTCTGTTTTTATACTGAGAGCCATTAGTTGTACAGTTCGGAAGAATTGTATGGTTTGTGAATATATCTTAATAAAGCTGTTTAAAAATAGAGATGATATGTTGCACATAATTTCTTAGGATACTAGTTACATATTCAAAAAGAGATGGACATTTTTTTAAACTATACACTGGAACACCTTACCTCTGACTCATTTTTTATGGATATTACAAAGTTCACATTTACATTAATGTTTGAAAGGGTTTTTGACTGTTACTGAAATAACACTTCCTGGGATTGCATGTATTTCAGTTTATGAAATGATAAGTTTATATCCAGTGTTCCTTTGGGCACAAAGCACTAGGAGAAGTCTTCCTCATCACCCATAAGACAAAACCCTTAATTTGTTGTGAGATGCCTCTATGTTAGTAGTATTCTCAATGATCCTTGACATAGAAATTAAAAATATTTAAACCTAAAACTGTAAAACAGATATTTTGGACTTAAGTCAGGAAAGAAATAACTTAGGAGTAGCTGTTTTTTATACCAATAGTCACATTATTTATTCAACAAATACTTATGGAACACCTCCTATTTGTTAGACATTGTGCTCAGTGCTGAATACACAAAGACAAACATGACCTACTGCCTGGCTTTAAGGAGTTTACAGTAAAGTAGAAATAAGCATTTGACTCTAAAAGAAAAAGGATGATTTCTACCAAATCATATATTATTAGAATTCCAGGGTTAACAGAAACTTTGAGAGAATCTATTCAAATCAGAAATTATCGGAAGACAGTGTCTAGCTAAAGAAAGACATTCTAGGGTTCTGTCATTTTAAAGCCAGAAGGACTGAGGCCTGGAGAAGGAAGAGCTAAACAGAGAGTTAATGTAAGTCTCTAGACTTTGAGTCTAGTGTCCTTTCCAGCATATTTGCCTTGCCCACATCAATTTATTTGGTATCTTAATTTCAGGTTTTTATAACTCTCACTGCTTGTTAATATTGAATGTAGAAAATGCAATCTTAAAATGTTTCCAAATCTAATATGATCAAAATAATATCACAGTCAAGTAAATTATCTAACATTTAGATGCCACTTTAATTGGCATTTCAACCAATAAAATGTAAAATGAGTTTGTTTTATGATATACATGCTGGAAGTGATACAATTATCTTATGAAATATTGAATCTTGGAAGTAATTTCCAAGATCTATAGTCAATGTGTGCTTTATTTGCATCTTTCATAATGTGTTCAACTTTAACTTTTTTAGTTCTACAAGCATTAAAAACTCATAATAAGTATTTCTTGATTATTAGTGAAATTTTAATAATTGTTATATTAGAAATCTGTTTTGAATGGTTATTTCCACAAATGAGAATGTTGCCTAGAATCAAAAGAATAGATAGCTATACAATTCTGTGCATATATATATATATATATATATATATATATATACTACATCATGATTTATCACTGTCTCAAAAGTATACAATGAAATCAGAAAATTAGCATTCAGAACATCTCTGCATAAAAGTGCAGGTTTTTAAAAAGTGAAGAAGTAGCTTCAGTTTGTCATTCATGCTTGAGGTCAGGACTTGAAAACTTACAAATGAATTAAGGGAAACATAAATTCCTAGAGAACAAAAGTATAGTTTTTAAAGAAAATAAATATTTTGATTTGATTTGATTGCAGTAACATTTCTCTTCCTTCCTAGTATATCAATCTAAAAGCAATTGTTAATGAATTCAGATATCCAAATTTAAATATGTGTTTTAATATACATTTTCCATTTCATACTATGCTTAATTATAAGCACAATTAACAGGGAAATTACATATCATTCTCATAGTCAAAAAAGAAGTTAAAATTCCCTGTAAGTTTATGTGTAAGATTTAAGGAAAACAACCATGAAGTCATTTCCATTGTGTTATATTGTTAGAAAAATGTCTTATTGTAAAAATGTTGGTCTACCTAATTGAACTTGGGTATACATTTTTTTAAATCTTGAAAGTAGAAAAGACAGGTGATTATGTTTTCCCTTCACCAAAAAGGTAAAGATATTAACTTTACTAGCTCATTGTTACATTTTTTTCCCCTAAAGATAAAGTGATGTAAAAAGGATGCAATAGGCATTGTGTATGTTCTACTAAACTTACTGGAATTGCCTCCTATATTAAGCTATTTTTTGTTGATTTTATTTTAAATATTCTTCTTACATTCTTCACATATGAACAACATGATCCTTTGCAAAATTTAAGCATTATGGCAGCTACCAGGTATAAAGAGTAATACACAGAAGCTTTATCTACACGTCTGAATTAGGAACACGAAACTCACCAATCATACAAAGACGGTTTTGTGTTAAGCGACATTCCTATTTATTGCAGAGCAACAATAATAATTTTTTTTTGGATTTCCATGTAGCATTGGAAACAAATTCCTATTCCCCCAACTCTTTAAGGCAGCTGGCTGCACTATGCATAATGTCTGATATACGGTGGCAGTATCTATTGTTACAGGACTGGCTTATTTGTGTATTGAAAGCATCATTCAAGTTTGTATGGTTCAGTATTCAATGAAATGCACAAATTAACTAGCTCAATATTCCTCAATTTTGTCATAATGGTTTTCTTTTGAGTGTTTTTTCTTATTTAAGCTAGTCATAATGCTATTTTCTTTAAGTAACAAAGTAACAATTCTTGTGACATCTCACAGTCAAATGAGAAAGTCAGGGTCCTAGGTCAAGCTCAAAGTCACTTATAGGAAAACCATCTCAGACTAAATCTGGTTTTAGCAGTTATAGGAAAATAATCCAGGGCAGGCCTCTTTTCATTATTTTCTTGTTTGCTGACAGTGAAATGAAATATTAGGTGGAGATATAAAGAAAAAGATTTTGAAAGTGAAAGGAGTGGCTAAGAAGGAGCAAAGCGAGTATTGGAAAAGATATCAAGACTTGAACCATGTTTGGGAAAGAATGGTCTAGGGAGAGTCTATGAAAACATCATCAGAAGCACAAACATACTCATTTTGGAACCCTCCAAATAGATCTCTTCATATCAGACATTTTTTACTACTTCCTATTCCTAAATTATATGGGTCTAGCAATTCCAACTACCATTTGAGGACCCATCCTAACTTACATTTTACATCATTGAATTGCATTTGGGTTTGTTTTTCAGTTCCAGACAAAGAATCCCGAGTAAGTAAATAAGGTATGATCACAGATCACAGTCCTATAGGGAATCCATAAAAAAAATTCAAATAGCTATTTTAAAATAAAGGAAAACTAAAAAACTCTGGAGGAAAAAATTGAGTGTCACTAATTTTTAGGTGCCAATTAGAAATATATTTAATTGCATGTTGTTTATTTTAAAATATTACCTTTTCATCACTTCACTGGAAGGTAGAGATCAGAGGTCTTTTTCCAGCTGGTTGGCCATAATACAGTGAAAACTAGACTCTGATAGTTGACACAGATAACCTGCTATTTTAATTCTTGAGGAGATGTATTTTCAGTGTTAAATACAGGGTAGAATAACAATTACATTATAATTATCAAACACTTGGGCAGGGCATGTAAAGGGCTTTCCAGAGTTTTTTCTTTTTTTAATTTCTTCACTTTGTTTGATTCTTTGATTACATCATTATGACCCCTTTTCTTTTGCAAAGTTAATTGCTTTGAGAAAATTTTAAGTATAAAAAATTAAGACCTTAAAAAAAAAGAATTAAGACCTTTGACAAGATACTTAGTACTCTGAGCCTTGGTTTCCTATCTGTAGAATGGGTTTACTAATACCTACGGGTCATTGTGGGTTGTTGTGAGGGTTAGGGGAGATAATGTTTGTGACTGTGGTTTGTCATTTGTAAATCAGTTTCTAAAAGCAACTTTTCCCCAGGAACATAGTCCTCAGGACTGATATTTGGGACTTTAAATGTGTTGTCAATTGTCAAACGAACTCTCACCAGTGAATGGTACATCCTCACGTGATGAATCAACTCAATCATGGTCATATTGTGAAGTGTTTCATGAGTATACCACACTGCTACCCTAATGACCAAAATTAATTTATTTAGGTTAAATAAAAGTCTGCTCACCTAGAAGCTTAGTTTTATCTACTAGTAATTCATATGGTGGGACATCGTGTTTCTAAAAGGTCTCTTTTAACTTTCATTAGTTTATGCATTTGTGGATTAAATGAAGAAATATTTATTTACTATCTACTCTGAGCACAGAATTGCCCTGAGTGTCACAGGGAATACAAAGAAGAATAAACCATGGTCAATATAGTAAGGAGAATTCTAAAGATGCAGAGCTCCCCCCCACCCCCCAAGATTCCCATCCCTTGGTTATTTAATCAAACACTTATCTAGTGCTGTAAAAGAATTTTGTAGATGTAATTTAAGTCACAAGTCAGTTGACCTTAGAATATGGAATTTGTCCAGGTGGGACAACTCTAATCACATGACTCCCTTTAAGGCAGGCATTTTTTTCTCCACTGGTGGCAGAGGAGGGAGTAAAAAATAAGAAGCAAGAGGGAGATTCAATTTGCAGTTGCTGGCTTGAGGATCTAGGCATCCATGTGGTAAGGAATGCCTATGACCTTTAAAAGCAGAGAGTATCCTCCAGTTTATAGACGGCAAAGAAACAAGGACTTCAATCCTCCACCCGTAAGGAATTGGATCCTGCCAATAACCTGAAAGAGCCTGAAAGTAGATTCTTTCCTGGAGCCCAGCTCAGCTGATTTTAGGCTTGTGAGACCATAAACAGAGAGCCCAGTTGAGACATGCTGCACTGTAGACCTACCGAACTGTGAGCTAATAAATTGTGTTGCTTTAAACCACTACGTTTGTGGCTATTTGTTTCACAGCAATAGAGAATGAATACAATCAACAATCTCCTTTCACAAGCGGCACATCATGACAAAACTGTTGAAAGGCAATGCAAGGGTTAAATAAACAAAAGCTAGAAATGGAAAATTGAGTAATGTCAAAGGTGAAAATGGTTGAGTGTCACACGAGCAGGGCACATAATAAATGCTCTTAGTTTCAGTGGGCTGTATGGTTCTGATACCTTCTTCCTGGAGCAGGGGTCCTTAAAGCATGGGAAGATTCGGCAGGGCAGAATTTTTCTTATAACTTCAAATAGATTTCCCTTAGAACCTATTTGTCTACTTCTAATTTGAGTTTTCATTAAATGACATTCAATAATCCTAGGCTATGTCTGTCATCCGTGTTTTCTACAAACCTTTCCCACCTTTGTAAAAAATTAAAACAAAGACTCCAGTCAGAGACTCCAGGGGGTCAGAACTACTGTTCTATTGAGATGAAAGGAAATAATCATCAGCCACTTATAAATCCAAGATTACTCCAATTCCATGCTGAGCCCTGAATGAGATAACACACAGATACATGTAATCGCTAACCACAGTACAGCAAGAAAGCCTGACCAGAAGCCCTGTGTACTCCTCACCCTCTCCCCTCACATTTTTAAATATAAAATGCCTAAATCTGAATACTTGTCAAGAATAACTAATCCTAGTAAGCACAAAACAGTGTTCATGTTTCTAAATCTTTTGTGGTCAAATAATGAATACAGCTGATACAGAAAATAGGCATCATGGCAAATTTGGACAAATAGAATTTAGAGACAGTGACAGAAAGCTTAGTCAAGCATAATGCTCACAAAACATAAAGCAAATTCAAGACTAAAAATGTCAAACATTCCTCAGAGGCTCATGATTTCATAAGAGGGTCTGCCTCTTGGGTCTTTTGGTTTAGCAGTATATTCTACTACAGATAAAACAATGTTTGGACTATAGCACTCATTACTTACAGTAACTTTTGAGCTGTAATACATACATACATACATACATACATGTAGACATACATGCATATGGAAAGGAAATGTGTATAAGGGAAAGAGTAAAGCCCCTGGCTCATATTATTTCCCCAAGGTTGCAACCTAATTGTGTTCCCTGTGGGGAAAAAGCAGCGCACACACCCTTACAAACTCTTTTTACATAGAAAAAGTAAACAAAGGGCATACTTCTTTTGCTTATGCCATTTCTCTATTTAAGCTATTTGCTACTTATCATACATGAATAGAAGAATGGAATATAATGAATAAAGCATGGGTTTTTGTTGTTTCTGTCATGTAAAGTTACAGCAAATAAATTGCATGGAGAAAAGAATAAATGTAGGAATAACCTAAATCTTTTTATGTAGATGAGGTGAAAAAGCAGTCTCCTTTAGAATTGCTTCTTTAGATTATAATAGCAATTTGTGGTAAGAGTCACTATGACAAATCAGCCCATAATTTATTTTAAGAAGTCAAACTAGCAAGATCAAGTGTACTGTAGGTGGTATTTCATCTTATCATATTAAAACAGTCTTCCCAAATGTAAAAGATAATCTCAGCTGCTGTGTTCTGTAAGCGAGCAGAAAATTATGTAAATCTGATTTCCTCACTATGCGCTTGCTATCTCTTTAAAGCCTACTAAATCATATCCAGATTTGTAAACACAAAAGCACTGGATCCAAGATATATTTGCTTTTCAGACACTCAGAATGAGAAAAGGTATTTTGGAGGGTGTAATTGAAAAATTCCTATCTGTTTTCAAAAGCTAACAAATCAATGCTTGCATGTTTTTTTTTGTTTTTTTTTTGTTTTTTGTTTTTTTTTAATGCAAAAACATCACCTCTTAACTTATTACGGGCTTAATTGCTTCCTCATAATGGAGTGTGACAATGTGATTGCAATAAGAATAGCACCTGCTTTGAAAATCACTTATCAAAGAAATGCCAGAGAGGGAGCGGAAGCCCACAGGGCAGCCATGTTCTCGTTCTTACTCATATATCCATTCATTTGCACTGGTTCTTACCCCTTCTCCTTTAAGCCTCCTTAGGTTCATTGCCTGAATAACTGGTGTTTACTTTGTTAGTTCACCTAAAAATGTCTGCACCTGTATGCCCAGCTTTGAGACTTCATACGCACAAGTGGTACAAGCAAGTGATCGGGCATTTATCTGAGCCAAAATTCAAAAATTGTCTTCCTTGCAGAGATAGAAGCTCCCTGCCTAGCCCAGACTACAGCACGCTCCGCCTGTGTGAGAGAAGACAAACCCTGTGAGACAGATTATACAAGAATCTCACATCAATAACCATGCCCGTAGGATGGACTGTACTGTCTTCATTCCTCCTCTGTTCTGAAGAAGAAAATTCTTGGGATGCTAAGGTTAATTAAGGAAATGCATTGCTCTTGTGGATTTGCACTTACTTGGGTTAACGGAGCCTAATATATTTGTAAATATATGTCTAACCTTATATCTTCTTTCACCACTAATTACTTTACTTTGTATTAGAGTAAGGGAGGAAATCCTTTACTTTTTCTATGAAAGGTAATTAAGTGCAATAAATCAACAAGTTAAAAGATTTCCATTTTAATAGCAATTATCAATGTGTTTTAGTTAATAGAAATGTATAGTATTCCATGTATCTTTAAAAAATGAAATAAAGGAAACAAACTATATTTCTAGTGCCTGGCATGTTGTAGGGAGTTAAATGTTTGTCGAATAAATGAGTTCTATTCAATAAATATAGTATGCAATAAAGTATAAATTTTGGTTTTATATTATGAATCATTAAGAGAAAAGATGAAAATAAATCCGGAGGGAAAAGGAATTGTGGCAACTAAAATAAGACGGTGCTCAATTCTAATTCTAGATTCGAGAATTTTAAGTGATAGAGTGAGACAATGACATGAAGACAGTAAGAAAGGACACTTAAAGCTGCCCTTGGATATGGTATGAGCCACAGAAAGAAAGTGAACAACAAAGACAGGAGGACAAACAATAATGAGAGATGCTCCAGGGGAACTATGCACCCATATGTAAGAATACATCAAGAGACAGACTACTCTCTTACCACATGCCTTGTATGTGCCAATGAGTCAGAGACATGCACAAACACATATTCAAAGGGCAAAGGGAGAAGGAGAATTGCTGGGGGGAAAACAGTCCTGGCTTATGTGGTGATAGCATCCTACTCCAACAGAATGCAAGTGCCCTCTTGTATTGTCACAGCTGAAGGTACGAATGGGATAGCCAGACCCTTGGTGCTTGCCCTTCTGGCTAGATGACATTAAGCTGAGGCACATGTTTGGCCTGTGGCCTGAAGGTTTTCACACCTGTTGTAAATGCAATCTGTGTTAAGTCCCATCCTAAATTGTACACATGTAATAACAGTGTTCAAACCAATGCTTCACAAAAACAAAAACTAATCTTTACCCCTAAAACTGCTGTCATGTTAAGGCACTGAGTACAAGCCTTAATAATTTCAGATTCCAAAGACATAATATCAGTGTGTTATTAGTGAACTACATAGCTGAAGGAGAAGGGATAAATACATGTTTGGTAGCCTCTGAAACTCAAAACAAAATAATAATACCACCAGCTAATGCGTATAATAGACTCACTAGGTTTAAGTACTCTTTTGAGAACTTTCCATATATACATTTATTTACCCCTATGTTATTTTCCCCATTTTATAGATGGGAAACTGAAACACGTAAGTATTTCTGTGTGGTTTCATGATATGTACTCTTAATCTCTTTACTATGCTGCTCCTCAAAGAAAAGGAAATTTGAAGTTTGAAAATATTAGAATAAGAGCTGCCATTTAAAAAACAACAACAGCAAAAAACCTCCCTCTTGATTTTCTGTAATAAAAAGAAAGAAATATGTGACTACAGCATGGAAAGGGTACTTAAAAAATCTTTATCACCTAAAGCCAGTATGAAGTAAGGAGAGACCTTGGCATGATCAATACACAATTGTTTGGTTCTATTATAAGGAGGTGACATCTAGGTAATTTAGGATTTTTTTCGTAAACCACGTTGACTAGAACTGCTGGTACTGGAAAACATAGCCATGTTTATTTTCAATGAATTTAAACTCAGTGAAAAAGTTATTTCTAAAGAAGGAACTGACTACCTCCCAGTATTTACTAGTCAAGGATAAACATCCCTATGTACCATAAGCCGTTTTAATTTCAAAAAGCATAAAATTAAAACAAAGGCTAAAATATTAATAAAAGTCTACATTGCATTTCATTTTAAACTCAAATGCCCAGTGGATGGCACAATAAAATCCTTATTGATGAAAAGCTGCTGAATAGACCTTCTTTTGGTTAATAGCCTGAACCAAGTTACCCGACACTAGCAGCCTCTAAGGCAGTCTGTCCAGTCATCCACTGGAGGCTTTCTCCATCTGTTAGATCCACTGTAAGGTGCTTCTCTTCCCATTTGTTCTCACCCTGGGAACTCTCCAGCCATCCTACACCCATCCATATCTTACTGTTTTGCAAATAGTGACAATTATAACATCATGGTAGGGATGACATATTATGGTTATGGTTGAAAAGGCCCTTTCATTTTAAAAACTGCTGCTTTGTGATACTTAAAAGAATGATTCAGGGAGCAGATGTGGCTCAAGCGATCGAGCAACTGCTTCCCACATGGGAGGTCCTGGGTTTGGTTCCAGGTTTCTCCTAAAAACAAAAAAACAAACAACAAGCAAACAAATGTTAAAAACAAACAAACAAACAAACAAAAAACTCAGGAGAGCCGATGTGGCTCAGTGGTTGAGTCACAGCTTCCCACATACGAGGTCCCAGGTTCAATCCCTGGCCCCAGTATCTCAAAAAAAAAAAAAAAAAAGAGATTCTTATAGAAACTTTGTGTTTGCCTTTAGTTAATTCAAAGTGATTCTATAAAGTTTTGTACTTTGTGTCTCCTTTCAAAACAACACACAACACAGATATTTAGATTATATTTTTGTTT
Source organism: Tolypeutes matacus (assembly GCA_026826555.1). Taxonomy (NCBI): domain Eukaryota; kingdom Metazoa; phylum Chordata; class Mammalia; order Cingulata; family Chlamyphoridae; genus Tolypeutes; species Tolypeutes matacus. The sequence goes on from JAKSZT010053883.1 coordinate 68,955,496, forward strand.
TAAGTGAAACCTTCTAGGTTACCAATACTTATTTATGAATAATTCCCTGAAAAAAAAAATGATAATTTACATTTCTTATTCAGTGAATATGTGTCGAGTGCCTACTATACTTAAGGCCCTTTCTCAGCCCTTGTTTCTCTTCTCATGATGCTTATCTCCTGGTAGGACAGATAAAACAAATGCACAAATAAATGTTTCACAAATACCAATTCCCATGTCTTTCTGCCAATGCAGAGCTACTGTTTATGGCATGGTACTGCTAGTATCAAAAGCAGACAATGGGCATAGAATTGTACCAATGTCAATATCCTGGTTTGAGTAGCATACTATGGCTATGTCAGATGTAACCTTGGGGGAAATGGATGAAGCGTACATGTACCCTTCTCTGTATTATCATTGTAACTTCCTAGGAATCTAGTTATTTCAAAATATAAAGTTAAAAAAATTTTTTTTAAAGCAATGAGCAGCCTTATTAAAAAAAAAAAAAAAGTGCCCTCCCAAACCACTTGATGACTCATCTCCAAACTTCTACTTTTTTTTGTCACCTTCTGCCAAACTTTAGTCATTGAAGCTTCTGATTCCTGGCTTGAAGAAACATTCCCTCTCTGCTTTTGGCTCTTTGATCTTACTTAGACCTCAGTTCTTTTCCTGTTTGTGTTGTCTCTGTAAAGCTCAGCCTAACCTGGTTTCTTCTCTTTTGCCTTGGGGCTCAAGGAGGCAACTGGGGAGATGTGATATAATGTGCCTTTTCTTCTTCTCTTATTTAAAATTAAAATATATGTATTAGATTTTTCTAAATGGCATTGAATATTTTGTTGTTAAAGTAATCATACTGTATTTTCACTCTAAAATTCTTAGATTATTCAGACTAGAGCTACCATAAAATACCCAAATTTCATCTTGGCAATAAGGAGACTGTATGATTCACACATTTTGCTAAATTTTCAGAAGTAGTGTGTCTAGTAGTTTTTTTAAGGTTGTGACTATCCATAGAAGAATAAAAATAGGAACATTTCATTTTTTTTTTTTTAAAGATTTTATTTATTTATTCATTTATCCCCCCCTTGCTGCTTGTGCTCGCTGGGTCAGCTAACCACGCCGTGCGGGCGGGCTTGCCTTCACCAGGAGGCCCCGGGAACCGAACCCGGCGCCTCCCATATGGTAAACGGGAGCCCTACTGATTGAGCCACAGCCGCTTCCCATCATTTTTTTTTTTAAAGTTAGCAATAAATACATATTTCTTGGCATAGTTTAGATGTATTCAAAATGAATACTTACAAATACTGATTTGAAAGAAATTAAAAATGTATCTCAAAATATGATAGGGGTATAAATATGAATTTAGTTTAATCAGCATTAAAATACACAAATATATAACTTTGGATAAAATAAAAATATGGTTATAAGCTTCCAACTTTTCTAGTAAAACAGGTACTAATGGAAGAAGTGAAAAAGAGATGAAGGATATCTATGTAGGACTCCACCACTGCAGAACGTTGGTGAACAAGATTTCTCATTGTTTTTAATATTTTGTTTAGTGGCCATAAAATGCCAGCCCCTAAACCAGGTCTTCAGTTAGCTTGCCCAATTAGAAATTAGAAATTCCCTTATCTTTTTAATCTTTCCAAAGTCTTCTCCAGGTAAAAATCAAATCACTAAATCTTTTTACTTAACTCAATTCATCTAAGACTACACCCATGTTATAAGATACCAGAAGTCATTTTAGGACTAAATATTAATTTAAAAACTGTGCAAGCAATTTGAGTTATACTCTGAAAAAATTAAAATTGTCTATAGAAATACCACATGTCTATTTTGGAGTTATTTTTTCTGAAGAGAAAGGGATCACTATTTCTTTTTCATGTGTTTGCCCATTTGTGCAGTCATCCACCCATCTATTCATCCATTAATTCAACTGGCATTTATTTGACACCTATTGCTATCCAGGTAGTTCTCAGTTACTAGGGAGAAAGCAGTGAACAAACCAGTTTCTAGCTCTCAGACAACTTATATTCAGGTGAGGGAAGATAGAAAAAAATAAAGAAATCAATGTATTAAATGTCAGATGGTGATATATGAAATATGACAAGGGGATAGAAAATTAATGGGAGGAGAGGGCACTCTTTTATGTATGATCTTCAATATAGAGACTTTTCACTAGAGATATAAATAAATTAAGGTCTTGAGCCATAAAAATATTTAGGAGAAGAGTGTATTGGGCAGAAGGACTAGTCAGTACAAAAGCCCCAAGGCAGGAGTATGCTTGGTGTGTTCAAAGTATAGCAATAAAAACAAAATGACTGAGTTCTGGGAAGATGGCATTAGAGTAGGCAGGTAGGGCTCAACTCTCTCACAAAAACAACAGAAAAGGGGCCAAAAGCTGTCTGAGGGACTGCTTCAAGGGTCAGCAGACCAGGACAGTGCTACACAACTCCCAAGAGTGTGAGGGACAGTGAGATGAAGAACCCAAAATAACAAACATGGGTTACCAAACACCTGGGACAGCCAGGAAGGGCTCACCTCCTGCACCTCCAAGATATTAAGCTGGGGTAAAACCCTAGGCCCACTGCAGCTGAACTGAGAGGGAAATAGATGTCTTCTTCCCTGTCAGCTGTTACTAGGGAAAAGAGAGAAGGAGTTGGGGGGGACTTCTTTCCAGTGAATTTGGCCAGCAGAACCAGCTTTGAATCTTGGCTCCAGGTAGACCAAACCATAGGAAAACAGAGATTGAAAGAAACACCTCTGTAGAAAAGTGCACTGATGAGCACCATCTGCTGGCTGGTCTGAAAATTACATAGAAAAAAAACTGCTTTTAGGACTCAACCTATACTCTTGGGAGAAAATCTGCACTCCATTAGTGAGTCCCTGGCCTGATTTTGATAATTTAAGCAAGGCAATTTTAAAGACTTAGAATAAGTTGAACCAAATATCAAAGAAGAGCTGTGAAAAGAAAAAAAAAAAAAAAGACAACAGAGAGAAATTGGCCATCAAAGTAAATTCACCAATGCATTCAAATGCCTAGACATCAACAAAAAATTAGAAGCCACACTAGGAAACAAGAAGAGATGGGCCAGCCAAAGGAACTAACCAAAAATCCTGAAGAGAAACAGGATTTAAGAGAGTCAATGATAATCACACAACTTTCCTAAATCAATTCAAAGAACTGAAAGAAAATATGACTAATAGGTTAAAGTATATTAAGAAGAAACTGGGTGAGCATAAAGAACAATTTGAAAGCCTGCAAAGAAAAGTAACAGATCTTATGGGAATGAAAGACATGAAGGATGAGATTTAAAATACATTAGAGGCATATAAGAGCAGATTTGCATTGCTCAAAGACAGAATGAGTGATTTCAGAGAAAGAACATCTGAACTGAAAAAGACAGAACAGAAAGAGAAGAAAATGGAAAAAATGCAACAGGGTCTCAGGCAATTGAACGACAACATGAAACACACAAACATATGCATTATTGGTGCCCCAGAAGGAGAAGAGAATGGAAAAGGCGCAGAAAGAATATTCGAGGAAATAATGACTGAAAATTTCCAACATCAATATCCAAGAAGGACAAAGCATCCCAAACAGAATAAATCTAAATAGACCTAAACTGAGACACCTATTATTCAGAATGACAAATATGAGATAAAGAGAGGATTTTGAAAGCAAGAGAAAAGCAAAGCATCTCATACAAGGGAGCCATAATAAGATTAAATGCTGACCTCTCAACAGAGACCATGGAAGAGAACAGAAAGTGGTATGATGTTTTAAGGTACTTAAAGAGAAAAACTGCCAGCCAAGAATGCTATACCTGGCAAAACTCTCCTTCAAAAATGAGGATGAGTTCAAAGTCTTCACAGAGAAACAAAAACTGATAAAACATGTTACCAAAAGACCAGAATTACAAGAGATACTAAAGGGAGTTCTGCATCCTGAAAAGAGAAGTCAGGGTGAGAGACTTGGAGAAGAGTGTAGAAATGAAGATTATTAAGAAAGGTAAATCAAAGGGTAAAAAGACAGACAACAGAATGATATGACAACAGAAAGCCAAAGGATAAATTGGATAAAGTGAGTATTGCCTTTATAGTAATAACATTGAATGTTAATGGATTGAACACCCCAATCAAAAGACATAGAGAATAGATAAAGAAATATGAGCCATCTATATGCTGTCTACAAGAGACTCACCTCAGACATAAGAATACAACCAAGTTAAAAGTGAAAGTTTGGAAAACTTCCAAATAGTATTCCATACAAATAGTAAAGAAAAAAGGGCTGGAGTAGCAATATTAATATCAGACAAAATTGATTTTAAGTGCAAAACTGTTATAAAAGATAAAGAAGGTCATTATAGATTAATAAAAGGGGCAATTCACTAAGAAGAACTAACTATACTAAATATTTCTGCACCTAACCTGAGTGACTCAAGATACATGAGGCACAAACTAGCAAAAATGAAGGGAGAAATAGATGTTTCTATAATAATCGTTGGATACTTCAATACACCACTCAATATTGGAAAGAACATCTGCACAGAGGATAAATAAAGTAACAGAGAGTTTGAATAATATGATAATGAACTAGACCTAACAGACATCTATAAAGCATTGCACCCCAAAGCAGCAAGATATGGATTCTTTTCAAGTACTCATGGATCTTTCTCCAGGATAGACCATAGTTTGGGTCACAAGACAAGAGTCAATAAATTTTAAGACTGAAATTATGCAAAACACTTTCTCTGATCATAATGGAATGAAGCTAGGAATCAGTAGTGGATGGGAATGGGAAAAATTTATAAATAGGGGAAATTCACCATATGGAGTTTAAACAACACATTGAAATAATCCGTGGGTCAAAGAAGAAATTGCAAGAGAATTCAGCAAATATCTTGAGACCTATGAAAATTAGAACACAACATATAAAAACCTATGGGACATTGCAAAGGCAGTGCTGAGAGGGAAATTTATAGGACTCAATGATTACATTAAAAAGGAAGAAAAGCTAAAATTGAAGGTCTAACTTCACACCTGGAAGAACTAGAAAAAGAATAGCAAACTAATCTCAAACCAAGCCAGAGGAAAGAAATAATAAAGATCAGAGCATAAATAAATAAAATCAAGAACAGAAAAAAATAGAATCAACAAAACCAAAAGTTGATTCTTTAAGAAAATCAACAAAATCAACAAATCCTTAGCTAGACTGACAAAGAAAAAACAGAGAGAAGATGCAAATAAAATCAGAAATGAGAAGGGGGACATTTCCCCAGATCTCTCAGAAATAATAGTGATCATGAACAACTGTATGCCAAAAAACTAGACAATGTAGAGGAGATGGACAAATTCCTTGAAACAAACAAACCACCTTCACTGACTCTAGAAGAAGTAGAAGACCTCAACAAACCAATCACAAATGAAGAGATAGAAACAGTCATCAAAAACCTGCCAAAGGTTGGCAGTTTATACTCAAACCTAGCAGGTCTATCACACTCTCTCCCTAGAATTAACCAATAGCATAAAAGAGAATGCTGTTTCCCATCAACTTTTGGAGGATGCACCCTCTGAAGACACCTAGCCTTTCTCACTCTTGTAGTCCAGTATGTCATGTCTGGCTCCATTTTTGGGCCTGCTCACCACCATTCTCTTTATTCTTTCAGTGGGACCATGTATCTTCAAATTTTTAATTAAGTTTATTTCTTACAGAATCAATGCCTTATTAGTCATGCGAGGATTTCATCCAGTTCCAACCAGCATGCCAGACCCATCTTCCCTCAACCTCAGTAGAATAGCCACAGAGCTTTACGCCCTGTCAGACAGGGACTACCACCCTAACAAGCAGGAAGTAACTACAGAAGAATGACCATTGCCTTTCAGCACCTCCTTAAGAATAAGGGCGTGAACTCTGAGGGGGGAGTTGATGCAGGTTAGTATAGTGAAAGGGAGAAAGTGGCTGGTCTGGCAGACAACATGGCAAACAGACAACATGGCTGCAAGACCCTGCTGAGACCTTGACCTTGACCTTGAGGTCCCAGTTAGTACTCTTTCTGGGGATAAGAGGAGGCCCCAGATATTCCAAACAAGCCTCACTATTGGCCCTCACCATTGGTGGGGTAACCAATAACAGCTGGAGCCCCTCCCGTTAGCATTAGCAAAGGGGAAGAATAATTAATAGTTTAAAAGTTGACCACACAAGCCAAAACTCGCTCTCTCTGCCTATAGGAGCTAGCACCAAATCTCAGTACATATTTCCATCTGTCCTTCTCTCCCATTTCTCAGCAAGCTCTATTCTTTTCCCTCACTTCCCAATAAATTCTTTTTGCTGGCCTAACTGAAAAAATAAAAAACAAACAAACAAACATAAAAAACAAAACAAAAAAACCTCCCAAAGATGAAAAGCCTGGGACCAGATGGCTTTGCAATCATTCAAAGATGAGCTAATACCAATCTTGCTCAATATTGTCTAAAAAATTGAACAGGAAAGAGTGATACCAAACACATTCTATGAAGCTAACATCACCATAATACCAAAACCAGATAAAGATACTAAGAGAAAAGAAAATTACAGAACAATATCTCTAATGAATATAGATGCAAAAATCCTCAACAAAATACTAGCAAACTGAATCCAAAACCACATTAAAAGAATTATACACCACAATTAAGTAGGTTTTATCCCAGGTATATCTATGATATAAAAATGGATCATACAACTCAACAATAAAAAGACAAACTACCCAATTTAAAAAATGGGCAAAAGACTTGAAAAGACAATTGTCCAAAGAAGAAATAGAAATAGCAAAGAAACACATGAAAATATGTTCAACATCACTAGCGATTAGGGAAATGCAAATCAAAACTACAGTAAGTTTGATCATTTCACACCTATTAGGCCACTATTAAAAAGTTGGAAAACTGTAAATGTTAGAGAGGATATATAGAGATAAGAATGCTCACTCACTGTCGGTGGGAATGTAGAATGGTACAGCCACTATGAAGGACTGTTTGGTAGTTCCTAAGGAAGTTGAATATAGACTTGGTATGTGACCCAACAATACCATTACTAGGTATATACCCAGAAGAACTGAGATCAATGACACGAATAGATATCTGCACAACAACGTTCATAGCGGCATTATTCATGATTACCAAAAGTTGGAAACAACTTAGGTGTCCATCAACTGCTGAATGGATAAACAAATTGTGGAGCATACACACAATGGAATATTATGCAGTGGTAAGAAGAAATGAAGTTGTGAAACATATGACAACATGGATGAACCTCGGAGGTCATTATGTTGAGTGAAGCAAGCCAGACACAAAGGCCAAATACTGTATGATTGCACTATGAATTAAATATAGTGTGTAAACTTATGGAGTTAATAATTAGAATATAGGCCACCAGAAAACAGAATGAGAATTGAAAGCTGAGGGTTAACCTGCAGAACCAGTAAAAAGATTTTTTTGTAAATCTTTGGAAATGAATGGAAATGGTGAAAGCACATCATGATGTTTATAACTAGCAGTTATGGGTATGACAGTTGTTGAAAGGGTAAGTCTGGGTCATGTATATCATTAGAAGGAAAGCTAAAAGATGTAACATGGAACTGTATAGCATAGTGAAACCTCATGTAAAATACAAATATGGGTGATATTGCATATATAAAACTTATTTTTACTGAATATAAATACAAATATACTAGAGAGAAAGAAACAGAATAGCAGCTATGTACAGCAGGGGAAGCATAGAGAGACTGAGAGGTGATGAGTTTTGTTTGTTTATTATTATTCTTGGAATAATGAAAATGCTTTAAAAATGATTGAAGTGATGAATGCACAACTATGTGATTATACTGAATACAACTGGATTGTACAGTTTAGATGGATTTATGCTTTATTAACATGTATTAATAAAATTGATTTGTTAAAAAAAACAGAGTGACTGGTATAGAGTAGTTGTGCCCATTGAGAGAGTGATGATGGGAGATGAGGTCATAGAACTGGGGACCAAGGTGTTATAGGCCATAGTAAGTAAGATGGGAGTGATTTTGAGTGAGATTGGGTGGTTTTGAGCAGAGGAATGACATGTTTTAAATATATCATTGGGGCTATTTGAGAATAGATTAAAATGAGCCAATACAGAAAGCTGGGGAGACAAATCAGGGGGCCATAGCACCATAGCAATAGTAAACAAGAGATCATAGTGCATATGGGATTGGCAATAGCTTTCAAGGAAGCTTCAAAGTGGACTCCACACTGCTGGAAAACTTCCCTAGGCAATAAAGAAACATGATTCTTGAAGCCCAGTGTGCATGTGAGAGCAAGATATAATATTTCCTTCTGTGAGCTTAAAGGTTTAATGATACTAGTAAACTTGGTGGTTCTTTATATTCCAAAAGAATATAAGCAAACAGAAACAATTGCAGATATATTTTATCAAAACACATGTTTTTTAAATTGAAGTGACATTGGGGTTATGAGCTAGTAAGCTAAAAATAAATGTTCTTATAATGCCTAGTCAAAATGCATTAAATATACATTCTTAAACTGTAATAGTAGTCCTACAAACACTGTAGGTAAAAACATGGCTTGAAATAAACAAAATAATTTTTAAAAGAATATGTATTAGTCAGCCAAAGGGCTGCTAATGCAAAATACCAGAAATATGTTGGCTTTTATAAAGGATATTTATTTGGGGTAGAAGCTTACAGTTATCAGTCCATAAAGCATAAGTTACTTCCCTCACCAAAGCCTTTTGCCACATATTGGAGCAAGATGGCTGCCTATGTCCACTAAGAGTTTGGGCTTTCTGGGTTCCGCTCTTCCCAGGGCTCCTTTCTTTCTGGACTCAGCTGCCCTACTCTCTCCACAAGGCCAGCTGTAGACTCCCAGGTGACCGGCTCTGTCTCTCTTCCTGGGGCTTGATTCTCTACCCGGCTCAGCTGCTCTGCTCCTCTGTGTGCTTACTTCCTGGTGCTCCAGCATTAAAACTCCAAACTCCCTTCTCTGGGGTGTAGTTTCTCTGTGAGTCCCCACCCACCCAGGGGGCGAGGACTCAATGTCCTACTGATGTGACTTAATCAAGTAAAAGTGAAACTTCTGAATCCAATATAATCTAATATACCCAGGAGAAAAGATCAGTTCACAAACATAAGCCAATATCTATTTTTGGAATTCATAAATAATATCAAACTGCCACAGAATATGAAATATATTTATTTGAATAAAGTTAATGAAAAAAAATGATTAGAAACCTTATGATTCATTTATATGATATGTACAGAATAGACAGATACATCGAGAAAGAAAGTATATCAGTCGTTGCTAAGGGCTGTGGGGGATTGGAGGATTGGGTTTCATTTTAGGTGTTAAAAAATTCTAAAATTGATTTTGGTGATGATTGCACAACTCTGAATATACTAAAAACAATTGAATTGTATACTTTAAATGGGTGAGTTCTGTAGTATGTGAATTATATCTCAATAAAACTGATACCAAAGACAATAAAATTGATAGATGAGGTCTTACCAATATGAAGTAATGCTTATATTATAAATTCATGAATTTATAAATCATTACTTGGGAATATTGATGGAAGGCCTGGTTGAGCATGAGAGCTTTGGAAAGAAGAAAGAGTATCATTAATTGATAGCATGTTGGAAATTAAATGCCTGAATGTGGGTTTGTCTGAGGTATATCTAGAAGATTTGCTTGACGTATCCTCAGTGCTTATGGTAAATTTCAGGTAATGAGAGCTTTCTAGATCAGAAATGATTTTCCCAGAGTCAAAGGGAAGGAGCACTATATTGAACATGCAATTCTTAAAGCAGCACTACCTTTCAGAGGTCTCTGAAGAATTCTCATTATTAGTAATACCTTTTACTTGGAGAGACTTTCTCACAGGGGTATGTGCAGAACTGGGTCTGGTTTTTGTATCTCTTTCTATTAGCAATAGCTGATCATCTGTGGTTCAAACCAGTTACTACCGAATTACAACACTCATTTAGAGTTTCAGTGGTAATAAGACCCATCCATGTAAACTGTTTGGATAGATTTGCAGATGCATAAATATTCTTTATGAGTCTTTTATCAAAGATTGCTGAGGTTGGTGGTATACAAATGACAAAATAACAGGTGTTTTGATATCTTGGGCTGTGCTTAAGTTTGGCACCAAAAATAAATTGATCTTATGCAGAGGTAATTCAAACTGCTTTTTGTGAAAGAATACATCTGTATTTATATCTAAACCCCTAGAATCTTTCCCTATTGCAAAGCATTTCTATCAAATTATCATGATAATTCAAGTGTGATGAATCCCAGAACCTTCTTTTTTGTGTGTGTGGTAGTAGAAAATTACTCTGCATGATAATAAACTCTCTAAACAAACATAATTGCTTTCTCATTCCGCTAAAAAGAGGGATGAAGAATCACTTTCAGGCACCCGTTTTTTTAAAGGTTGAAAAAGTACCTAGGTTTAATTGTGCTTTGTACTGGCTTGGAGCACCAAGAGTGGAGATGGCACTGGGTTATAGTGCTGTGATGAACTGGTCTCCATCCAAACTCACAATTCTGGTTTCAAGGGGGTGTAGAAATTTCGTACAGACTATCATGAGTGAATTGGGGCCAGACACTCTTGCGAGAGCACCTGGCCCCATTTGGTGCTATTTTGGCCAGGTTGGCAAGTGTCCCTGGCCAGTCACGAGCAGCAGAAACCTGGCCTGCTCTTGGTACACTCACAGGAGGAGCCCGCTGCAGGGGCCGGAGGCACATGTGGACAGGTGCTTACCACTTATGTGTTTGACTGGAGTGTATTTCCTTTTACCCAGCCTTGATCAGCAAACAGCTGCTCACTACGCTTAGTCAAATATTTACAATAAAATCAAAGTTCTTCTACAGTCTTCTTCAGTGAACAAATCCCATATTCTCTAACCCTTAGTCCTGATTCCATTTTCGATCATTGTTTTTATTCTTCTCCAAACTACTCCAATAATCGTGTCTTCCAAGCCCTGTATAAGGCTGTAATCAATACTGAATAGGGTTCTGTGTATTAGAATTTATTTTACCAGTGCAAAAGCTGAGAATGGTGAGGGGGAAGTAAATTGTCAGGTGGGAGCAAAAGTGTAAGGTGGGTTTATCAGTTGGCTTTCCAGAGTTTGAATGCAATGCCACCATATCTTTCTTTCAACAAATTTAAAATATGCCGAATACTCCCTGAATACTCTCTCTCATTTTTATGTATACAAGCAAGTGTTGCCAGTTTTACAAAATATATTCAGTTTAGCCAGAAGAAGGAAGGCTTATTTCTCCTTCCCTTTTTAAAAAAATTTTTTTATTGGATTTATGTCAACAGGACTGGCAACTGTATTGATCCTCAATCAGAGTTCCTTTTCTTATTTTGGACTGTTTTGCTTTTCTTCAGCCTCAAGTAATTTTTCCTTTCATAGACTTTCTTAACACTCCTGTTCATTTATTCAGGAATTTCACACTTCCTATAATGTTTATAATCTGAAAACACATTTCCATTCCCAGGTTTGTAAGCGTCTTGAGAATAGACATCATGTGCTATCCATTTCTGTTTCCCTCACAGTAACTACAGTCCCAACCAACATGTCATATTCTACTAGGCACTAAGTTAATCGTTTTTAGATAGGTAAAAAATAATTGTCTTTACCCAAAAGACATTGCACCTTGTTCTCCAAGTACATCAATACATTTTGTTTTGATGATTTACTGATGATTTACTATGAAGTGAGAAACACTGAGTTAACTGGTACATAAATTCTCATGAGCATCGCACTAATATTCTTGTCCAGGTATAACTATGCATTCATTGCCAACGACCAGAGCCTGTGCTAGAGCAATAAAGTTGTTTGTATTTGATAAACATGATTGCATTTTTATTACAGATCTGTTTCTCAAATATAAATTCCATCCATTTACAACACACAAAATGATAGTTCAATTTTAATATTGAAAAACCCCAAATCCTATAATAATCTACATGTTGAGGTCACCTCATTTTTTCAAGTGCAGTTATTACATGACTTACAGATAAAAATTCTATTCAGAAAAGGATACTACTAAATCCTTTAGACACTTGCCATTCAGTGTGGCTCATGCATCAACAACAGCAACATCAGTTGGGTGCTTGTTAGAAATGTAGACTATCAGCCCTCATCCCAGACTACTGAATCAGAATCTTCATTTTAACAAGATCCCCAAGCAAGTCAAATGAACTTTAATGTTTGAGAGGCACTGTCTTAGGTCTTTATTTCTATCATTGGAATTAGAAATATTATTTTTATAGAGTTGAAAAGAATAAGTCTTGTTGTGTCTGTTTTTGGTTGGTACTACAACCTCAATCAGCTTCAGTGGTGCAGGTGAGTAGCTTAGTAAGGTTTTGAATATTAATTCTTCCAAATGATCAGAAACATGGAAATATATTGGTCACCCATATTTTGAAACAGGATAAAGCAGTGGGTTATACTGTAGCGTTTATAGGATACTCACTGTGTGTAGAAAGGTTGGGGGAAGAAAGAGAATGAGAGAGAGAGAGAAAGAGAACCAGTAGAATTCAGTAGAATGACTAAAACAAATCTCCTTTTTTTGGAACATTTATGAAGCATGGTGAGGTAAGCAAGCATATGGCATCAACAGTTTTGGGCAAGAGTATTCTGTATATTTTAATATTTATTAGATGACAGGTAATATGGTGTCATTCCATTTAATTCCTGGTAATATAATGGGACACATGGTTTAAGTTGAATATAAGAGACATAATTCCAGTTGAAAATATGCAAATACAGTTGGATACAGGACTATTGTACTATAGTAGAATAGAGGAGACATAATTCCAAAAACATTATCAGTACAAATGAGGGCAAAATAAACTCCCAAGCAAATTGCATGACCATGTCTGGGCATGTGGTCAACCATATGACCACTGTGCTGCATGGTCAACAATCAGCCATAATTAAAGTGAGTACATTAACTCATTTGAAATCAATGTCATTGGGAATAGAAAAGACTCAAGAATCAGAAAAACACAAAATCATATAAATCTCCACATTACTTGGAATGGTAGATTGTGCTATTGGTCCTTATTCTTTATCCCTCCCTGTATCCATGCTTTTTGTCACATACTTTTCAGGGCCTTCCCACTGTGAGCCATGCATACTTCCCTGCCTTAGGACTTTGGATTAAACCTTGAGACTTTCTTTGGCTAATGAAACAAGATGAAAGTAACAGTGTGACCGTTCTGAGTCTAGGCCTCAACTTGGTGAACGATGTTGAGCAGCAGGATGTGTGATGAGGCTGAGAAAATGAGCAGTGGTCAGATCATTCAAGGTCTTATGGACAACAGTAATGAAATTGGATTTTATTTTTAGTACAATGGAAAGGCAGGATGTGTTTTTAAGGAATCGCATTCTGATCTGTAGCATAACTGTCTGAATAAGTATTACCACCTATACTAGATTTTTTAGCACCTTGAGGATTAAAATCTGTATTATCCATCATTGAGCATCTCCATGCTAAGCACATGGTAGGTTTTTGTAAAATGTCAGGTGGTACCTAAAATGGTTACATTTGTGGCTATGTTTCCAGTAGTGGAAAACACAGCAAAAGTACAAAAGATTGTTTTATTCTGCCCATAGTTTTGTATATCTTGCTCCTTGATTATGGGAATCTGTTTAGTGCAAGGTTGGTATTTGATAAATATGTCAATTGGTAGCTGAAATGGGTATATCAAATGTGTATGTATTTAGAAAATATTGTTGATTATATCCTATAAAAGAAGCTGAATCATAAAAAGTAAAGGTGCTCATTTACCATGCTGGGAAACAAATCTTCATCATTTACCTTAGAAAAATATCAACTCTATATAAATGCATTTACAAATAGTAACTCCTCATGTTATGTGAGCATTCAAAATATGAGACATTTTAATAAAAAAATACAATGGTAAAATTACTTTTTTACTGACTTTTATATGCTTCTTCTGTATCATCAATGAACAACACAAGAAAACTTTGACATTATTAAATAATTAGATATGTTAATTTCACATGGGCAATGCAAGTGACCTTTTCACATTGCAATGATAGTAGGCCGGGGAAGTGAGTATTAGCATAAAACAAAAGGTGAGGGCAGAGTGAGGCAAAACTAGAAATCCTTCTACTGGGCCATGTTTTGGCAGAAGGTTGTGGCCAACACTGAACTTTTATCAAAAACAGCTGAGGGGTTTTGGATGTCCATATTCCTAGATGTTAAAGGCAGTGAGTTTTCTGGAAAAAAATTCTGTGCTCACCTCTACCTCTACGTCCTAGACCCTCGTATGCTGAGATTAGTCCTTCGATGTGTACACTGTGAGGCTCAACAAAAGTTGAGAAAAGGCAGAATCGATGTCTCCTGTGGCTGAGTGGATACTTATTTACCTCAAACTTCCCGGTGGATCTAAGAGTAGAACTCAGAAAGCTGACAATTTTGCTTATTTGTATCCTCCTTTTTCTTCTGCTCTCTAAATTTCAGATTTACTATTCATTCATCAAATATTTAGTGAATTTTATTCATCCTTTAAATACTCTTGTAATTTTCTCCTCTACCGGGAGCCTTTAATGACCACTTTAGACATCAGTGATCCATTCTCCCCATAAGTACTCAAGCCCTAATTGCCTGTATTATTTATTTGGCATGTGAAAATATATTGCTTTCTAGTTCCTTTTATTTTAATACCTTTAGTTGTGTCTACTTTTGTTAATTATATTTTATCTCCCCAATTAAATTGTTGCTGAGAGGTAGAGATAGTTTCTTGTATATCATTGTGTCTCCAAACACTTATTGCAGAATAGCCATCAAATGCATATTTTGGTCAAATGCATAAATAAATGAAAGAATGGTTTTGTTAAATGAGTAGCCACTGAGGATACAAACATGAATAAGATATAGTACCTGTCTTCATGAAGCTCATATTCTAATTGGAAAAATCTTACATCCTTATATCTTTTATCAGTTGTATATACTTTGTCTAATGCTAACAGTTTTTTTAATGATGTGTGGGAAAGGTATATTAGCTTCCTTTTTTCTTCTGAACATATATAATGCTCATTTGATTTTTACAGGTCTTTGAAGATAATAATCCACAGTCAACTCTTGATTAACTGATGTACAGATTTTCTAGATTTTCATTAGCACCTCCAAGTGTGTCAGAGGATAAAAATGAGAAGTATCTTTCAATTTTTGTTGTGAAGAATTGTTGTTGTCAAGTTGATAAAGGTGAGAAGCCTGGCCTTATTGATTTATGTGACTCTTTAGCATCACCTGTGGACATCATTTATACATTTGATTCTTGAATCAGTAATTATAGGTAATTGAGAAATGTGTTCTATGTTTACAGATTCTCACCAACACATTTGGAATAACATCTTAATCTTGCTTTTGCACCATTAACAAGTTCTAAATTTAGGTAGGAGCCCTTGGCTCCAAAAACTAAAGTATTGAACTTTTTACATATCTTGAAGATAAGGACATTCTTATAACAGAGAATGTAAAAACAAATCCCTGTCACTTCCAGCACTTTTTTTTTTTTAAATAAGGATCAGCTGTATAGTTTGTTTAGTTGCAACTATTAAACTCTGACATTAGAGCCTGAATTTAGTCATAGACAATTTTTAAATGAATGGCCATGACTATGTTTCAATAAAATTTTAATTTTATATCTTTTTCACATCACAGAGTATTATTCTTCCTTTGCTTTTTTTTCAACCATGTAAAAATCTAAAAACCAATCTTTGCTCAAGGGACAAAGTAAGCAGTAGGGCGACTAACTGCCTGTTTATTCATTTACATATTATCTGTGCTACAAAGGCAGAATTGAGTACTTGCAACAGAGACACAAAGGACTGAAAAGCCAAAACTATTTATTGTCTAGCCCTTTAAGTAAAAGCTTGCCAATCTTTGGTTTAGACAATAATATATTTCCATCAAAAAGCAATAGGTATTCATATTGGTACAGTGTACAATGTATACTATCAGACACAGTTTCTGCCCAAAATTCAACATTCTAACACAATTATATTCTTTAACTGAAAAAATATGTTTTGAGCAGCTATTATGTGCCAAGCACCATTCTAGGCACTGGAAATAACAGTACCCTGGGCATACAAAAGGACATAATCTCTGTCCTCATGAGGTTTACATTCTTGTACAGAGCCATGTAATAATAAAGTGTGAAATATGCACACACACAATGCATAAATATAATGTATGGCCAAAACAACTCCCAAACATTTCTGGCTCCTGGCACAATTGGAAATGACAGATTCAGTACCAATAATCCCTTTTTAGGGTTATCCAAGCTAGGTGCTACCAGTCTGCCCATTTGAACTCTAGTTGGGTTAATGACTTATCATGAGGAAAACTTAAGGCCTGTCTTTTCAGAAATACAATAAATCAAGGAGAAATTACAAGGAAAAAGCAAGATATAGACTCAGCATATTTTTGCTTTGTTTGTTTTTTAACTAAGACTGTTAAAACTGTCTTAAAGCCAGGATTGTAGATAATGGGAGAGTATCATCAGAGGAATCTGGAATTCTTTATGGATTCCTAGAGATAAAAACCTCCAACTATTGTTACACTTGAAGTTAGTTGAGGATTTATGGCTTTAGAGGTACAGGCGGATGGACTATAAAAACTGAATTAGAAATGATGTCTGGATATAGGGTAAATTATCTACTTGGAATCTGACACAACTGACTCCCGAATGTTCTGACTCTAGTAAAGTTCTCAACACAAGAGGCTTCAATCTAAACTGGGACGCCTGAGAGGAATGTGATTTATGATGTTGGGAGAATAAGACCTAGGAAATGTACCTGGCTTTATATAAAAATAGAAAACTATAATATGCTTATTCTTATGTTTCAGCAAGCAGTTGACTTCCTGATGGGAACCTGCATGGGAGAAGTACAACGGTCAAGTACAATGCTGCAGTCACGCGTATGTGACCTACTCGGACATTGCCAAGGACGTTTAGTAAATGCTACATCTAGTGAGATGCTGTGGTGCTAGACTTCTGTCACTGAATTTCCTGGCTTTCTGTTATAGCAATTGAAAAAGGAAAGGAAAAAATAAAGAAAAGAGACTATATCATATCTTTATTTTCAAATGCTCTATCTTATTAGGACATTACTTATTAGATTATCCTTTCATAAGAAATTGTCAAAATTGCTATAAAATGAAAATGATTGTTGTTTTCAAAATAGTCAAGACAACTCAGAATCAAAAATTTGAATCATATGCTGTAAAGAGTGAAAACTATGAGAACGCTTCATGGCCTTTAGAGCATCTATGACCACATTAGAAGGTATTTTTCCTTTTACTAGAAGCTATACTGCCTCATTTGAGATGAACTCATTGGAAATCATTTCACAGAAAACCACAAGGAAGAGGAAATAGGAGGTATTTCAAATCAGTTGTGTACCAAAGAGATTTCTGTTTAGTTTGTTCTGAGATAACTGTCTCAGAAAACAAAGCTGGAAGGTTCCAGGTTGTTCTAGAAGAAAGAAAAAAGCTATATTTTGTTAAATGTCATCAATTAGGGAATTATTTCACAGAATTAGGAGGCAAGACTCTACAATGTGCTCATTATTTTGGGAAGGTAAGATGAATTATTTTTGGCAAGATGACTTTTAAGAATTGCATATAATACTATTGAGAAAGGGAAGTAATTCAAAACTGACATGTTTTACATTGATTATGTCCTTGTGACAAATTAAAGTGATTACAAATTTGTTGGCATGTTCAGATTTTAATGAGAAATGACAATATTAGGCTGTCGTATGTTCATAAAAGAAGCTGGTTACTTGCTTTTTAATCCATTTATTTTTTAATATAAAATTTTAATTAAATATAATAGAAATACACATAAATTATAACTGTAGACATTGATGAATTTTTACAAAGGAAGTAGAAAGCATATCCATGTAACCAGCACCCAGATCAAGAGGCAAAACAATACTTAGAGCCTCTGAAACCACTGTGCCTCCTTCTAGTCACTATCCCCTTTCCTTAGGGTAACCACTACCTTAACTTCTAATTGTGCCTATGTTTTAACTTTAAATAATTTACTCTTGTGCTTGGCTTATTTTCACCCAACATTATATTTGTGAAATTCATTCATGTTGTAGAGTTAATTGTGGTTGACTTACTCTTGTGGCTGTATAATATTGCTATATAATAGTGTCACAATGTGTTTATCTATTGTACTGCTGATGGATATTTGGTTTGTTTCTAGATTTGTGCTATGGCAAATCATGCTACTCTGAACATTCTTGTACATGACTTTTTTTTTTTGTGCCAGGGATTGAAACTGGGACCTTGGTACATGGAGGCAGGCGCTCAACCACTGAGCTACAAAAGTCTAACTTTGAACATCACTTTTGATCAACATATGATGTTATATCTGTGGGTATACCTAGAAGTGGAATTGCTTGGTCATGGGGTAAGAATAAGTTCAGCTAAAGACATTATTGTTGGGAGTGGGTGTAGCTCAGTGGTTTGCATGCCTGCTTCCCATGTACAAAGTTCTGGGTTCAATCCCTGGTACCTCCTGAAAAAAAAAGAAAAAGACAATATTATCAAACAGTTTTCCCAAACTGCTGCCAGTTTACACACCCACCCCATCTGTAGCATACAGGTGTGCCATTTCATCCTATCCAGCCTTGGTATATTTTGTCTTTTTCATCTTAACTATTTTAATGGGTATGGAGAGGTTTCACATTATGGCTTTAACTTGCATTTGCTTCATGACTTATGACATTGATACCTTTTCATATATTTATTGACAGTTTGGACATGCTCTTTGGCAAGGTGTCTGCTCACTTGTTTTTACCCATGTTTCCATTAAAAATTGCTTTATCTTACAGTTTAGAGGGATTTTTAAAAGTATATTTAAGATACATAATCTTTGTTGAATACATATTTTACAAATATCTTCTCTAAAACTGTGGTTTGCCTTTCACTCTTCATGTTTTTTTCATTCACATTACAGAATAGAATTCACATTATCACTTTTTAATATTTTCTTTAGTTATTTTTTTTTTACTCACACATCATAGCAAGACATACATGTCTCTGGGTCTTATAATGTTCCAAATAGGAGAATCTACCAACTCAGAATCCTCTATCTTGGCCCATATTCCAAAATTCCATTTAAAAATTTTGCTATAAACTTACAATTAAAGTATCAGAATATATAATATTTGTTCTACATTTTCAATCATCTGACTGATTTGATCCTAGTGCTTAAGTTTATAATTAATAGTTTAAATCCATGAATTTAAAATGTGACCTCTTTGAATTTTAAATATAAATAAATGCTCAAAAGGCTCAAAGATCGTGGAAAATAAGAATGAGGATAAGTTTCAAATTTTATGAGTATATGTGTTTCATCCTCTGCTTTTCTATTCTGCAGTTTCTTTACTTACTATATGTGACTCCTTGGATCCTATTATATGCTGCATTATCTTCCTGACTAATATTCCTTTTTATAATGTCTTCTCTACTCCCCTCTAATCCACCTTCTTCCCTGCCTCAAGAGAGATCTTGAAAAATGCATTTTGAAATAAGTCACTTCCCTGGTCAAAATATTCGAGTGTCATAAGATAAACGTCAAGCCCCTTAGTCTAGCTTGAAGCCCAGAGTAACAAGCGCGCTGCTTCTCCAATCACGTGGCTTTTCTGGCAGCTCCCTGAACAGTCATGGGTAGTGCTGTCCGGAATCGGGAGGACCACCCGCATTTTTTCTGCCTACCGAACCCTTAATCCTCTTTTGAATCTCTGCTCATACTTTACCACCTTTGCAAAGCCTTCCTTGACCTTCCTAAGCAAGTTAATTTCATCATCTGTGATCCCCAGATGCTTGAACATGACTTGTACTTATCGCCCTGTTTATATGTTTTTCTCTCAATGAGGCTGTGACGCCTCAGACAGAGTCAATGCCTTATTCATCTGGGTATTCACAATACCTAGAATGGGCCGAGCAGAGTGCCTGGTACATGTTTAATGAGTGAGTGAGTGAATGAATCATTGTTTCCTGTAAGTTTTTTTTTTTTCCCTTTTCAAAATACTTCAAAAATGTAAGTTAAATTTCATCATAGAAATTATGTCTCCTATAATGAGGAATAATTAAAATAAAAAAAAAATATATAAAGGCATATATTTGTTAGGGGACTGTAAGAGGAAACTCTTCAATAAACCTGCATTTTTGTTACTTTCACAGGGCTCAACAATAACCTTAAGAGAGATAAAAAAAAAAAGAAAAAAAAAAAGAAAAAAAAAAGAAAACAAAAATAACCTTAAGGAAAAGAACAAAATGATCCAATAGAAGGAAGGTAAAACCTTTTTCTTTCTGTCCACCTGGCCAAGAGAAGCTCTGTTTACCAGTCATTGAAAGGTTATTTAGAAATTTTAGTTCTTGGCACCTTTGGTCAGTGTTGAAAGAAAGGGATAAAGTGAGGCTTAACAGAGCTTAGAAGAAAGAGGCGGCTTGCAATGCCTGCTGAGAAAAAAAAAAAGCCATTATTCCTTGTGCGCTGTCAGATAAGAGAAGTCCTTGGTAAGGAGAGGTTCAGGGAGATTAGAGAAGATGATGTAGCAGTCCCAGGCAGAAAACTCTGAAAGCGGGTGGTAGGGCAAGGTCTCCCAGTAGACGCAGGTTAGGCTTACAACAAATACAGTCTGACAAAAACACATAGAAGGTCAAGGTGCTCCCAACTTAAACATAATTTATACTATTGGGTCCAAGTGTACAATAGTAAACATTGTAAGTTATATCACAAAGAGCTTTCTGGAATCTTTGATTCCAGTGATAACTAAGGGGCTAGGATAAAAAAAAAATCTCACTACTTTCATTTTTTCCCCTTCAAGAGGCTTATAATATGGTTTGATGTTATGGCCTTGTTAAATTTATTTGAGTTGTCAAAGAGTAATCTGAGCCTGTCACTGAGATGGTCTGAAATCACAACGCTCTCATAGTCTACTCACATAGACTATGGCATAGATGCCATAGTCTTCCCTGCCCTTGAGAAGTAAAAGAGACATAAACTCAGTACCTCCCCACAACACTCCATGACTAGATCAGAATTCATATTCACTACTGCAATATCAAGGCTGGGAAATGCATGAGAAAGAGTTAATGCAAAGCTTCAGTGCTTTATATGGAGCTTTTGTTTCTTCACAATATAAGCTAGTCTGATTACAAATTGCTAGCATCACTTAATTTGAAACTATTTACGTTGACTAAAACTATATTAAGTATGCCTACATTTAGTGTTGCAAATTTCAAACTATCACTTTTATGGAAAAAGTAAAAACTGTTGTCAGGGCTGTTATTTAGATAGAAGGGGTCATCTTAGTAATTTTCAAATCTGAGCACAGCAGTTACCTCTGAATTTTTAAACTGGAAAACAGGCCTTGTTGGTAGTATTGATTTTAAGTTAGGTTCTATGAACTTAACTTACTGATACAGTGAGAGATAAAGAACGACAATTTTATTTACTAAATATTAAGGAGCACTTACTAAATTGTGTTCCAGTATCATTTGAGTAGCATTTTAAAGTTTGCAACACAATTCCATATAAATTATATCATTTAATTCTCAAAAGTTTTTAGGGTAAGCTTTATTACATCTCCCATTTTATAGATGAAGTTCAGGGAGGTTCATTTGTCTGTTCACACAATCATTAAATGGATTCAGGACTCAAACCCATGTCTAAGAGCTCCAATTTCTAGACCATATTGCTTAATGCAGAATTCTTTGCCTGGATTGTTTTTCATTAATCTTTATGTTCCCAATGATTAATACAAGCCTGGAAGATAATTTTTTAAATGAAGAAATTTATTTTTATATTTGCCTTCTGTTTTAAAAAATAAATACTATTATTTATAAGCAAGAGATCTTGTTGTTATTAATTCACTATACAAAAAACTCTGAAATCAAGGTGTGATGTAATGTATCATTTTAAATGGTAAATTCTCTGCATAACCTGAAATATAAAAAACATTTTTGCAGAAGGAATATAATACTAAAAGTAGATGTAATGTCAATATTGGGAGTTGAAAATATGGGTAACATTTTCCTTTATTCTTTGTGTCTATACTCTCTTCATAATCTTTGTGAATATATAGTACGTATAGCATGGAAAAATATACATTTTAAAAGAGAGTGAGCTTGACTGTGGTAGCATAGTGTGGGACCTCCTCAAGGTCTTTGGATTTTTTGACTCTCTGACCAGTCTATCTTTTGGTGTATTAGAATTCAGAATAAAGTCCAATTCTAATCATCTTTAGGATCTTTTCCAGAGCAGGAATCAACTTCCATTCTCTAATCAATTGCACCAATTGGGTACACAGTAGAGGCCCCCTGAGGGTACTTCAGATGCTCTCTCAGATAGTTTGGATATACTTGTTCAAGATAATAGCTTTCACATTAGAAATTTTTAAACAGTTCTAGAATGCAGGCCACAGACTATTGTTGTAAAAAGAGCCTGAGTTTCTTTACTTTTGCCAATTCTACAGTGAAAATGATCCAGGTAAGAATCAGTAGAACCAAGAGGTAGTTAGTAGGTACTACAGATTTCCTAGTAGGTGGTTTCCTCTTCCTTCAACTCACTAAATGTTGGCCTTGAGGGCAACATATAGGCAAATACTGTACATACAGAAATGGCTGGAGCTCTGTCCTCTTCCTTGAGAAGATTGTGTGAAGATTATGCTGCTGGATTTATAAAACAAGGATTTAAATTTCCTTTGAATAGGTGTATTTTAAATCTGATTATACCCATTAAAATATTGAACAATCCTACTCTATATACTAGTAAATAATCCTGAAAAAATTAGTCCCAAATAGGATTTTACTTTTTAACATGTAATTGTCACTTGATCATGAATTCTCTTAGGGTAGGTTCCATATCTTACACAACTTTGCATACCCATTCTGTGCCCCAGCACCAGTTGGGTTCAAAAATCATCAGCTGAATTGAATGGGTAAAATCCATCAAAACATCATGATGTAGTCTTCCATGTTGCACTGAAATAGTTGTAATTTTACCATTAGGAAGACAGTAGGTTTTCATACCTTATAAATTATGGTAATTTGTTACCCGTCCCCCCCCCCCACACACACATGCACACACATAGAAGCACAATTACCAGGAATGTCTTTTTATTTTATTTTATTCTTTACGTATCTAATTGGATGGCTAATTCTTATATCCATAGATTTTCCTAGTGCAGAGATGCAAAGATAATCTTTAATAGTATCACTATGTATGAAACTCCACTGAAGGTTTTAATTTTTCTTAACTTTTAACAAGTTTTCTTGTTAAAGTAACAACATTGCTACAAGGGTTGAAAATAACTTCTGACTGTCACAACTAAAATGTTGACGTTTCTCATCTAATGTTCCAGATAGAAAAGGGATGTCCAGCGGGAGGAAGATAAAAGTTTTGTTTCTAGACATGTTCAGAGAAGGAGAAAATCTCCATGTGAAGATATGACTCAATGGTAAAAACAAAAATTTGAGAAATCATTAAATCCATGACCCTGTCTCAACGCCAAATGGGGCATATACTAAGTATCTTCTATCGTGTGATTTTATAGCTTATCTTGATTGATATCCTCATCATGCCATTTTCAATTATCAGGTCAGGTTAATATTCCTTACCATCTATCAAATTATGCTGTTTGGGGAAATAAAAGTAATTATGAGGAAATATTGGACCCTATTCACTTAAAACAATTAAGAAAAATGCATAAAAATAATTGCAAGGGAAATACAACAGATAAAAGTGCCAGCTCCAACAATAATGTCACTTGTACTAACAACCTTTACAAAAATACATACAGCAGATTTATTTCAGTAGCATAAACACTGGAAGAGTCCTTTGACTTCCAAGAAGATGAAATAATACATAGGTTATGAATATATAAGTTTTATTTCTATAACTGAAAGTATTTTGCCATTTCAAAAAGTATTTATGAGGCAACTTACTGGAATGGTATGGAATTAATTTTGGTTTTATATGGCATCTTTCATACTCCAAGTATCTCAATTGCCTTTTGAAAGTACAGAAATGCAGTGACAATTGAGAACCTGAAGAAGCCATTATACATTTAAGGGTAGATGATATAGGCTTGGCTTCAGAGATGTGCTTTATGGATTCAGGGAATAGGATATTCTCTGACTCATTCTTTATGAGTTCTGTGTCATCTTAATGTTCTTCCTGAGGTGCAACCAAGGACATGCTATGGGGACTAATTGCAAAAGCTTCTTTAATCAAATAGTAACCTGTCCTTGGGTTGCAGGGAAAGGGCTGTAATATTAGTTGAGCTTTGGTTATAGAATTTGAAGTCCTCAAATCTCTGGCTCTGTGTTGAGTAAGCCATCATACTCTGCTTAGCACATATAGTGTAAAATGCCATTTAATGTTCAAGATATAAATAAATTTGCATTTAATTTCATGGAAAGACAACAGCGACTGGACCAAGTTTTAATGCGAAGATAGGAAATAAATGGAAACACCGGAGACAAATCAGCTTATCGTGTGGAATTACAACTTTTACCAGGCTGGAGAAAGATTTGAAATAACACCGGCAGCTTTTTCAATATGATGTGAGGAAAAGAAGTACAAACAATTGCTATTACACTTCATGATATTTTATGCTGCAGAACTGTTTGTAACTGGAAAGTATTGTTCATGTCAGAGAGAAACTCCAAGGGAAATGAAAAGCTAATAAGGATCAGCATGAAATCTGGAATGGTTCTGAGCAGATTGTTCACTGATGGGGAACAGTATACTAAATGGAGAAAACCCCACACTCAGTAGTAGAAAGGTTAGAAATCAGAATCATACACAAAGGAAGTAACCTTTGTGCTTATCCTTTACTCTAAACTGAGCCACAATTATGCTGCAAATGTTAGTCTCACATTTACCTATAAACACTCGTTGCTGACTCTCTCACTGTTTTCATGTTTTTTCTTCTCTTCAGCCTCAATTCATGTACTCACTTTCTTATTTTTGGACTTAAACCTTATTTTAAAAACGTGCTTTTGCAATTTCTCCTATTCTTAGTCTTAATTTATTCTCCATCTCCTTTAACAGCAACATTCTGTCCATCAACATCAAATGAGAATTTAAGTTATGCCCATTTTTCACCAATTTTAAGCATTTCTTGGGCATTTTCATTTTAAAGAAATTTTCACTAGAGTGGATTACCTACTTTCCTTTTCTTAAGACCTAAATTATGACTGTGTCTATTGCCATTAATTTTGAATCCAACATTGTTCTATTTGATAGAATAGAATTTGTTCCATTACCTCATGGTCTATCCCATTACCTGAGCCTTTAACATCTACACTCTCCTCCACATAGATGTTTTTTACAGCCATTGTCTTTATTCTCTGCAATTTTCTCATCTTCTTATATCCAATCATATCAGTTTTTTGAAATGCTTTTTAGTTTGTTTCTTGGACATGAGTCCTTTATGATTTATTCCATATTCAGCTTTCCTTATGGAGTTTTTTGTTGTTGTTTGTTTTTTACTTATTTTCTCCTCTTACCATTAGATCCCAGGACCCAGAATTGAGTGAAAAATACTCAAGGGAAGCATAAAAAGATGTAAAGAGCAGAACATTTGTGACCAAAAAATCCAGGTTTGGTTTTTGGTTCTGTCACTTACTAATCATCGAAGCTTGGACAAATCACTCAATTCTATTGCCATGTCTAGTAAATGAAGACAATTAAAAGATCTGCCATACGTATACCAAAAAGTGGATTGGGAGATCAAATGTAAAAACAAATCCAAAGAGGCTTTGCAAACTACTGTAGTGGACATTGGTTGTTTTCTCTTGCACAGCTTCCTTCCTTAGGATACCATCCCTTCCTATTTACAACTTCAACTTTTGCTTTGTGCGGTGATGGCTTTATCCTCCTCTAGCCCCAGCTTGGGTGTAGGTACACTATCTGAACTTAGCCAGTCAGAGCTGGCAACAATTGTTGGGATGGGCACAGATGCAAGTGAGGCAATAAGACTCACTTAAATATTAAATAAAACGCCCCTTCAGAAACCATGATTTTTTACTACTTAGATCCTAGAAACCAGTTCTTGTACTTTTTCAATGATAGCTTTTTCAAAGTTTCCTACAATTCTAGGAGATACTTATTATTCTTTAAATAATTTCCTCCTAGTGTTCTTTTTGTTGTTGTTTTTCACCAGAGTTGTTTTCCTTGCTTGCAATCAAAGACTCTTGTTACAAAAATTAAGAACTATTATGCATTTGGTATCCACTATATACCAGGCACTGCTCCAAGTGCCTCTATGTATTCAACCACTTAATTCTGACAGTATACTATGAGGAAGATATTATTATTACTAGTAGCATTGTTGTCACTATATTTTAAAGATAAGGAAACTGAGGCATTTGCCTAACATTTTATGCAAATCATCGCCAGAGCTTAGATTTGGACCTTGGCAGTCTGTCCTCAGAGTCTGCTTTTATCCACTAGGTTTAGTAGTATTTGAAAGCAAAGTGTAAAGAGTGTCAGCAGGATCACATTATTTTGCACACCTCCAGAAGAGGCCATGCATTCATAAAATAGTCTAAGTCAGCACTGGGGATTTGAGTTAGTTGTGCAATATACAATGTGTGAAGTTGAACAAAGTGGCCTCAGGTTTTATGATATGATTGAGTTAAGATGGGGACTGGGGCAGTGAGCATTTCCCTCATTTCCAGCTAGGACACTGGAAAATCTCATTACACATTACAAAGAAAATGGTTAAACCATTGCCTAATGCATTTTGGGACTGCATTTTACATGTGACCATGAAGATCCGCAGACAAAGGGCATGTTCCCAAACAGAACAATGGGCCACCAAATTGACTGTCAAAGCGAACTCTCTTCACAGCAGACTAGGCAGCCTAGGAGGGGAGATTACATTCTGTGGACTGGTATGTTAGTGTTATTTCTCCATCCCTTTTCCTGGTAAGATTGTGTTTGTTTGTTTGTTTGTTTGTTTTTTAGTGTCGCCTTTTCTCCATTCCCTGCTCATTTCACTCTCTTTCTTATAATGGGTATTTGGGGAATGTGGAGAGAAGAGTTAAATTTATATTTTAGCGTTAGGTTTCTAGATACTAAGAATAACATCTACACATGTGACTGAGAAGTATGCATATAATTTGATATCCATAGCTTAGAGGTGGATGCATATCCTGGACAAGGCATTCATTCATCTCCCTTTGACGAGAGGCTGAGCGCATTATGCTGTGTGGGAATATTTAGCAGGGGAGGTAGAGTAAATGTGTTTCTTTGTGGATTCCTATATACTTTTTAGAAGACATCCATCTACCAGTCCCAATCAGTATCTTTCATGTAGGGTTTTACTCTATGTCCTTCTCTCTCTCCAGCACTGAAATCCAAAAATGTGCAAGTGATCAGTGTGGTCAGAGTTCATAATGATTGGTTAAGGCTGGACATGTGAACAAAACCAGTGCAAGTAAAATCAACTTGGCGACTTTTACTTCTATTACTAGGAGATGCTCATTTTCACTCAGTGCAAGCTGTGAAGATGGTATAATATACAATGGGCATCTTTGCAGCCCTTCAGAGAGAAGACGCCTTGGAATGAAATCATCAGAGGAAAGCAGAGATGAGAGACGGAGAAAAGAGGCAGAATCTTGATAGCATTTGTTGTACATCTTGATCCAATTCTTCCTGAAGCCCAACTTTCACTTGAGCTCTCTCATTACATAAGCAAGTTCTCCATTTGACTTAAGCTATTTAAGTTGCCACTTGCACTAAAAATACCCTGATATGTAAAACTACTGAATGTTAATTCTTTGTCAATGATAAACTCATGAGGTTTTTTTAACCATAGGGCACTTTTATAATAATAATAAGATTAATAATCATAATAGAAAAAATACTTTATTGAACAATTATTATATGCTGGGTATTTGATAAGTTATTTCTATCAATTTTTCTTTATCTCCACCATTCTGCTCCTCATGCAGGAATCCTAGTTCTGGACTCCTGGAATGGACTTTTAACTGGTCTGTTTCTCCTACTTTTACTTCTGGCTCCCTCTAAGCCATTTTCCACATCACAACACCACAATCAGATTTATCTTTTCCACAAAACAAGAGTAGTTGTATAAATCCCCTTGCTCAAAATCTTCAATGACTTCCTATTGCTCTTGGAGTAAAAGCCAAAACATTTAAAGCTGCCTAAAGAAGTTTTGTACCTGATCTAGATTTTGATCATCTCTTCAGCATTGTCTACTACCATTCCTCTTTTGCTTTTGCTGATTCAGTCACACTAGCCTTCCTTCTGGTCTTTAAAGTGCCATTATCCCTCCCTCCTCTGGGCATCAATACACTCTTGTCTGTCTGCAATGCTGCCTTACCTTCCCCTCATGCCCTTTGTGAAAATCTCAGCTTAATAAAACCACTATTTTGAAGGATTTTTTGTATATTAATTTATTTAAATCTCACAACAATTCCACTAGCAGGACATTCTTATTTTCCCCATTTTGCAACTGAGTAAACTGAGGCAAGAAATTGTCCAAAGTTGGATGAGGCAAAATTTTATTGTGGATGTTTACCATTCCATCCCTAGAGCAGTGATTCTCAACTGGAGGTGATTTTGTCCACCAGGGGGTGTTTGGTAATGTCTGAAGAGACATTTTTGGTTGTTACAACTTGGGTGTGTGTGTGCTAATGGTATCTAATGGGTAGAGGCTCAGATACTGCTAAACATCCTACAAATGAACAGAACAGTCCCCTTCCCCACTACCCTCCCCCACCACACACACCAAAGAATTATCTAGGTCAAAATGTGAAAAGTGCTAAGGTTGAGCAACCCTGCCCTAGAGCCTAGTGGCTGCGATTTCTTATATTCACTCTCTTACTCCTAACTCCCTCAAATATTAATCAAATGACAGACAAAATGAATGAATGAATGAATGAATGAATGAATGAATGTAGATGAGCAGATGGAAGCCTAGCTTCATTAAGGAGCTTGTTCAAGTTCATCTAGTTAGCTTGTAGCAAATGTGAGGCTGGAGTTAAGATTTTCTGACTATTAATTTGTGCTTTTATCTGCACTTTCTTTGATACATTTTCATGTCTCCAAGTTAAAGTACTAATTTGTGATTTATTACTGTGAAATAATAAACTTATCTTCTACCTTAGGAGCTAAATAATTACAACCAGCACCAACGGACATGTTAAGACAAGATTACCATATACCTCTGTACAGATAAGTACCATTCTTTTCTTTCTTTCCTACATTTTTTGTTTGTTCTATTCCTACTTTCCCAATTTTTAAATGCATTTTTATTTTGGTATGCCAATAATTTGAGTCCACCAGGGTGAAATGGAATGAGCTGGGATTTTTTTGGCTTTAGCAGTGAAAGTCTCCTATCTCAGGAAACCACTCAGGCCTAGGCAAACTGGGACAGTTGGTCACTCTATCTTGCTTTCCTGATTGCTCTCTGTTGGAAACCAAATCTCCTTCTGGCTTTTGAGAGTCCTTCCTCCTTTCTTTCCTCCTTCCCTCCCCCCCCTTTCTTTTTTTCTTTCTTCAGTTGGTCACTAGGTCCTGGAATTCTTCTTTCACAAGGCCTCTTATGTCTTCACCTTTCTTTCCCTTTACTTTTGTGGTTATGTCCTCCTCACTTCTCCCTAGTACCTGGCTTCCAGAATAATATTCATAATGTACCACCTTATCATAGCACTTTGCTGCTGAAGAGCTTTCAATGATGCTTCACTGCCTAAAAGATATATCTAAGCTCCAGAGAACAGAATCAGGATCCTACTTGATTCCCAACATTTTCTTTCAGTTCTTTCTGTGTGAACTCTGCCACATAGATGGTTCTATTTATGATACACAAATCTACTTAATCTAGCATGTTGTTCATATTGCAGATACACTGAGGAAGCTGACATTTTATACATGCATATTTGGACCTGAATTTACACACCTTATTTCCTTTAATCTTCATAGCTATGTGAAATAAGACCTATTATTATTATTTCTATTTTATATAAAAGGTAACTGGTAACTAGGGTTCAGAGAATCTATGTCACTACCAAATATCACACAGATACACAAGAGTTTTATCGTAGACTGCAAAGCTCTTGTCCATTTCCATATAGCACACTGCTACCCAGAGAAGGTCATTCATTCATTCCAAGATCATGTGTCTCTTGATTAGGTTGGATGCAAATCCCAACTAAGGTCTAGCCTGAGACCCAATTTCTCCCTAAAGTCTTCCCTTATTTTGTGATTATATTCTCTAAATGCTCTATACTCCCATAAAGTCTTATTATCTCTATCATTCCTTTGCCATTAAACATTGCCTTGCTTTAACCTATTATATATTTGCATCTTGCAAACTAAGATAGATTGTGGGCTTTTTGATGATAGGGGTTAAGTTGTACATTTTACAATAAACTCCATAATGCTTGCCATATTTGTCTTTTGTGCATAGAAAACCCTCATTAAATAATATTTTGATTGTCAAAGCACATTTTCATAGTTTATATTTCATTCAGATTGTCTCTTTTTTGCCCAATTTTGGTATGGCTTTCATCATACCAGTAAGCCATACATTTCTTGAAAGAAAGGCACTATGTCTTTATTAATTTTGCTATCACAGGGTCTGATGCATAGGGCACAAAATACATATTCATTAAATGGGTGAATAACTGAATTATGGGTTCTGACTTTCTTCAGTAACAAGGTACACTTTTTCTAGGCCCTTTTCCACATGTTAATCAAATAAGTCTTTTGACATGGAATTATATTGGATTCAGAACTTGGTCATTTATTACCTAGATGACTTTAATTTTTTCTTTAGTGGCTCTCATGCCTCAGTATCTCCCAGTTTTCATCAATCCCATATGTCTCTGACAAAGTTATCTCCTCACTGCCTCTTTGATCCTGTCACCCCATTCCTCTAAGCTTTCCTCTGACACTCAAAATCAAACCAAGTTACGGACTGCCAGCTTCAAGTTCTTTATCAACCTTGGCTTTTTTTTTTTTTTTTGGTCTCATTGATCTCCTTCCATTCCTTTAAACATCTTCTTTATTTAAGTATAAATTAAATTTTCCCCCTTCCATCTTCAAGTTGATATTTTGGAAAATACTATCCCAACTTGAGGATACAATCTTCTTAACTTTAAAAGATCAGCTCTGACATTTTCTCTTCCATGAAGTCTTCCCTGGCCCTTCTTTAAGACAAAAGAAAATAAAAATCCACAAGGTCTCTCTATATATACTAAGTTCATCTTTCAAACGATTTACTAATCTGAGTTTAGAGTGCCTTCATGCTTCTGTTTTCTTTTCTTTTCTCTTTTTCTAATATGAGGCTTACAGATAACGTTTTATAGCTCTAATTATGTCACTAGACCACTCAGTAGCCTTCAAAGGCTTCCTGTTGCCCATCACATTGGTGATCTATTCCCACCTTCCTCTTTTTTTCTAAGGTATTCTTTATGCTTTGCCTACCCTGCCATTACCCAGGTCAATTTTCTTGGTACCCAGGCTAAGCTTTCTTACTTTTCTTTCTTTGCTATCACTAATTCTTCTGCCTTGAATCCTCCCCTTGCCCTATGTCCTCATATCCAAATCCTGCACACTGATCAACACTCAAGTAAAATGTCAATGCTTCCATAAAGTTACCTCTAATGGAACCTCTGTGGAATCCTCCCTCCACCCCCACAGAGCTTCTTCTCCATCCAGAACCCTCAGCCTGAGTACTCTTAATGATTTTTTTTCACAAGTTACTATTTTCTGCTTTGCATATGAATTATTCATGCATGTCTCCTTCCCTGCCCCTCATGGTTGGAATTCTCTTATTTTCCTCTTCATGTGGTAATTTCCTTATCCTTTTGGTATCAACTCAGTCATCACTTTCTCAGAATCCTTCCAGGAATAACCTGAGCATGTAAAATATCAATATTATGGACATTCATAGCACCCTATGTTTGTCATTCATGGCACTTGCTACAGATGCAATTTACTTTCATTTGTATGATTATTTCATTAATGTCTGCCTCTCCCTTTAGACATTAGCTCCATAAAAGCAAGTACAATTTTTGCTTCTTTTATTCTTATTCCATTAATGTACATATACCTAACCAGTCACAGTATTTAAATAAATGAATGAGTGGTATATACATTTTATTTTAGATTGGGGATGATGTTTCCTAGGAAGAACAAAGTGATTTGCCAACTGATCACTATCCACCAGTATTTCCGTGGTAGGACAGTGTGGTTGAAATAGAGCACAGAAGCATAGGCTCTGTGGTCAGACTGCTTCAGTTCTTCCAAATTCTATTTGTGTGACCAAGGGAAACAGGGCTTGGACTAAGATGAGGCAACCTAAACTAGGGCATAAAATTTAAGGAACCTCCTACTCACTACAATGAGAGTGAGTACCAACTCAAATTTTGCACACTAAGAACATGGTTTTCCTCACCCTGTTATAAGCAATTTAATTAACCCCTGGCAGACCCAGCTTTCTCAATTATAAAAGAAGGATGTGAGATAATATATTTAGCAGAGCAACTAGTATATACTATGGGCTAAGTAGATATTCACAATTAGCTTATTATTATCCATTGTCACCAAACTTAAAATAGGGTTTTGAGGAAATGGTCATGAGTAAGTTTAGATGCCATGACAAAGCAGGGAAAATTCCAAAGTTATCTTGACAAGAAGTCAGGGAGCACCCAGATAGGAAATATATATAGATACCAGGTATAAGGAAAAGAGGGCAAGAAAATTCCCAGAAACAAGCTCCTTTGCCTGCTTCACAATTTTTTCTATGTCTGAACCATCACTGATAACAGGAAGAACAGCACTTATTATCATTTTATTATTATTATTGGCTTAATACCATTTGTATAGATTTTTTTTTTAACTTATCACACATCACGGCAAAATAAAAATTTTTGAGGGTGGCTAGTATCGGAATTTCAAGTAAACCTAGCTTGACTACCTCAAGGATAGTGAGTTTTCATTCAGGGATTACTTGTCTTTGTGATTGTAAAACTGTTGCTTTTTTTCAACAAGGGGAGGCTCATCCTACATTACCTGTTTACAATATCAAGTGTAAAACTTCTTAATTTATAATAAACATAAGTATCTGCTGCTATTTTCAAGAAAGGACAGCTGTTCCAAGTCTTTGGCTAAATTAACAAAAACATAAAAATTTGAGCCAAACTAGTGTGTCACAAGTGCTTTTCATTTGCAAAAAATATATGTTTTCCTAATGCATATTTTTTAAAGAAGACAGATTACTTCTAAATGATTGTATTTAAGATTTGCATAACTAGCTAAACTGAATTAACATCCTGAACTTGGTCATGATTCCCAAATTTGAAGGTCTTCCATTTTTGTTGAAGAAGTTTAGCTAATTTATTCCCTTTTAGAGCTTGAGTGCATAATCAGTTTCTAATTTGAATAAGCAAACTGGACCACAAAATTTTGCAAATTACTCTAATAAGTTCTCTTGGTATTTCCCACAGAAGACTGAACAAATGTTGATAGAGGGACATACTGTTTGCATATGTCTAATCTTTCCAGCTGACTTATATAAATGTCACAAATGAATCTCAGACATGTATTCAATGTCAAATATCCATACGTGGCCCTGGGAAGAGCAACTTACTTTTAAGACTGCTAGAGAAGATGACTTTATAGCTTGAAAGAAACTAATTATTGGGGGAAGACCGGCCTAAAGGTGTGGAGAGAACTTTGAGGGACCTTGCATTCAGAAACACTAAAGACATTGAGAAAGTAGAACCAATGACATTTTCTCTCTTAGTACTATATTCTAGGCATTGCTATAAAGACTTTCCATAAGTTCTCTAATTTAAGGAAATGGGATCTTAGAGTGGTCAAGTAACAGCCCAAGTTTTCACAGTGGCAGAACAAATTGCAGAATGGAATTCAAACCCTGGCTTATCTGCTGCTTCAGTTTATCATCCTAACCACTAAATTCCACCTGTGTTTGACTAAATCAAATTGCATCATCTTCAAACTAGGTATTGTAGGATACATTATTTTAGGATATCAGATAATTGCATATAAAACATTTACATAAAATCCACTTAGAAATAAAATCAATGATGCAATCTAATGCATCAGGGGAAAAACACAGTAGCATTAGCCAGAAACCTATAATTGTTCCTTAAGTAGGAAGAGCATAAGTTTGTTAGGGATGGGCCTTTTCGCCTTCTTTAAGGATAGGACAACTCATTTAAGATCATTTATAACTCTTTAATAGCTGGTATTTGGGAAATTCAACAGACCCTTTTAGATGTAGTGCCCTTTCATGATAGCCTGCCAGTTAGAGAGCAATGGGGATACAAAGAGGAAAATCAAGCACTAATAGGTGCTCTCACAGTAGTTCCCTTTTGTAGTGCAAAGCAGGCCTTAGAGAAGCAGGACACCCCCTTACCTGTCTGTGACTGTGAGCACCAGGCCAATCATAGGAAAAGGTACTTCAAATGATTTTGCTGTAGGAGTTTAGGGAGCAAAGCTTTTGTACTAAAAGCCAAAGATTACATTAGAAGAGCAGTTAGAAGAGGCATTCAGCCATGATGAAAACAATGCCAACAATTCCTTTAGAAGAGAACGTAAGGAACACGTTTTTGTTTTTGTTTTCATCTTTTGAGTATAACTTATTTTATTTTAAATTTTTGAACTTTTTATTTTGGAATGATTTTAAACTTAAAGAAAATTTGCACAGTGAGTTCCTTTCACCTTCTATCCACTTTCCCTAATGTTAACAACTTTGTCTGGGGTATATGTTGCAAATATTTTATTCAAGTTTGCTGTGCTTTGAATTTGCTTACAGTATTGTTTTTGCCATGCAGTTAAACAATTTTAAGTACACAAATTCATCAATGATTTTAGTCATAATTAAAAAACATTTTCCGATACTGCAGTTAAAAAGAATTCTTTAAATGTTTAATTTTAGTGCTTGTCCAGTTTCGATTTTACATTTAAATCTCTGATCCATTTAGAATTTATTCTTGAGAATGGTATAAAGTATAGGTCTCATTTTATCTTATTAAAAATCCATCTTTACCTCAGTGACTTAGCAATCACCTTTATCATATAGTAATGATTCATATGTCCTTGATCTATTTTTGGACTTGAAGTCTGTCTTCCTATCTATTTGTCTATTCATGCACTAGCACCACACTGTTTATTGGACCTTTAGAGTAGGTTGTAATGTCTTGGAAGGCTCATCTGCCCCTCCTAGTTTTTCTGGTTTTTCTTTTATTTTTAATATATATTTTTATTTTTTCTAAAAGATACTTAGATTACATAAAATGTTACATAAAAAAATATAAGGGATTCCCATATGCCCCACTCCCCACACCTCCTATTTTTCTACACATTAACAACTTCTTTCATTAGTGTGGTACATTCATTGAAATTGATAAACACATTTTGGAGCATTGCTACTAAGTATAGATTACAGTTTACATTGTAGTTTACACTCTCTTCCACTCAATTCTGTAGGTTATGGCAGGATATATAATGGCCTGTATCTGTCTTGCAACGTCATTCAGGACAATTCCAATTCCCAAAAGTGTCCCTATATTACACCTCTTTTTCCCTCTCCCTGCCTTAAGCACCTCCAGTGGCCATTGTCTCCACATCAATGATATAATTTCTTCCATTGCTAGAATCACAATAAGTCTATGGTAGAATACCAGTAAATCCACTCTAACCCATATTTTATTCCTTAATCCCGAGGATTCTGGGATGGTGCTGCCCATTCCACCTCTAATTGAGAGAGGGTGATTATAGCTTATGTTAAAACAATCAAACAATTAGTTAATAAACAGGTTTTGGTATACCAATTTCCATTTCATAATAAACTCACGATGGCAAAATTGAGAAGACTTAGAAAGGTATGTGTCTGTGTGTGTGTGTGCATGTGTGTATGTGTTTAGAGTAACATTAAATAATATGTTTGTATATGATGAAATCAGAGGGGGAAACAATGGAAAAAAAAGTAAGATGAAGCCAGGCATATAGACTTGTATAATTTATTCTTTCCTTCATTGGATCATTCATTCACTCAGCAAAGAATTATTGGGTGTCTTCTATGTCCCTGTCAGTTCTCTAGGCACTGGAGCATCTTGCAATAAACAAAGAAGATAAAAATCTCTGCCTTCTTAAATTATGTTGGATGGCGGTAAGGGGAAATTGGACATAATAAGTAAATTCTGCACATTGTATGTTAAAAAGTAACAAAAATGTAGCAAAATTAAAAGACATAAAAGAGATGGGTAATGTTGGGGGAGGGATGTAAAACTTTAAAAAACGGTGGGTTTATGGAAATTATTAATCATTATAGAGATTATTGGGACATATTGAACATAAATGCATAGTTCAATAAAAGCAAACCTACATGGGGACAAAATCATGCAGCTGCATGTTTTGTACAAGGCTCTGTGCTAGATTCTTGTCTTAACTCTCAAGGAATTTATAATATAATTAGGGAGAACAGGCCCAAAATAATACTAATATAAATAGATGGGAGCTTATTCTAGATAAGTTATATAGCCAGGAATCCAGGGTGGAATCTATCATTCAGAACTGGGGCATGTCTTCCTGGAGAAAGTCAGAGTTCAACTCATCCATTTCCTACGTTCCTGCTGTTGCTCTTAAATCCCAGTTAGATTTGAAGACATCTGCAAAGACTTCATGCAGTTAATAAAAGTGGATTAGAGTTAAGTTTTAATCCTCTGTCAACAGCTTGCTCATCTTGTCTCTTCATTAAAGAAAACCAATCAAGAAAACAGAATCTAAGGTCAAAGGTGAAACAGTAGAGTATCATCAAGTCAGAAGTGCAAAACTGCTATGTTACTAGGCATGAGGAAACCTTGATTTGTTACAATGCTTATAAGAATTTGGCAAATATGTTCAATTGGGAAATATGGGGATTGCTTTTATTCATCATTAGCAATATGGTAAGTTTAAAAGGGAAAGCAAAATGAGTTGAAAATAACGATAACCAGAGATCTGCACAACGGAAAGGATAAGGAAAAAATAGATGCCATCTAATCAAATTCTATCTTTACCTACTTTAGCATATCTTGCTTTGGTTTAACTTTAAATAAACCAATATAGTTTTAAAAAATCTAAATAAAACATGGTGCCTCGATCCTGTGAATATTGTTGACTAGATAGAGCAATTCACACCATTACCTGTAGGTGTCCTGGTGTTGGTATATTACACTATGGAGTCTAATAGAATAACAAACTGAAACTATATTCTAAGTAGTCAAAGCACCAACAAAGGCAGCCACACACAGTTAGGCAGGAGAGAATGGAGTTCGGATATTCATTCACTCTTAAGAAAATCCAAACCAGTTATCTTCAGAAGAGTATTAGATATTCAAGAAAGAGCAAAGTCCTTTAGGTCCTTCATTTGAGCATGCTTTAATGGCATTTTAGACCTTAGAAGGCATACCATTTATTTCATCAAAAGATCTCAGATCCATGTACTTCCTGCAGGGAAGCACTGTCTGCTTACATCTAACCTTTCCAGCTGACTTTTATAAATGTCACAAATGAATCTCAGATATTTATTGGTAAATCAAGTATTAAAAATTAGAGTCTCAATGAGAACAATAGCAATAAAACAACAGAAACAAGGATTTATTGAATTTTACTGTGTACCAGCTGCTGCATTATATGCTGGGGACATAACAATGAATAAGACTGTCTCTGCCCTCATGGAGCATACAACTCTTCCTTAGTAGCTGCCACCATAATCTCTAAGTTATTTACTTAATTTTTGCAGGAGCTGAGTGATGCTACAATCTGCTGACAACTGGTCATTATTGAGGTAGTTATGCTCTGGGCTCTGTACTATGTGCTGTACCCTAATCTGCTGCAACTCATTTTAACGATGACACGCACACATGCTTATTTGGAGAAAAAGAGCAACAACCTTTTTGAAGACAATAATTACACTAAATGTACAACTTTCTTAAAAACTGGGTAATCATGAATCCATTAAGTTAGATACAGGACTCAACTTTGTAGACCTTTCTTATTCATTTTATTAGTAGTTTATTCAAGTCTAGCTTTCTTACTGGATGAGGGTTGGGTAGACAATGCTGCACTAGAGGGTATGTAACTGGAGTCATATTATAAAAGGAATGTGTACTTTATGGTGACGTATTAGAGGCTTCTGATAGATTAGTGATGATTACAACCATACTTTAACAAGATTAAGCTAGTACATTGGATTAGGAAAAGAGGGGAATTTCAAGTTAGGAAATTATTATCTTTGTTCATGAGACAAATAATAAAGACCTGAATTAGAGTCTATAAAGGATAGAAAGAAAAAGAATTATTATTATGTCTAGACCTTACCCAATTTATAGGTGAGATGAGCATTTTATGTGTTGTGTAATAGTTAATGGTAAAATTTTTTAGATTGACAGGCCCATGTTCTACATCTGACTTTTCCATTTCCCAGCTGTGTGACCACTTAATTTCTTTAAATATCAGCCTCTGCATCTGTAAAATGACAATAATAATATGCAAATAGTAGGGGCATTAAACAGAAATATGATGATTTATGTGTAACAGTTTCATGGCACCAAATGATAGACATTAGTAAAAGAAGTAATAGCAGTAGTTGTGGTCTTAAAATGCCATAGTACTAAAATGTACTACTAAAATGCTATAACTCTATGTATAGTCAATATTCAAGATGATGCATACATTTACTACTTTAAAGTCATTCATTCAACAAATATTTACTGACCACTTACTTTCTGCCAGGCCCTCACTGGTCTAGGCTTTGGAGATACATTTAGGTAATGAAACACCCTGAATCCTTGTCTTTTTGGAACTTAAGTTCTAGTGGAAGGAAACAGATCATAAACAATAAGAATAATGAATAGGTAAATTATATGGCATGTGAGGATGTGATATGTATTATATAAATAAGAGCAGGGTAAGAGAAATGGAGAATGTTAGGGAGTGTAGTGTACTTAATATACATGTGTGATCAGAGTAGGCCTCATTGAGAAGGTGATATTTTAACAAAGATTTGAATGGAAAGAGTGAGTGGAAATCTGGGTGGAAATTTCTGCAAGCAGAGGAAGTGTAAAAGCTTTGAAGTGGGAGCATGCCGGCCATGTATTCAGGAGAGCAAGGAGGCCAATATGTATGGAATAGAGTGAGCAGGGGGAAAGTGGTGGGAGATGAAGTCATGGAGATAACAAAATGGGTGGAACCGCAGGGGCCCATGGACCATACTCTGAGAGCTGCTGATCTAGTTTAATAAGGCTAGAGGAGAGGAAAGTCTAAATCTATCTCCACGGAGTGGACTATAGATTCAGACAGCCTTTTACACAAAATTGTCACCCTGCAGTGTAAAATGTTGGTTGCTCTTGAGCTGGCTCTTAAACCAATCTGAAAAGCCCTTTTTCATAAAGGTAATGGATTTTTATTTTACATGTCATAGAAGATTTAGTCCCTGTCCACTGACAACATTTATGTGGTGATGCTAAAAATATATATATATTCATAAAGTATACTTTATAAAAGTAATAAATGAAAGGAAAATAAGATAAAATTAGCCTACATCTTCTCAGAAGTCATGCGTTTTGGCACAAAGTAGGAAGCTGGATTATTCCATTAGTTTAGTCAGTAAGTTAAATTTAGAACTGGAATTATGCGAATGATTCATAAGGCTGTGCTGGAAGTGTTTAAGATCTGAGAGAAATATGCCTGAGGTCTGTCAGTTTGCCAAAGTATCATGGTGTAAGAATGAAAAACAAAGTAATAAATAAGTGCCCAGGAAATTATATAATCTGCATAAGCCATTTTATCTGGTATTTGTATAGAGTCAAATTGTGATAGTTTCAGTAAGAGTATGCTAAAGGATTCTTTCATTTTTCAGTGTCATAGCTTACCAAGTAAGAGGTTTTTAATATGAGAGGAAATTTCAACTAGAGAACTAATTATTTTAATTTGATAGAATTTATCTCATTTGCATTTTTGACAATAATTTATGACTACTAGTACTATTTATGACTCATAGATAATTAGGGGTTGTGTGTTTTTCAGAATACTGTAAACAGCTTTATATGCATTAGCTGAACCATTAATTTCCACAGAGGATGAAACATTTTATACTTTATACTTCTGACCTTTTATAAAATATTCTTCTATTTGAATAAAATTGCTTGTCATATTCATAGCTATCTTTCCAATTATACCTGGCATTGCAAACAAGCTCTTGACTTACATATACCACATTAAATCTAAGTATTTGGTGGTAACTATTGATAATTGTCCTCATAAATCAAGTAAATGGTTTTGGTTTTGTATATTTTAAATGGAGTCATATAGCACATTTGCCTTTTCCTTATAATCAGATTTAATGATTTGCGAGAAATAAATGGTACATATATATTTTAGATGATTTCTTTGATGTTTCATTGATCATTTCTATTTATTATGTTATCATAGTCAGAAGTGCTATAGGCTATGTCTAAGCCTGACTATTAATGAATTTTCGTATTCATATTTGAGTCTTCCGCATCTGATGAATCCATCGATGTTAAAAATCTAGCTACTAAAATTGAGGAAATACTTTTCTTCAGACCTTATCAACCTTGGCATGGAACAGATGAATAGAGACCTGAGGTGAATTGATGAAAAGAACCTCAAGTCATTAACTACTAATGATGGAACCTGTAAAGTACAGTGTCACCAGAGAAAGGAACTGACTTGCCTTACATGCATCATATTTTTATCTTCATTTCAATATTGCTTAAATATGTACTTCAATACAGGGCACAACTAAAATAGAAGGGCACCTGCTAAGTCAGAGCCATAAAACAGATCTACAGCTTGCTGGCATGTGAAATTTCTCTAATTTATATTTTTTATGAAACAACCCTCACATTATGTGGTTGGCAGCATAAATAATAAAGCATGTTACTCAGGCAATTTTACATTTACTGTATTAGTAAGTAAATGCAATGGCCACCCTTATTCTCAAACAATAAAAACTACCCAGCCTTTTCATGAAAGATGATTGCAATTTCCATTGGCCTGTATATGCAATAAAAAAACATAACTCATCAAAATTTTAGCTATTTTCTCTTAAGACAGAAGAGCATTTTGCTTGAACATTGAACGTGATATTAAATATTCATGAAACTGAATAGAGTTTAAGTACTAAGTAAAACTCTTAAATTCTTTTCAACTAGCTTGAAATTCTTTTTGAACCAGGTAAAAACTGCTGCTAACCTAAAGAGGTGTTCAAAAACACGTTAAAGAGATTGTACAATATTTACAAATGGCGATAGTTATTTGGGATTGATTTTCTGAAATGCCTGTTCCTCCTCTGAAATTGATTCATGATAACAGCCTCCATTTGGGTCAAACAGTATTTAACCGCTTGTAAATTTTAATTAAATGATTTGTCACTTTGAACACATAGTTTGTCATCTTGCAACTAAGTGATGTGTCTTTATCAGAAAATGACTCAGGGGGAAGGCATTCATCTAATTTGTCACTTGGACACCCATTAAGATAATTTGGTTGTTGCATGGGGATAAAGTTGAAGATTTGTAAAACAGAGTGCACCACTTTTAGTAAGCAGGATCACATTGTAAACTATTAAAAAACCATAATTTGCTCTGTAATTAAATTCTAATAAGTACTTTACTTCTGATCATTTTTCATTAACAGATGTTTAACTTTCTGAGAAAAGAAAATACTCCAGTTGAATTTGGTATCTCAAGGAAAACATGGGGCTGCAAATGAAAACTGATAAGCTGAGTTGGAATTATCAAGGAGGAAAAATAAACACTTTCTTCAGAAGCACTTACATCACTGTAGACCTTGCTGAGACCTTGTCTGCAGCCAGGTTAACACAAAAGGAGATAGCCTGGGACAGAATGAAAGGGACAACAGATGAATTATTGAAGAAATAGCAGGGATCATCAAACCTTTCTTTAGAGAAGGGTATATTTAGTAGAAAAGAAGGCATTATAATATTTTTAGCATCCAAAATTGTTAAAACATTAGTGTGTGTGTGTGTGTGTGTGTAAGAGTGCTCAAGCAGGGCAGGCTAAATTCAATAATCATTGTGCATTACTGTGCAGTTGGTTCTTTTCCTCACCGATGGTCACGACTACACTCTGCTAATATTACCCAACAAAGAACCCAACAAATATTAGCCAAAATTACAAACTGTGTTCATATGTAAACTCAGTTTGAAAACGAAAAGTCAAGATTTTTTTTTTTAGTCCTTATTACTACTCTCAGGAGGTCCTGAAGGTATTGTCAATGTCACAAGTTTTTGTGAAACGAAGGGAATGTTACCTTCTCTGTTACAACTTTTTTTTTCTGAGATGAAGACCAAGACCTTAGAAGTTAAAGACTAAGCATCAGATCTTAATATCCCCCTTCAGGGTCTTTACCTTCAGGTGCATCAAAATTACCTGGAGAGCTTTCAAAACATTCTTATCTCTGTAGATGCAGGTTCAATTGTTCTGGAGTAGGGACCAGACATTAGTATATTTACATTCTAATTTGCAGTCAGAGTTAAGAAGCAACCAGCTAACATAGCCAGTGCTCAAATAATGTGTAATGAATCAGGCAATCCTCAAAAAAGTTGTGAGAAAAGCCTGTTTCTGTTAGTAGAATTAGCAGTCACAAAGTCATTCAGAGCTAAAACTTAGCATTGTCTAGAATTTCTATCTCCTCTTGACATCCCTTAACCCTCTTCCACTCCAACCACCGCCAACCAACCCAATCATTTACTGTTTGATTGCCCTTTTATCTTTTTAGGTTTTGTTTCTTAAATCCAGGCACTGGAATTACTAATTGCTTTATAAAAAGTTTTAACCAGATAATGCTGTTTTCTTTCTCTCCTGTATCTTTCTAATCTATTTGCAAATGCTAGAAAATTCTTTGTAAAACTCCACTCTCTTTAAATTAAGCCCCTGCTCAAGAACCTCCAATGGCTTTGAGAACCAAAACCATCTACTCCTAGATAGTTTATCATCAATATTAACGTGAAGTTATTATTCTATTGTCTTTATTAGCATAATTTTACTATTGCAGGAGAATCTTCCTCAGGCAAATTACTTTATTGTTCATTACAGGGACTTTCTGAAAGACCCTTCAGCTCTTCAATGTAAAGCATCAATAGACAGTTTATGCCTTAAAAC
Source organism: Tolypeutes matacus (assembly GCA_026826555.1). NCBI lineage: Eukaryota > Metazoa > Chordata > Mammalia > Cingulata > Chlamyphoridae > Tolypeutes > Tolypeutes matacus. Next base: position 68,998,780 of record JAKSZT010053883.1, read on the forward strand.
TCTTTGAACCTGTCCTCTCAAAATCCTCTCTTTGGTGTGTCCACAGATCCTAAACTATTATATTATGATCCTCACCCAATCCTAACCAAGACACCAAATGGAAGTCCTGCCTTAAACTAAACTTCATATTCTCAGTAAAATTTGGGTTTGCCTTCCCCCTCTGACATACTACCAATGTTTTATGCAGGTGGTGGTCTCAGTTATCTAAATAAGCAACAAACTCAGATCTGTCTTATCAACATGTTGTGTTGATGACATTTAGGGAGCTGGCATTCAATAGTTCCCCAACCCCAAAAGAACATTGTCCAAGCATTCCTTCTCAGCCTGGCATTCCAGACATTCCACATGCTGAACCTTATCTATTTTCTTACTTTATCGCTTACTGTTCTCTTTTATCTACCTTATGTTTGGACCTTATGGGGAAATGTCTACTATCTTTAGATAGAATAACCCTTCTTATCATATGCTATTCCCTCATATCTAAATGTCCTTTCAGTTTGGTTTTCACTAGAACCAATATTTGTGGGAAACAAATATAATTAAATGGTTGGATTTAGATGACCCCTTTGATGCTTTTTACTTTAAGATCTTTCTTTGGGTCTAGTAGAGCAGTGATATATGGAATAAGAAGTGGAAAAAGTATTGGCTAGAAGAAGGAAATGATATTGATTAATGATCTAAATATGGCTACTATAAAAATCACCTGACCAGATATTATTTTTTCTCATCTGGAGAGATATATATAAACTTGAGCTCTCCCACATTGTTTGTTAATAAGTCTGTCCAAACACAGCCGTACTGAAATCTCAACATATGATCTTTATGATTCTTCACCCTCCAGGATCATGATTCTGGTGTGAAAGATGAAATTCAATTGGCCTGGTGGGATTTGTGTCTCATAAAGACATATTGATTCTTTTTAGTCCTCTAAGATCTCATAGGCACTTGAAAATTGGAAGCTACTTGATTTATCTGCAGCTCCATTATCTTCCCAGGCACTAGTACCAAGCTGACTGATCTGTAGAAGTTACCTTGGCCTCTATTTGTTTAGAAAGGGCTGCACGCTATAAACCTTTCCTTGGACTGCATGGGATTTGGTAGAGAATAATGGCTATTTTCGCTTCACTCTGATGCATGATAAAAGAGTGTACTTTTATTCTCTTAGTGAGAATTCAGACCTGGGTATTATTTGGACATTCACTAAAAAGAAGAAATTGTAAAACAAAAACAGGCAGGAATGAAATAAAAAGTATAAATATGAAAAAATTAAAAACATAAGATGTGGAAAATTTTACCTTGGGAAAGTAGAACAGAAAATAAGTGAATCCTGAGAGAAATTCACAGCCACAGTGATGAAGTGATTTAAAAAATGTGTGGACATGGACGTGTGTGTAGTTAACAAAAACAGAAGGTAGATTGAAAGTCTTCACCAATTGGATGAAAATAATTGCAGCAGAAGAAAACAGGAAATTATAGGAAAGCTGTACTTGATAAGAAAACAGATGAGACTTTTCCAGAACTAAATAAACATTTGAGTACTAAGATTGAAAGTGCACACTGAATACCAGTCAGGATGAATGAAATTAAATGCATACTCAGACACATTATAACATTATAACAAACTTGCAAAGGACAATAATAAGGAGACTATCTTAAAGGCTAACAGAAGTAGAGGATAGATTACATACAAAAGAACAGTAATTAGACTGACAGCAAACTTCTCATTAGTAAAACTGGTGGATGTCAAGCAGATAAGAAAATGACAACTTTAAAGTGCTGAAGAAAAACACTATCTTTCAACCAAAAACTCTATATCCCATAAAACAATTGGAAGGAAAAGGATTAATGCCAGGTCTGTAACTCACTCATTCTCTACTGAGGACACTTGAGGGAAGTAAATGACCTCAGCATACTTCCTTGAACAGACTTCTTTGCAGTAAATGGTATTTACTACAGATAGGGAGTCCTTATCTAGAAAACGTTTTCAGTAGGATATACCTGGTGTAACTAGATTGTTTATTTTTAAATAAACCTGGATCTTATGGATTTATGGGGCATGGTTTGCTGGAGAGTGGGGTAGTCATCTAAGCATTTCCCCATGTCTGTAATTATCAGAGTATTAAAATGAAAGAGCTCCAAATCCCTTATGACTTCCTTTATGAAGAACGTTTCTGCATATATCGCTCAACATTAGTCTGTTTATATGAAACTAAAACACATCCTAAAGCAGGGAAATTAACACTTTTGGAAGTTGCGTCTGTAGTTTTGAGCTCCTGCAGGAAATGAATCTTTCGTCCAAGCCTGGGGCTTGCCTGTATTCTTTGAATCATTAATGAAGGTTGGTGCTGGGTAAGATCAACGATGTGCAGGAATGTTCTTGGACAATTGAAACTTTTGGGTTAACACAAGAGTCATTTAGAAATCCTGACCAAATTTTCATATGTACCTATGGTAAGAAAGTTTGCCATACACAGACTATAACGGAAAGAATTAAAACAACAAAAGAAATTAACCCAGAGGGAAGGAAGACGTGAAAGAAATAATGGTGAACACAGAAAGTCATATATTTTGGCAAAGTTAATTAACTGTTGAATAAAGAAAGAAAGCATAACAAAACGTGTGTGTGTGTATGTGTGTGTGATCAAGCAGCAAAATAAAAATGTGAAACATTACAAGGAAGACTGTGTGTGTGTGTGTATGTGGGGGATGGACAGGGAGGTTGTTTCAGTGAATAAGAAAACCACATCATGTTTATTTTTGGGAAGAGTTTACTGTATATATTTAAACTTTGCTAGAAAAATTTGTAATTATCTATGCATGTAAAAAATGTAAGAGAAACCACTAAAAGAATGGAAATATAAAATATAACTTATAGCTTCCAAATCAAAAGAGAAAAAAATGATTAAAGAAACATTAGCAATTCAACAGTGATCAGGTAAAGAGAATGGAAAAGAATATGTAAAATATTAAAACACAAAATCCGAAGCTATATATTCTTTATGGGTACACATAAACGTGGTTGGGAAAGATACATCCTCAATTCAGAATGGAGGGAGGGTGGAGGAATAGGACAAAGGGGCCTTCAACTCTACCACAAAAAGAGATCTGCGGGGAGTGGATGTGGCTCAAGTTGAGCTTCTGCCTCCCACATGGGAAGTCCTTGGTTCGGTTCCCAGTGCCTCTTGAAAAAAACAAAAACAAACAACAAGCAAAACAACCGAAAAAATCAACTCAGGGAAGCAGATGTGGCTCAGTGGTCGAGCGCCGGCTTCCTACATACAAGGTCCTGGGTTTAGTTCCTGGTACCTCAAAAGAAAAACAACAACAAAAAACAGAGAGAGAGCTGAAGCAAGCAATAGTAATCATTAAATTTTGTTAAACCTGATTGTTGCAAACATGGATATTAGCTTATTTTTGTGCTTTTCTGGATGATAGAATAATTCATTATTTAAAAAATGAAAGTATATTTTTTCTATAGATGGCCATTAAGTATTTAATAAATGTGATTTGAAACTGATTGAGTGATAGGCTCTTCCTCAAAAGACTTAAAAGGAAGCTTGAAAAACATTGCAAGCCAGTGTTCTTAAACAAACCTCTTCAAATAAGAATTAAATATGGAAAACTGGTTATATCTATCTGACCAAATTTTGGATATGAAAAAAAAGTTCTTAAAATTATTTTCCCATGTACATTATTCCTGAAAATTACAGAATTTAAAATAATGAAAACAAAAACTTTAGCCTAATTCATGTTTGAATACAATGTACATTTAACGAATTGGAAGTGGCATAGGAGATTTCACATTTACTTGCTTAAGCAAGAATAAAATAGTCACAACACTTAAAAAAAAAAAAAATCTTTACTGAGTTAGAGAAACAAACCCTGGCCTAAAATTCAAATTGCAAGGTGTTATCATAGAGCTCAATTAGCTGTTAATATCCAATCTTCCTTCTCTGTTAAAAATTTTATGCTATCTAATTTATTCAATATATATATAATAATTTAGTATTACATTTTATTCCCATACTGTTTTTCTCTATAGACTAACTACAATATCTTTAATTACCATTTCATTCATGTTCTCCTGTTTAAGTATTTGGGCTTTAATTTCCAAGACTTCACTTAGAATCATCTCATAGTAATACACTTTTGGTGTTTATAAACTCTTTTCCCTTGAGAGTTCCTCCTAGAAGTTTGTAGGGAGAAGATTTTCTTTGATTTCCAAAGCTTTTTAATAAAAATTTTTCTTTAAAGAATATTTAAACACCTTTGATATGTGTCATGATTTTTATAGAAGCTGTCTCTTATGAATTTTTTTTAATATCAACCTGGTATCAAGAGAAAATAAGATTTGCTTGATTGGATCACAATTGAGTAGCATAAAGAAAAAAATGGAAAGAGCATACTGGGACTTTATTTTTATTTATTTATTTATTTTTTTAAAAGATTTTATTTATTTATTCATGTATCCCCCCCTTGCTGCTTGTGCTCGCTGGGTCAGCTAACCACACCGTGCGGGCGGGCTTGCCTTCACCAGGAGGCCCCAGGAACCGAACCCGGGGCCTCCCATATGGTAAACGGGAGCCCTACTGATTGAGCCACAGCCGCTTCCCCATACTGGGACTTTAAAAGTTTATAGAGTTAATTCTTGAATCACATTTCTCTTTTCTACCATACAGTAGTCATTTTTGTGAATTAGAGAAAAATAAAAACAATATGACTCTCATATTTTACCTGACAAAATGAAAAATAAAATATATACTATGTACTCATGAATTCAATTATAAGCTTATTTCCCTCAACATGACTTCTCTATAATAGGCTAGATACGAACATGGAGAAGAATATTGTCTATGAAACAATTTTAATTCTACTTAAGTCTATGGGCAAACTTTCCATACTTTAAAAACATGCTTAACCTGGGCAGTTAGTTTTAAAGTGGTAAAAAAAAAAAACAAAAGGAAGTCTTGCATAATATTGATAATATTAGGTGATTAGTAGATATTTCAAAGGTTGCTTTTGAAAAACATTACAAGTTAGTGTTAGTGTTTTTTAACTGCAAACTTTGTTGATGTTCACTGTAAACCCATCTATAGGGCTGAAAATTTGGTAGATGCTTTTGTTCAGCAGGTTTCTTGACAACTGTGTATGAAAATCTATTTTTTACCTTTCACAGGGATTGGTCAAAGGCTGAGGTTTCTTTTGGCGACATTGCATTAATTGTCTCTCTTGAGGCTGCCTGAGCACTGAAAGCAAGTTAGCATTTCCTGACTCTCACCTCCCCCCTAGTCCAGGCTTCTGGCCTTCTAATAGTACTGTTTATGCCTGCGGCGTGGCTGTTTGCCACCCTCCCTGCTTTGCTGGGACTTCCTCTTTCACCTTTTCTTAGGCCTGTCTACTGAATTGATGGGTGAAAATGTTCAGTTACTTTAGTTAGCTGCAGTTGATGCTAGATGGGCTGGGGTTGGTTTGAAGGAGAAGCAGAATTAGTGGAAGGTGAAGCCCTTGCTTTAAATTCCATGGGTCCTTCTGCTTGAGGCATTTTGTTTCCCCGGTAGATCACTGGTGCTTCATTATATTTATTTTCAGTGTTGAGTTTTGGCATTTAATTTCAGATGTCTTGCAGAAACTGAGGAGATATCCCAATAGGTAGACAAAGATATTTCTCTCTGGGAAATATATTTTTAATACACAAGGTTCAAGATCAAAACCTGTAGGAAGCCCAGAGGCATGAGGAATAAAAAAGATACAATGATATTGTACTTTTCTTGTATAATTGTATCAATTCTTTCCATTTATTTTTCTCTCCAAGCAAGCCAACGATTGTCTTTGCTGAACTGGGATGTTTTCTCACTGGTTCCTCACAAGCTTAATGAGTTTAAGCCTTACCCTTTGTCTCATTCCACTTTATTCTCAGGAACTGACTCCCTCTCATACCATTAATTTATTGTGCTATTAAAAGACACAATTACTGTGCCAGAGCCAAAATGTGTGCGTGTATATGTATGCACATGTGTGCATGGTATAAAATAGTATAAACTTACTATGACTATTCTAAATAGGGTAAAAGTTGAACATGTTTTCCCCTGATTAAATCTATCAAAAACCAAATTCAAGGGCAAAACCTCCAACTCTTTGGCACAGCATTAAAGCCTTTCATTACCTGGCTCATGATGTCTGTTATTCACCCTTATGAATAATAACTCACAATTAGGAAGCCCATTCATGAAACACTGACATATAAATCATATATCATATAAATTTTTTTTTTTTTTTTTTTTAAGATTTTATTTATTTATTCATTCATCTCCCCCTTGCTGCTTGTGCTCGCTGGGTCAGCTAACCACGCCGTGTGGGCGGGCTTGCCTTCACCAGGAGGCCCCGGGAACCGAACCCGGGACCTCCCATATGGTAAACGGGAGCCCTACTGATTGAGCCACAGCCGCTTCCCATAAATTTTTTTTTAATGGTTTATGGGCACACCTCCTGAAGAGGATTTGTTGTTGTTGTTGGTGCCTTCCCAGTGGATATCTCCTTCTTCTTTTGCCCACGTTAACTTGATATTTATTTGAAATTTCATTCTTCCTTTGTTCTCAATTTGGGACTCAAAACATTAGCATATCATATTCCCTTGGACATGTAATTAGTGAACCAATTAGGGCCACAGAATGAAAGCAAATCCCAGAATATTTGTAGGACCTATCAGAAGAAATCACTTATTTATTTCCTGGATGATACTGTATGTGACTAAGAGAGCTGTAACTGGTCTATCAGTTTGCTGCTACAGAGGAAAATTAGAGTGTTAGTGCAGGGTACCATAAAGAATTGGGTGGTGTTGGAGGGTATGAAGCTGATACCATGGAAAGTAACTAGAGTGACAGAGAGTAAAATAATCTCTCTGGGATACTCTATTAGCAGTTAGATAAAACTTCTTCTGAAGCCAGAACCTTTTGTCTTTTCAGTTCCATGGATCAATATATTCCTTTTAATTAAGCCATTTTAAGGTTTTCTTGGACACTTAAAATGTAACCAATACAGTCCTACAAACACTGCTTAAAACATTTAAAATGTGTAATGTAAGTATAAAAGTTACTGTAGTAATATTCTTCCACATGAATTCAGCAGAAATGATCGTTTCACTTTACTATTATAAAAATAACATGGATCAAAGAACATGGCTTTATGAATTTCCAAATCTTACCTCTACCTATCCTAGGGGTTGATTAGCTCTTCCAGGTATTGAACCTACTCTAATGATTTTCGTTGTGCTTCTTTAGTTAGCTTGTGTTTGTTTCCTACTGTCTTCTTCTTGCCTGCTCCTCTCTTCACCTGATGCATCTTACTCATTCACTTATGCACTGTAGCAATTCCTTGATTTGGGATTGAAAAACCAATCAGAAAACCAGCATCCCATTTTAGCGGTTGGATGTAATCCAGATAAACTCACTATCCAGTAGACTCAGTCAGTAGAAAAAATCATTATAATAAGTACACCTCACTTGCCTGCTTTCTCTTCTAGACAGGCTAAATATTTAATAGGAAACCAGGTGCTATTTATTCATTTTTATTAGGTCCTTCTGACGCCCAATCCTACATTGTGATGGGCAATTAAGGTAAATATACACTTAAGGGAGTAAACTTTGCTTCTGGGAAACTGTTTTCACACCAATCTTGGTCCAACTGAGTTAGATACACTTTGTGTAAAATCTTTATTTATAGGTATTAGGTACACTTTAAACTACTTGTATTCTCTCATTCATGAGAAAGTCAGAGACTCTGGTTGGTAGAGAGTTCTTTCCCCTACCAATATGCAATCAATTTTGTGATGGATTTTGTTATCTCTGGTGCTAGCATTGCTTACTAAGGTTTCTTATTAGTTCTGTAATTGTTTGCATGTTTATAATTTGTAAGTATACACATGTTTAGTATGTTTCTCAATAGTTTTTAAAACCCTGTACTTATATGGTTAATGTACATAGTTATGAAATTTTCAAGGAAGGCTGACCTGTAAACATTTTCAGGCTTTTAATATCGTGGAAATTGGATAATGAGTGGCTTGAAAGCAATGAAGTTGATAGCTACATTTCAGCCAAACCACACAATTACAGTGGTCATGTATCCCTAACTCATACTACTACTACTACTACTACTACTACTACTACTACTACTACTACTACTACTACTACTTAATACCTACTGAGTATTTACTATGTACAAGGCATTGTTCTAAGTACTTTAGATGGAGTAGTTCATTTAGGCCTAAAGGCAATCCTGTGAAGTTGGTAGTCCTAGTTTCCTTATTTTACAAATGAAGAAACTGAGGCCAGAGAGGTTAATTTGCCCAACATTTTAGGATAAGTAACTATCAGTAAAATTGCAAACTTTCATTCCACTTACCTTGTTCTCTATTCACCCACCTTTCTTCCTTTCCTCTCTCTCTTGTTCTTTCTTTTTTGGGGTATAATTTATCACCTTCTAAAATACTGTAAAATTTTCTTATTTATTGTGCTTATTGTTTGTCATCCCTTGCTAGAAGGCAAACTCCGTGAGGGCACACAACTTTGTATGTTTTGTTTATTGCTGTATACCAGGCTTGAAGCAGTAATGGCACACAGTAGGTAGGCAATGCCTAGTTGCTGAATGAATGAGGTTGTAGTACAGCATTAAAATACAGGCTGTCTGGTGTCAGAGTCTTTGTTTTTAAACACACTACCACACTGCCTCAGACTCACTGGGAGACAAGTGGAAGTGTGCTCTGTGGAAATAAATGAAGATATATTTAAAACAATAATTTATGAATCCTGGCCACAGCAGGCACTATAATTAGCACCTTACATACTTAATCTCTAATTCTTACAAAAAGACCCTAAAGGTAGGAGTAATTATTCCTATTTTACAATTGATGAAACAGGGCCTCAGAGAGGTTAAGTACCGATGTGCCCTAGGCCACATAACTAGTAAATGGGAAAGACTCCTCAGAAAGCGGGAGCCCAGACCTTCCCATGCTAGCCTCCGGCCTTCTTCTAGAAGCCCCTTCAGAACCCCTCTGGCCCTGCCATGGCCCAGCACAATGGGCTTAAGCACCTACTGCTCAGATGGATGGGTGCAATCAGAAAAAAAATCAGACAAATTTAGCTTCTATAGACAAAATTTGTGAACTGTAATCTTCCTCTTTCCATAACTAGTTTTTAGAGCTTATGATATTTGGATCACTGAAACCCTTCTCTTGGTTTTGTCCACATACTTTGATTATATGTAAGTGATTCACTTTGCCTTCTTGTGCTTCCCCTCCTAAAATAGAAAAATGATAAAAATGAGCTTTATCTATTGAAATCCAAATGATATGAAACTTTTGAACGGATTGGCTTTCTTTGGAGCATAGTTTTATATGGATAGCCATTAAGCTAATGAAGACTTTAGTAACTATTGGAATTATTCCCTGTAAGTTCTTTCAAAATAAAGTTTACTTTGTTTTGGTAAAATAGAAAATAGATATTCTTAGTCCTCTCTTCCAGCCCCACTTTTATTTTTTTTAAACCCTTGATTTGAGAGTCTGTTTTTAAAAGTATGAACATTTGTTTGCTTTCTTTATTTCAATTATTTGCTTGGTGATAAAATGCTTTATAGTCATTTTGTAGATAAAATTACATTCAGGCTTTTGGCTTAAAATTTATTAATTTTCCTTTTGTGCTTCTCCTCTTTAGTCTCTCAGCTTTCTTTTATTTTTCTCACTCTTTATAACTTTATTTTGTGGACATTAGCCTAATCCTGAAGACCAAAAGCCCAAATCCTGTAGCAAATCATAAATCTTTGAGCTTCAGGAATAATGTACTTTCTTTTTTAATTTATTTTTATTGTGGGTAAAAATCAAAATTCTCACAATACATACAAACATTTGCAAAATGATATATAAATATATATGCATATATGTGTATTTGCTTACAAAAATGTTATATATATATATATATATATACATATATTTTAAGAGGTGCTTAGATTACCCAAAATATTACACAGAACCCACTGGGATTCCCATGTTGCCCACCTCCCACACCTCCCACCACATCCCACACAAACATCTCCCACAGTGTGGCCCACCACCCTCAATGAACTTACACATCCTGGAGCCTTGCCACCAACCTGTTAATGTTTCATACTGATACCTCTCTACACTAAATAGCCAAATGATTGGGAAACAAAACCCACAACACAAATAGCTGTTCATCATCATTGTTGCAAAAGCAGAGCCACATTAATATTAAAGAATGAGTCTTGGAAACGGTAGGAAAAAAGGTATTTGGGGCTGAGTCTCTGAGAGACACCATGTATAGAATGTTTTTTGAATAGGAGAGGATAAAAACACCTGCCACAGCTCATCTTTCTAAACAAAATAGAACAAACTGTTAGGTGGTTGGAAACAGTGAAGAAAGATGTTTACCTATTTCGGAAAATCTTCTCTGATGAACGAGTGGGTCTAAGTATACTTGCCAAGACAGCAATCATTATTTTAAACAAACTCCAGGATCAAGTGATATGACTAAGACATTTTATATTCTGCCTTTCCATATTTAATCCCAATTTCTTTAGTTTTTCATAAGAATGTATGCTATTAGAAGATTCTGAAGTTGTACATTCTGATACAATCATCTAACATTTTTAAGTTGCAAATAGCAAGTCTCCAAATGGACATGTCTGACAGAAGTTGCATTTATCAGAAGTTGCATTGATCAGGATTATTGTAATGACCACTTCACATCTGTACTACCATGTACCCTTGTGGCATAACTGTTTTTAATTCATTGATTCACGTATGCATTAATTTAACAAATAATTGAGAGGCTAAATATAAGCCACCTGTAATAGGTGCTGGAGATAAAGTAGTAAATAAAGCATTGCCCTAATGAAATTTACATTCTAGTTGAGGAGGAAAAAGACAATTAACAAAAAATAAATGCAAAAATTATGTCATGTAAGTGAGATAAAGAAACAACTTAATCAGGGAAAGGGAATAGAGAGTGGCGAGGTCAGGTACAATTTAGAATGAGGGTGGTCAGGGTAGGATTTACCAGAAAGGGGCATCTGAGCAAAGACTTGACGTTTAGTGAGAGGCTATGTGGGTGTCTGGAGGAAGTGTGCTCCAGTAGGAGACAGCAGGTATAAAGGACATGACAGAGCCCATCTGGCGTGTTCTAGAAATAGAACAGAGGCCAGTCTGATTGAAGCAGAGAACAAAGGAGAGAGAAATACACATACACACATTTACAACCAATTATATCAAATCTACTATCACAAATACCACACTGGTTTTTGCTTAACAACAGGAATTTATTAGCTCATGGTTTTAAAGCTAGAAATGTTCCAAAATCAAGATATCAGCAAGGCTTGCTTTCTCCCAGAGTCTGTAGTATTCTGGAGCTGGCTGCCAGGCAATGCTTGGAGTTCCTTGTCTTGTACCTCTTCCTTTCATTACAGGGCCATGTCCTCTCCATTATGGCTTCTGTGACTTCCAGGTTTTCTTTATAAGGCCTCCAGTATTAGGGATTAAGGCCCATCCTGACTCAGTTGTTCCACACCTAAAGAGGACCTTCAAAGTTCCTATTCACAAATAAGTCTAAACCCTGACATGCCTTAACACGTTCAATGATACTGTTTACAATGAGTTTGCACCCACAGGAACGTGGATTTAGGTTAAGAGGTTAAGAGCACGTCTTTTCTGAGGGGCATGATTCAATCTTTCACAGAGTGGTTCATCCATTGGTCATTTCTGTGTTTTTTAAAAAAGAGTCTAAATGCCATGTTCAGGCTCAGAGGGAAAGAGTCCCATAATTGTGAGAGGAGGTGTAGCAGAATGATGTCAGGTATTTTCCATCTCTGTTCAAAGGCAACCATCAGTAATAAATTTTAAAGAGCTAAGACTTTCTTTCTTTTGGCTTAAAAGACATAAAATAAATTAAAATGCCAAGTGTTTAACAGTAATTTCCACAATAGCAGCACCGAAGAAGATTTAAAAAATAGCACTTTCACTAAGGATTTCCTTCACCTAAATTTCTATTCCTTAGGAGTAAAGAAGAAAAAGTGTATAGGTTATTTTCTATACTCTCTGGAAAACAACGAGTGTGTCTTAGGGAGTATAAACTTGAAAACTTTCTGAATTTTTTAAAGTAAACTGATAAACTATGACTATATTCTCTTTAGCATAACTTGGAACTTTGAGCCTTGTCTGAGGAATAGCTTTGGAGATATCAGTTCTTCCAATATATATCAGGTTCTCAAAGTGGCTTTGTGTACTTCAATTTTCATGGTGATCTGAACATTCTTAAAGTGACTCCATTTGGGCACATGGAAAAATACAAGATGGATGTTACCCTTTAGTACTATTGGGATATTATTCTCTCTTTCACACATTTTTATATTTTTTTATCTCCAAGGTCAACCAGTTTTATTTATTGCTACTGCCTGTAACCTTTAAATATACAAGAATCTCCACATATTTATAAAATAAAGCCTGAAATTATTTCTCCAAAATAGTGATCATTTGCATTTAGCAGGCAGTGCAAATTTGTCTTTCTGTATAATGCTGTTACATCTTAAAAAGGCAATATTCTAAATGAGATTATCCCTTCAGAAAGCAATCTCAGACCTAGAAAAAAATCAAGATATGGAAACCTTACAAATGCCCTTTAATATACTGGATATTACCAGAAAGTGTGTGCAACTGAAATGTTCTAAGACAATTTATTGCTGAATTCTCAAAGTAGGTTTTCCTTTTAAAAATATGTTATCAGCCTCTGTCGAATAGAATTAATAATCTCCCACCCTTCTGTAGCAGAGAAAACTGGCATAGGATCATATAAACAGAAGTGTTCTAGTACAACGCCTTCTGTATACAAATGGGAAACAAAGGCCCATTGAGGACGAGACACTCTCAAAGTCACACAGCTGCTGAGAATAAAGATAAGAACCTATCCTTCTACCTTTCCAGTAAGAATTCTTTTCACAATACTACACTCTTTTGGCCCAATTTTTCCATATATGAAACTCTATCTCCAATTTCCATGAGAAATTGAATAGTTCACACAAAAATTTAATATTTGGAGGTGATAACTTGGCTATAATATTTTTTGGTTAGTGGAAATATTCTGCACAGGGCTTTATAATGGCAGATACAAAATTGACAGGATTCTAACCTTGGTGTTGTAAGTCTTTGTTTAGTCAGTGGATGATGGTCAGACTCAAACATAGCCTACTAGACACAAGGCAGAAGGTCTTGCCTTTTTAATCTCTGGAACTCTTCTATTGCTAATTCAGTTTCTACTGTTGGAAAGTTGGTTCTTAATTGAAGATTTTTTTTTTAGGGTCTGCTATATGACTCATATACTAGCATTCTGCATTCTTTTTTTAAAATTTTGAATGTAAACCAAATAAAGACTAGAGATATAAATGTGTATGCTAATTTATGTAAAGTATGTAGCATAGTGCCTGGCAATAGTAAGAGGTCAACAAATGGTATCTATAATAATAACAATATTTTGAGTAATAATTAACAATGCTATCATTATTAAGTAAATTCATACAGTCTCTAAAATCTTCAGTTACTCCCCCCGCCCCCCTTAGTGCCCCATAAATCTGTCTTGAGATGGTTAGGCAGAGGACTGTATTTATCTGATTGTCCAAAACAACAAGATGATATAACAGTTTGAAGGGTCTTGGCCCGTCCTACTCCACACAGATACAGAAAAACTAAGAGGAACAAACACAGAAGTTTCTTGCACTTCTTAAGTTGTTTGAAAATTAAAGAAGGTTTATCCTGAAAACATTCAGTCTTTCCTTTATAAGACCACATCACATTTTTAGGAAGTGATTCTTAGTAGTCACTGTGAGAGCCCAGCAGAGCAGAATCAGGAGTGTTCTTGTTGAAATGGTCCTACATCCTAATGCTTTGCCTAATGCCACAGTAACATCTGAAGATGCACATTCCTCTCTGTCTTCTGAGGGTCTACTTTCTTTCTTCTTTTCCTCACTGCTGTCTCTCAGCCAGATGATTTTAGTATAATATCTGTAATTACTCAAGAGCTCTTCCTGATGTGCACTTTGTTCTGTGAATCCTTTTAAGTTTTAGCCCCTACAATCATTTTGGTCCCAGGGCTCCATGCCTTTTACACATTGTTATTCAGAATTACATCAGTCACTTATTCACTCATAATACAGGTTCTTAAAGACTTTTGAGTTTGCACAATCTGTTGAACACTATTTGGCCCCATTTTTGTAGCATTAGCTCAATTGATTAATATGAAATCATCCCAGGATGGCTTTTAAGATGAAAATAATGAGTTAGCTGTTGAGTAAATAATTCTGATTTTTTTTTTTTTTTTTTTTTTTTTAAAGATTTTATTTATTTATTCATTTATCCCCCCCTTGCTGCTTGGCTCACTGGGTCAGCTAACCACGCCCTGCGGGCAGGCTTGCCTTCACCAGGAGGCCCCGGGAACCGAACCCGGGGCCTCCCATATGGTAAA
>JAKSZT010053883.1:69013395-69460944 GCA_026826555.1 Tolypeutes matacus
CCCCCCCATATGGTTCTCTGTATGTCTGTCTGTCTGCTCATTGTTTGCCTGCTTTCTTCAGGAGGCACTAGGAACTGAACCTGGGTCCTTCCACATGGGACTCTAGTGCCCAACGGCCCGAGCCACATCTGCTCCCCATCTAATTCTGATTTATGAATGACAAAGTTTTGCTCAGAAACTTTGCTTATGGTATATGTAGTTATGATGCATTCATATTACAGCATGCATTAGAAACATTTTTTTAAAAATTTGCAACAGTTTACTCTTTTTAAGCAAAAGGTATTTTTCCTTGAAATTTATAAGGTCATATTTGCGCATTGATTTCATTTACAATGAATAAATTTGCAGCAACCAATCCTATATTCTTTCTCTTTGTAATAAACATTTTATAAGAACATGTTAATAATGTGCTACATGGAAAAGGTTTGCTTGCTTGATATTTCTTTCAGCTTCCTTCTGATGTGTTTTCTTGTACTACAGAGGTTGGAAAGTTAAAAATGACATCCTCTGGCTCCATTAGACTTATGTTTCCAGGCATGATTTACTTTCCACAAATCAGATGCATAAGCTCAAGACTTGAATTCAGAACTTAGTTTAACAGAGAGGGAGGTAGTGGTGTGTGGGTCCCTTTTGCTCATGTGAATCATGTAGGAATGGTGCTGGCTACTGCTTGCTTATCTCAACATCCCAATTAAGGCAGTTTATCTAGAAGCAGTAGTGGTTGGGATGGACTTCCTGAATTCCCCGGCTGCCTGATATTGGCCAATGTTAGTTTTCTTTGTGAGCTCTCACTGATACAGTGTTTAATACTAGAAGTCTGAGATATTGAAATTAGGGTTTGAGTTAATGAAATTTTTTGGCTCTCCTCCAAAGCTACTGTTTCATCCTGAGTCCATTCTTTTCCCAAAAGTGCTAACATTGCCAATTGGTAACTCAAAACATCACATTCTTCATAGGATTCACTGACCATGCCTTGAGCTCAGAATTTAAAGCATTGAGCAGGTCTTCACTTTCTTGTAGGTCCCCAGTACCGTCATGAAAAGCCAACCCAGTTCACTGTCCTTGTATTCCTTCTGACCACTCACTGGCAACTGTACTCAGTGGCAGCTCTATTCAGTCTGCCAAAGCCATATCTTTAATAGTAGCAACATATGATAGTTTGTTACTTTTGCCACTGCATACCATAAAATACTTATATTCCACCTTCTATTACAAACAGATCCTCCCTGACTTCAAAGCATTCTGCCCACCCATCCCAGATCCCTATCTGTGAGTGTCTGTTGCTTGCACCCACTTATTCAACCATAAATATTATGTTATTCAAAATTTAATAAAATTAGAGGTTATCTTTCCCACAAAGATGATGTGGTATAATGAAAGGCTATAGATTTGGAAACAAGTGGATCTAAATTTGATGGCTATTCTATTTGATGGCTTTTTATTTGATGGCTCCACCATTTTACTTACTATTGATATGACTTTGGAAAACTTATTTAATCTTTTTTATTCTGATTCCTGGGATTCAAAAAACTTGCAGGCTTCTTGTGAAGAGTAAATGAGATATTTGTGCATAAATTTAGCACATATTTCTCCTTTTGGAGAAATAGGTCTCCCAATTAGATGCAGCCTTGGTGGGAGTATTAAAGATAAACATGTTCTACATTATGAGACAAAGGAGACAAGTACTCCCTTTTATTGTCTCAGGCCACACAGGGTATGGCAACAATGACACAAATTCAGTGAATTGTGAGCCGTTTCCTGAGATCAGATCTTCCGGAGAGATTTGTAGGTTATTCATCAAAGAGACCAAGCCTGTAACAATGGAATCCTGCCTAAACAGTTCCAAGCTGTTTCTAGTTTTCCAATTCTTGGCTCTCAAGTGTTCCCTTGTTCCTTATTCATTCTCAAGCATGGTTCATCAGCCCCCTGTTGATGTTGTTAGGTCCTAACACATCTTTCCAATAAATCTCCTTTTGTTTTAGTTATTCAGAGTTGGTTTTTGTTGTTTCCCATGAAGAACACGGATTGAGTATTTTTTTTCTCTACCCTATAAAAGAGGAAACTGAGCCACAGAAAGGTTGTGCTACTAATCAAAGGTCACATAGCTAGTAAATAGTAGAGCCATGATTTAAAGTCAGGGCTTCCATTCTGTCAAATCCCACTGGAAGCTGTTACTCTGCTTAAACTAGAACTGTCTCACTAAGCCCAAGTTTGTATAACTGGCCCCATTCCCCTGGAGTATATCCAAGAAGCTTCTATTCAAGCCAATTTGAGTTACTTTAAAATGGGAAGGGCAGAAAACAAAAGCCCATACAGTTTTAAAGGCGGAAGATTTGCTACATTGCTCTCAATTCATCATATCTTGGCAACAAACAGGATAAAACTGAAAGAACTGCATTTGCTGGAGAGAAAAGTGACACCTCCCCCCTCAAATAAAGCAATAACCTCTTGTTAATCCATGAATCAAATTAAATTGCATTATCACTTAGGTATAGATAACTCACTTAAAATTTAATCGTATGAGTCATAGTTTGCATAGATACATACTAAGTATTGTTCTTTACTTTGCATTATAAAATAATCGTGGGGCTGTTAATACATTGTCCATAGCAGACGCTTATTAATTTCCTGTTCTTAAAAAAATGAGGTATTGTCAAAATTATTCTTTTAGGACTGTGTTCTTGTTCATACCAAGATCATATGAAATCTAGTCAAATGTAACAATAACTATTATATATTTGCTTGAATTTTGAAATACATATTTAACAGAATTAAATGAATGTGCAATTTCATTATTCTGATCTAAACAGTGCTTATGACAATAGGATAGGCTATACATGGTCAATGACATTCTTTAAAAAAGCCAGCATGTAGGACATACATCGTGACCTAAATGAATATTGTTCCTCAAACTTTCCATCGATTTGTTTCATCTTCTAACATAGCATTTATAGACACCTAATGCAGCAGATGTATTTTTCCTTCCCAGCAGAATTTGGTGACTCAGGGGGTAAATCTGCATTAGTCTCAATCAGTCTTGGTAATGCCATTGCCCCATGCCTATGATTGGCTTGGGCAGTGTATGTGTGTAACTTAATCTTGGCAATCATTATGCACATCTTGGCAATAAGAGGTGAGGGAAGACTACTGAGAGATTCTGGGAAATGTTTCCTCACTGATGAAACACCAAAAATGAAAGGGTACCTTTTCTTCCTCTGAACAGTGATGTGTCTGCATGTAAAGCCTAGAACAACAGCAGTTAACTTGGAATTTTAGGGGTTGTCAGCAGAACACAGAGCTGAAAAAAATGGAAAGAACTCATTCCTTGTCACTGAATTTACTAACTCTGGAGCTGATTTCTTGTTATGTGACATCACAACATTTCCTTATTTTTTAGCAGCTTTGACTTGGGGACTTTCTGTTATGTGCAGCCCAAAACATCTTACCTGATATACATAAGTAATTCACCAGAGAGCTTAGTACAATGCCTGGCATACAGTGAGTGTTCAAATAATATAAATAATGAATGTAAACATGGAACACATATCTGGGACTTAAAATCTCTGAGGAAACAATAAAAGACCTATATTTATTTGGGTTAAAGATAAAAACAATAGGGGGTGACTGCAACTAAATAATGGATATAATGTAACTAGGATGATGGAGAAGGCAGGAAAAGGCACATTTTGAGACCTGCAATGACCACCTCAGGGATTGACCTTTCTTCCTGAAGTGAAAACATCAGCTCACAGCATTGCATTTTCTCACCCTTCATGCTAGTGCTAATGCCAGTCAACCTTGAAATAGCAAAGGCTGTATCTCTCCACATTTCTAGCTTGTAGGCAATACACTGGCAAAAGTTCTCTCATTTCCAAAGGGGCTATATTTTCAAAATAGGAAACCTACCAAATGTGTAAAATTTAAAACAAAACAGAAGAATGCGCTTATTAGATTTTCCTTCTATCAGCATCCTAGGACAGAGAAACTTGCCTTTTGAAGGCTCACTTAATGGTGCAAGGAGAAAATACAAACTAAAATGCAGGAAAAGTCTCAGATGAGGGAGAGAGGTAGAGACACACTAAGGAGGAAATCACTCACAGAGAGGAAGCCTGTCTACCTCTGTAACTATTCCTTGGGCACAGGATAGATTTTCTTTATAAAGGAAAGTTCTAAACCGTTTACAATAGTGTCAGTACCTTTTAAAGTCATCAATTAAACCTTTATTTGACCTTGTCTTCATCCTTATTATAGAGGATTCTCAGTAAGCCAGGCCCTGGATCTTAAAGCTCCTACCTTCAAGTATTCATAATACGATCGGACCATGTTCTTTTTCACATTTCTCCAACTTCCACAGATCCTGGTCCTGCTCTTTCCCCCTCCTTTTTCCAAGGAGTCAGCAGGTCCCTGTTATTTTTTCTATATATTCTCTTAAAATACTAAGTTATTAAAGAGTAAATGTATAGTAAAATTTGTGGGTATACAATACAAGCATGCATATATCATACAAGGCTCCTATACATCTTCCCACCATCAACACCTTTCATTATTGTGAAACATTTGTTAGCAACCATGAAAGAGCATCGTCAAAATATTACTACTAACTATAGCCCATATGTTACATTTTGTGTATTTTCCCCTAACCCACTAAACCACTTCCTTCTTGAAGCATCCTCTTTGTGCTATATCCCTCACTGATGTACCCTTCCTTTGACTATCTTAAGTATTTATATTGAGTATCACAAAATTTTCACTAACATAGATAATTGGATATAGATTATTAAGTGGACTTTAGGAAAAGCACCAGCAAAAGTTTGGATTTTGGTAACCATGGGAATTTAGTAATTTACCTTCTGAGAACAGGAGAATAGAAGGAACAGAGGAAGAATACTTATATAACACTGTGAACAAGTAGAAGAAAGAGGAGATGGTAGTGATTCTGGTAAGGAGACATTAAGAATTTTTCTATGGAACTAAAGCATTAAGGAAATAGTTCAGCAGTTCTATCAACATTTATTGAGCAATTGCTAGGCAATGAAAATGTGCCACCAAGTCTCCAGGGAAATAATTATTCCAGAGACTTCAAGATTTTGGACTAGATCTCTTTGCCTTTCCTACATCTTACAATTTCAGCTGTGTGACTGTTCACATACTCACTGACTGTGACTGGTAGTTTAACACTTTATATTTTCCCTATTTCCCTTTCTTTATAAAAGAAACCAGTGGTCAGTGTGGAACTCCTACCCAGTTTAATAGAAAGGGAATATTAAAGTAATGTGAGACACCCCCCAAAAGAGAGAAAACAGAAACAGTAGTCATGGGCAAAAATAGGAACAGAAGCAGGGTGATATGGTAACGGCAGAAGAAACCAAAAGAAGCAAACGAATAAAGGTTTATAAAGGTCAGAAGTGGGTTTGCATTGGTATCTGGAACTAGTTTAGGAATGATATTCATGGAAACTTGGAAGAGTCTTGAAATCAGAAACGGTGATGGGATGATTCTTGACTTGCGTTCAGCAGCAGACAGTAGATAGAGAGATGGGAAGAATGAAGGTGCTCATTAGCCAGAAATTTGATATCCTTTCCTTGAATGTCATCTTGGTTTCCTGCTTATGTTTTACTTCTGGGATTATGGCAGACTGCATTCTTTTTTTTTCTTAACTCAAGATACAGCTTTTCAGAAAGAAAATCATCTCAAATAGGCATCCTGGAGGGCCCTGAAAGACCCTAAATTGGGACAATTCTATAAAAACAGAATGTTTGATTATCTGCTTGTTCAGTTGAAATAACTCTACAGATTCTGACTGAGCAAGGGAGATGTTCAGTAGATCAGTAACAAGGCAAGAATTCATTATCTACCTGCTAGAGTTTTATGATAACCTATCAGAAGAATAAATGTATAAACCCCTATTTTGTAAGCAGTCTCCACATTACACTAGGCCCCTTCGTAAATAGTTAAACCACCTGCAACTTTGCTAACATCCGCTCTCAATACTAGAAAATTAATCAAAATAATGCATTAGGTTTTAAAGTGCTTAATTTGGTTTCTGTTTGGGATATTAGCTTTTATGAATCAGATAAGCATAGCACAGTGTGTCCAGTTTCCATAATATTATCTGATTTCAATATATTAGAAAGGATTGGAGAAAGAGCTTATTAATATTGAAATTTCCAATAAGAAATGTATCTCTAGTTAATGTGATATCCACTATATACTAGGTTGGTAAGTACAGATCAATGGATAGATGCTTCTATTACCGTTTTTAAGTAAAGAGAAACTACCCTTTCCAATTGAAAGAGATGCATTTATCCGGCAAACAAAGTATAATATCCTTATGATTCCCTGTGTTCAAATAGTCTTCTAAAATACCATACCTATATTTGTATTATAAATATATATGGAAATATCAGAGTTCACTCAGTGAGTTTCTTGAAATATGCATTACTCTTTTAAACAAAAACATTTACTATCATTACATTTTTTTTCCAAATATGCTTCTCCTAAGACAATTTGAAAACCTTTTTGAAATTGAGGGTTTTCAATCTCTCTTATGAGATCAGATGAATAAATTTCTTTCAAGGTAGCTGTTTTTCCCAGTATAGAATTGGCTTGTTGTTTCTCTAAGTTGTGGTGGTTAAAGAACTCATGTTGTTCTGTTTCAATATATAATCTATGGTTTTTTAAGAAGTGAAATTGAAAAGATGAAGGAAAATATAAAATTGCAAAATATACAAATGTAAACACATGCAGCATAGGGGATGCTGAAGATATATGGGTAGATCAAAGAAAACATCTCTGCTAAAATGAAATCTAACACTAATGTTTTCCATGATTAGAACCTCCTTTTTCATTTCTTACACTCTGTTTCAGTCAGTCTAAGATTCTAAATGATAAGAAATCATCTCATACCCTTTTTTTTCATTACAGAAACAACTGTATGCTGAATTAAGACTCATGAAATAATAGCCACCCAGCCCCCAAGCACCCTCATTTGCCACCCATGGTCCCTAGCACAATACTAAAAACTCAACATGAGTTCTTTTCTGTAAGTCTGGGCCTGGGCCCAATAAAATATATAAACAAAATGACATTGATTCCTCTAATAGCTGAGAGGTAATGGTTAACTAGTAACCCTTTTCCTGGGGTTGCTTTAACAATTCATCTCTACTTGTGCCTCACTGTTTACTATTCACATGAAGTTTATAGTGTTCAAAATCATAACATTGTAAAATGTGCCTTTATCTCTCTTAAACACTTCCTTTTCATTGAGGAATTATCCTGCGGTAAGATAATGTGATGGACTAGTTGACTTCCCAAGTCTATTAATCTATGAAGTGAAAATTAATATCCTTTTATCAGACTAGGCTGGTATCCAATTATCAGCAGAACAGATGTTGTGCTTTTCTGCTGGATATGAAGAAAAAGGATGCACATATCATGCTTCAAGAGATGTACCAATATAAGGAGGACATTTTTACTCTGCCTTACTGCTACCCTGAAGGTAAATGACTCACACGTGCAGCTCCCTCCTGTAGTCCCTCCAAATATCAGAAATGAAAAGCACAACTATGAAAGGTCCAGGCTTGGCTCTCTTTATCAGTAAATTATGGGAATGTAACTCATACAGCTGCTATCAGTACCTTCTGCCTGCCAGATCCCCTTGCTTCCATTTCTTCTGCCCACTGAGTATAGCCAGTCATTTCCAAAAGCTAATTTGCAATTGATTATGCAATCTGCCAAGCCCAATCAATGTGCATACTCATGATTACTCATAAGATCATCTACCTTAATCATAGGAGACCTCTGGGCCATTACTCCACCATAGGGAACATATTCAGTGGAGATAGTTGTGGAAGTGCCCACTACCCTGCTGCATGCCAGGTTTCTTGGCTTCCACCATTTTCATCTCTGGATGCAGCCAGTTCTATCCAAAGTCACTTCAAAGATAAATCCATTTCCTATCAGTGAAAGCCCTTTGCTGACTACTGACTTATGGTACCAAATTATAAATATAAAGATCTTGAGGTCACTGAAGGATTCAGGCTTGCTTTGTTTTCTTTCTTTTATTTAGCAATGCTAGTTTTCAGCAAGAGTTTTTTCTCTTCCATGTAGTGAAATAAACTTTTCTTATATGCCTCACAGAATGTTCTTCCAAAATCAGTTCCTTCGTTGGGATTGATAGGGTTTATGAAAACTTTCCACATATATAAGCCATTGCTCACATTTTTTATTTTCAGGAATTTCTTTTTGAAATTGGACTAGATCATCATATTCTAACACATACACAGGGATTGTGACATACAGACCTTGGAAGTTTCTAACCACCTAGTACAGAGCAGGCAAAGATAAACCAAGGGTGCTGCCATTCTCCTTCCTTGCTTCTTCACATGCAAATATTTCTCCCTTCTTCCCCCCCTCCCTGCCTCCCTCCCTCCCTCCCTTCCTTCCTTCCTCTCCCTCTCCCTCTCTCTCTTTCTTTCTCTCTCTCCCTTTCTCCCTTTCTCTCTCTCTATCTCTCTTTCTTTCTTCATTTAATTTCTTCCTATCTGCCAGGCAATGTTATAGACACTCAGGGTGCAAAAAAGAAGACAAAGTTCTTACCCTGGTGGTGCTTTCATTCTAGTGGGGATAGAAACATTATAACCTTCTCACAGCATCATTTCTTTCTGAGCCCTGACACAGCCACTGCATCCTTCTCAACCTTTGTTCCTGAGAGCCACTATCAATCAATAAGAGCAGACAAGGAGTAGGAGACCTATATGTCAATCCTGATTGAGCACAGCCTATCAGTAATAGAGTTCACCCATAAAACAAAATGTGCATTATGTTAAATTGTCCTGAGTCAAAGTATGTAAGCACAATAAACACCAGATCAATGTATTGGTAAATAACTATTTAACCCACACCACTTCTCAACAGAGTCTTATTGAATTGCCAGTCGTAGCATTCATAAACAATGTGATATTGTTTATTGACTTAAACTTCAATTTTAGAAATACGTCTAAAAAGACTTACTTGTTAACACATTAACAGAGCAATTTTTATTAACAAAATCACACATAATACCAAAGAGTCAGTTATATGGTGTCTTGATGGTTCTACTTCTGTATATAGAATTATATCTCAAAAATTTATCTGTGGTAAAATGTTTTTAACTTACCAAGTCAAATAGATAGCTACTGGCCCCTATTAGTGAGGTCTAGCAAAGTTAGCAGAGTCAGGTCAGGCTGGGAATGAATTAAGTCATCTATGGCCAAATTGATGGCCTATAGGATTAATCTAAATGAAAAAATGACAGCAATCACTTTCTTCATTTTACCCTATTCTGAACTGTCCATGAAGACCCTAGTTTTTTATTTTTTAAATCAGATTTCTAAACTGAAAATTTCTCAGTTTTTGACAAGGGTAATGTCTTGATTTGGGAATTGGTTAAGTTCTTCACATCTGTTACAAAAAGAAGTTCTCTCTTCTTTGCCTGTGTAAATTGTTTTGAACTTTCAAATATCAGGTGAAGTCTCACCTTATCCTCAAAGTTCTTTCTCATTATTACAGCTCACCATATTCAGATCCTTTTATGAGATTCATTAGCATTTAATGTTTGTAACAACAATAGTATGCATAAATATGCTGATTTGGAATATATATTATAACCTTCTTATGTGGTCATTTAAAATTGTCACAGCTTTTGTCTTACCTATTCAAAATCAGTTACTCCATGTATTTATTATTCTCCCACATATTTATTAACCGTTCTATATTTATATGTGGGCATCTGCAAACATACACAAACACTCAAACTTCTTTCTATTTGGGATCTAATAATAACCTGATGTCTGGTAAAGGCATAACTTCTTTTTTTTAATAACTTGGCATATATACATATTTGATTTACATTCCTAAAATAATGATGGCACATTTCCTTTAAAATTAATATAACATTTGTGATGCATAAATGGTGATGTAATGAAAAAAATTAACTTTAACCTTAATATGAAGTAAATACTTCAACATGATTTTTAATGTATTTTGGGATCTAAATGATCCCACAATCAAGAATGCTGCAAAAAGACCCTATTATCAGTTTTTTGGGTTGTTGTAAAATGGATTTGCCCTGAATTGGGAAACATTAAGCCTGACAATCACCTGACTGCTACTAAAAGCTGTGATATTCTAGAAAAATCATTAAGCCTTTATAAATCTTAGTTTATTTATCAATAAAATGAAGACCAGGTCTCTTCTAAGGGCTCTTTTCAAACAAAAAAATCAGTAATTCTGTTATAACAAATATGTCCACTCACTGGTAGTATCTCAAAGAATCTCAAAATATATAACAACATGAGTGAAAAGACAATGTTCATTAGAAAAAATAGTAAGAAATTTCATTTAGCAAAACTACAGAAAAAAAGTAAAAAACGGGTCATTTATAAATATACCCTAGATGAAGTTTATTACAACTATTATAAATCCCCAAAACTTTGTTAATATAAAGCAAATTAATTGCTTGTTTATATATTCAAAAGTTAAACAACGATCAGTATCTTGTCATGTGTACTGGAGTTCTATTGATTTCTTTGTTCCACCTTCAGTAAGAAAAATGCATTGAAATAATAAATGAAATAAAAATGATTCTATTTAAGCTTTGGGTTTATTTTAAATTTGAATATATAATTAGATATGGCCAATGGTTTTTGATCAGAAGCCAAATCTTTTAATAAAGAAAAATACATTCAGACCAGATTCTTTGAGTCTCAGGCTCTGAAATGTCTCCTATGACATAATATAGTCCATATAACTCATGTGTTAAAATGCTCCCCATGTCTCCAACACTTTGTAGATTTGGGTAACAAAGACCCTTTGGAGTGTGACCTGGAAGAGGTGGCAAAATGAAGGCAGGGCACTGTGATTGCTTTTCACCATCTTAACTTCAATCAACATCAGTGGTCACCATAATATGTTCTGCAAAGCTAATTATTGTTAATAAAAAGGGAATAGACAGTATTTCATACTTAAGTAAGCTTAGGAAATCCTGAGTTAAACAAAGGTTGTCACATTTATTTATTGCTAGATTTCCCAGAATCTCTAATGTGTTTAATGTTTAATTTGAATCTCCAAGACGAGATAATATTCTAGGTTCCTAAATCTATGTGACCAACAGAACCATTTTCTCTCAAAATATGTCACGAAAGTAATATTTACAGTGAAGTATATAAACCCTCTGTGTCATCAAAAGCCTTTGCTTTATTATTACACATCATATGTATTACATGTAATTGTTCATCAGAAGCTCAACTAACCAAAGTGGAAAGTTTAGTTTTCAAGAGCCCAGAGACTTCTGTAGAAGTTCCATAGACTTGAAGCATTATTTTTGATTATTGATTTTTATATATTTCAAAGCCGAGATGTTATAAAATAAATCATCTGATAGGTAAAGCTTTTATGATTATGTTGAGATAAGCTGAATCAAAGACAGATATGTCATCTTGCTAATATTCTTGTAATCTCAATATATTGACATCTGTATTTGCACTGAGATGATTAGTCAAACACACCAAGTAAAAATTAAATATAACTGATATAAGTAACCATGTAGTGAGAAAATATAAGGAATCAAGTCTTTTTTAATTTACAAATTTAAATTGGCCAAATTCTACGTCAAGATCTTAGAAATTAAAGAAAAAGAAAACCTTCAAAGAATCTAATTTTAAGTTCATATTATATTACCTACAGTATAATTATATTCTACAAACAGGTGGAAAAAATGTGATATATGTAAAATATTGCAATTACTGATATTTTGGGATGCAAGTAAATGATATAATATGATACATGAAGAATTCTGTCATAGCTTGCTCAATTAAAGTACCTCTATTGTTCTTTTTTATCAAACCAAAACCAGCAGTTTCCTCTGAAGATAGAAATATTTCTTTCTTTTTATAGAACCAAGCCTTATATATTTCAAATAACTGTCAATTACTTCAAAACAGCTCTTCTCTGATTATGAAACCATTTCTTCTAGGAATATTAAATGTAAAAATATTTTCCCAACAATATATTTTTGAAGTATATCAACAGAAAAGTATTTAAGATAATGCTTTATCAAACAAAAGTGAAAATGAGAACAGATTATCTTGTGATAACTGGATTGTATTTAAGGAAAAAGAAACTGTACTCTTTAATGTGCTATTTTTCCAACTTTTTAAATGTTGTGATATTTTGTTTGAGTACAGTCTATGCAAGCATTAAGCATCAGTGACAGCAGACAAAATTTGTACATCTGTTTCCTCAAAAATCTATGTATGATATTCTAAAATAAGCAGTACTTAGAAGGAAACAGAAGCACAAATACTAACAATATTTTTTTAAATCGTGTAAGTAAAACAACTATAGGAATATAGATGCAATAGATACTAAAATAAAGTTTACCTTGATTTTTAAGTATCTGATAGTTTTGCTATATATAACATGACAAGGAATACCACATATATATAGTATTCTAATAAATATGACAGATTGAATAATTTCTTTTGACATTGTATCTATAAGGTAGAAAGGCTGAATTGAGATGGATCTCGTAGAAATCAATTTTATCACCTTATAATTAGACTTTATATAGTAACTCAATAAAATCTGGGACATTCTTTGTGTTAACTAGGCATATTTAGTTCAACAGTTAGCTGGATACATTACCTTATCTATTTTCTGTTTGATACAGTAATCTCCCCCACACTGAAAAAAAAGTGAGCTATGAAGATAAGCACATAGAGTGGTTTTGATCTTGACAAATCATTTAGAGTCTGGATCTCAGTTTTGTGGGTCCAGAAATCTATTTTTCCTATGTTTTTCAACTGATAAAATTTGGGTGAAGAAATTTTACTGCATAAATTCAGAAGAGGCTAGAGACTATGTGGCATTTCCTAAATGTATAATCAACTTTTTTTTTATTGAAAAAATTATTCAAGCATATCACTCATACATACATGAACATTAAGGATATAGTAATAGTTGTGAACTTATAAAACAAACGTACATAACATCATACAGGGCTCTCATACCTCACCCTACCACCAATACCTTGCATTGCTGTTAAACATTTTTAACTAATGGTTAAAGAGCATCTTCAAAATATTACTACTAACCAAAGTATCTTACATTTGGTGTATTTTTTTACCCCAACCCAGCCTATTATTATTATTATTATTATTACTATATCACTTATAAATGAACATACATAAACAATAAGTGTATAGTAAAAGTTGTGAACTTACAAAGCAAACATGCATAACATCATACAGGGGTCCCATACATCAACCCATAACTAACACCTTACGTTGTTGTGAGACATTTGTTCCAAATTATGAAATAATATTGTCAAAATCTTACTACGAACTATAGTCCTTATCCTACATTTGATGTAATTTTCCCCCAACCCACCCTATTATTTTCTTTAAATATATTTTTATGACAGAAGCTGTAAACTTACAAAGCAATGTGCTAAATTCCCATACAATACCCCTCTCTCAAGATACCACACCATGGTAGAACATTTGTTACAGATTATGAGATAATATCATCAGACTATTACCAGGTCCATAGCGTATATTTGGCATACTTTTTCCATACTCTACCATTATCAATACTGTACATCTTTGGCATAGATGCATGAATATTACATTATTATTGTTAACCACAGTCCATAGGTCACTCCAGTTTTATTTTTCCCATGCTTCTCCACATTCACACCACCCTGCAATAGTGATGTACATCTGCTCTAGCTCACAAAGGACACTGTTGCATCTGTAGCATCAACCACTATTCTCATCCACCTCTGGGTTTACTGTGTTATTCAGTCCCAAAATTATTCTCTAGCTTTCTTTCAATTGGCATTTACATCCCTAGACTACCCTTTTCAGCCACATTCCCATTTATAAACCAGCTGTTACTCACTATAATGTGTTACCATCAACTCTATACATTTCCACACTTTTACAATAAAGTTAATTAAAACTTCTACATACATTAAGTATCAGTAGTCCATCTCAGTCCTTCTCTTTTTTTTTTTTTTTTTTAAGATTTTATTTATTTATTCATTTATCCCCCCTTGCTGCTTGTGCTCGCTGGGTCAGCTAACCACGCCGTGCGGGCGGGCCTGCCTTCACCAGGAGGCCCCGGGGAACCGAACCCGGGGCCTCCCACATGGCAAACGGGAGCCCCACTGATTGAGCCACAGCCGCCTCCCCTCAGTCCTTCTCTTATCTCCTTGAAGAATCCACCATCTACCACCAGGTCTTGAAGATATTTTCTTACACTTTCTTCTAGAAGCTTTATGGTTCTTGTTTTTTCAATTTAGGTTTTTGATACATTTTGAGTTAATTTTGGTATAAGGTGAGAGATAGGGGTCATTTTCCCTTCTTTTGGCTATGGATATCCAGTTCTCTCAGCACCATTTGTGGAATGGACTCTTCTGCCCAGGCTGGGTGGTTTTGACAAGCTAGTCAAAAATCACTTGACCATAGATGTGAGGGTGTGATGGTTTCTGAACCATCAAATTGGTTCCATTGATCTGTGTGTCTGTCTTTATGCCAATACCATGCCGTTTTTACCACTGTAGCTAGGTAATATGATTTAAAGTCCGGAAGTGAGAGTCCTCCAACTTTGCCTTTCCTTTTAAAGATGTTTCTGGTTATTCAGGACACCTTACCCTTCCAAATAAATTTGATAATTATTATTTCCATTTATTTTAAAAATGCTGGTGGAATTTTTATCAGGATTGCATTGAGTCTGTATATCAATTTGAGTAGAATAACATCTTAATGATATTTAGTTTCCAATCTGTGAGCATGGAATGTTCTCCCAATTATTTCAGTCTTTTTTGATTTCTTTTTACAATGAGTTGTAGTTTTCTCAATATAAGTGCTCTACGTAGTTTGTTAAGCTTATTCCAAAATATTTGAATTTTATCTATTTCATTTTCACCACTTTTTGGACACTTTTAGTTACTTTTAGTCATATAATCTTCATTTCCAGACTCTCTTCCAAGTCTCTCTCTTCTGTCTTTTCTTTTCAGACTATAGCACACCCTTTAGTATTTCCTGCAAAGCTGGTGTCTTGGTTACAAACTCTCTCAGTTTCTGTTTATCTGTGAATATTCTAAACTCGCCTTCATTTTTGAAAGACAACCTTGCTGGATATAAGATTCTTGGCTGGAAATTTTTCTCTTAAAGTATCTTAAATATATCACACCACTGTCTTTTTGCCTCCTGGTTTCCGATGAGAAATCAGCACTTAATCTTATTGGGTATCCCTTATATGTTATGCATTGCTTTTCTCTTGCTGCTCTCAGAATTCTCTTTGTCTTTGGCATTTGACATTCTATTTAATAGTATGTGTCCTGGAGTTGGTCTATTCAGATTTATTTGGATGGGAGTATGTTATGCTTCTTGGACATGGATATCTATGCCCTTCAATAGGGTTGGGACATATTCTACCATTATTCTTTCAAATATTCCTTTTGCCCCTTTTCCCTTCTCTTCTCCTTCTGGAACACCCACGACACACATATTTGCACATCTCTTGCTGTCTTTTATTTCCCTGAGACATTCAATTCTTTCTATTCTTTTCTTCATCTGTTCTTTTGTATGTTTGCTTTCGGAGGCCATTTCTTCAAGCTTACTAATCCTTTCTTCTGCCTCCTCAAATCTGCTATTATATGATTCCAGTGTATTTTTAATTTATTGCACCTTTCATTCCTGTAAGATCTGCTATTTTTCTATGTATGCTTTCAAATTCTTCTTTGTGCTTATCCAATGTCTTCTTAGTATCCTTAATCTCTTTAGCCATGTCATTGAATTTATTAAGGAGATTTGTTTGAACATCTGTGATTAGTTGTCTCAACTCCTTTATGTCATCTGGTGGCTTATCTTGTTCCTTTTACTGGGCCATATCTTCCTCTTTCTTGGTGTGGATTGTAATTTTTTGTATTTTTTGTTGGTGTCTTGGCATCTGGCTTACTAGATGTATTTATTCTGGGTGCAGTTTCTCTCCTTAATTTAGGGCTTTCTTGTCCTTTCTCTCTTGTTAGTTGTGTAGTAGGAGCCAAGGATGTAGTTGGTGCTATAAGCTGTGGAGGCTCAAACTGTCCTCATTGCCCCAGGGAGCAGTGATGTTTCTCCTAACTTTCTCCTTTGCCAGGGGTAGGGTTAGAACCACAGCTGTGTGTAATAATCCAAGTTGTGCAGGCCTAGACTGTAGTTGCCCAGAGAGACTGATGATACTTCATGCTTGTTTCTCCCCTCCCTGGGGTGGGGATGGAACTGCAGGTGTGGGCAGCAATCTATGCCATGGAGGTCCAAAATGACCGCAGTTGCCCTGGTAAATTTCTGACTATTCAATCTGTGCCAGCTGAATGTACCTGCAGTTACCCGGAGAGGCTAGTGCAGGGCCTGCCAGCCTCCTCCCTGCTAGAGGTAGGGCTGAAACCTAGGCTAGGGCTGCAGTCCAATCTGGGTGAAAGAAATGGGCCTCTACGGTTACTGTGATTTTCAGTCAACCCTGCTTCCCTTCATGCTGGGGGCAGAGTCAAAATGGAGGCTACTGGCCTCTTTCTGACTTGGACAGGTTCAAACTTTAGCTATTCTTAGGATTATACTTTAGCCTGCAAAATTTACTAATCAGTAGCTGAAGTTGGTGCCCAACTCTCTCTTCCTCCCCCATTTTTGGGAAGTGGAACTTCCAATTCCAGCCACGGAATAGCTCCCAAGGAGGTTTGTGCCACAAGTGGAGGATGGGCACTGGCCTCCAGGGCGCGGAATGCTCTAATCACGAATCTTCTCTTCAGATGGGCAGTCTTCTCCTTCCATTCTTTCAAGGATGTTGCAGGATGCTCTTCTGGTCTCCTGGAGCCCCCAAACAAGTGTTTTAGATAGCTCTGGGTGATTACTAACTGCTCTGTAGCAAGAGCTGACTTTAAGAGTTCCTTACTCTGCCGCCTTCTTACTGGTTGTAATCAGCATTTTTTTTTTATCAGCAGGTTTCTCCTGGATGGCAAGCCAACATTTACATTGATATCTACTTGTATTAAGTGTATTCAAGTTTACAGATATTTTCTTGAAATATCCCCATTTTTCAGAAGAAACTGAGGCTCAAGAAAGTCACGTAGCCTGTCTAAGATCCACAGCTAGTAAACCAAAGTTGGATTTAAACTGAGATCTTGGCTTATTTTTTGCAGTATTTCCAAAACTGAGATATGTATGAATTCCTTTTAAAGAGAAAATAAGATCTTGTGAACCTGAGAGTATGTGCATGGACATGGGATTTTAAAAACTTACTCATTATTCACTGTGAAGATGTGTCTTCTTTATAACTGGTAAAATGATTATTTAAGGATTATCATAAAATATGAAAAGACAATGAGTGAGAATTTCAGCTGAGAAACTGGCTTATTTTTTTAGGTCACAGGATTTTGAGTCAGATAAAATCTGATCATAATGACTTTAGCACTTATTAGCTTTCTCACCTTCAGTTTCTTCTGCAATTTGGGTGAAATCCAGCAGGTATTAAATGGTTCACAGATCCATAGGTAGATGTGCCCATCAGAAATGCCTGTATTTGTATGAGACCTATCATTTTTGCAATTTTCCAGAGTGAAAGACAAGTTATTTGTGACTTGTCATTCTTAGAAATTTTAATTGATAGTTTAACAATATGGGAACTTTTAGAGTTGTTTTGATTTACTTGAACTTAGTTCTAGTTCCACTCATATGGGGTCAGAAATTTATGTCTGTGTTGAATCTTCTCATCCTAAAATTCTGAGTTCAACTCAGATTATTTCAGAGTAAACTGTATTCACAAAAATGCTATTTACCGATCTGACTGGGAAACAGTCAATTTAACTAAGCTCATAAGGAACACCAAAGCAATTTCACAGCTGATTTAGACCCACAGACCTTTTATACACTGTTTATAGGAAAGTCATAACATTTAGAGCAAACTTTAAGATCATCTAGACTAATAACTTCATTTTATAGGGTCTATATTCCCACTGGAATGACTTTTCCTTGAGGACATGGGCCATGTCTTATTCATCAATGTTCTTGAATGAATGAAGAGACATGTCTAGAACCCTAAAGTAATAACTGATTTGATTTCAGGACTTTTGGATAACTAAAAGTGCTTTGATCACTACACTATATTGCCTTTGTAAATCATCGCATTCCAGTCAGCCACAAACAAATGAAGTATTAAATGAAAATTGATGGTTTGGCTTAGGGAGCTTCAACAACCAGGGTCAATGTGACTGAATTTTTCATCTTTCAGTTGGCATTGGGTATGAACAATTTCAATGTTTTATTATTAAAATAAATGGTTATAATAGGGGTAACCTTTGTTCAAGGGTTCAGTTCAACACACAGTCTGACAAATGTTGCTGCAGGACAGGGAGAATATGTTAGAAAATTCCAATGCACATCAGCACACGGAAATGACATCTGTGAGTCTTCAGGAGAGAATATAGCACAGAGATGCCACCTAGTGACTGCATTCTTCTGGCTGTGAAAACACAGATTTGTGAGCATGGGGAATGATATTTATATATATATATTGGGTAATCTTTAAATACATTATAACACAAAATATCTATTCATAATATAATCTGCTCTGACAAATTCAGAAGCTTAACTGAGGACAGTACTGTGAGCCTTTAGAGCCACAGGTCAAAGCAGTGTAAGATGTTTATCAGAGCATTTTGCTCCTTATGGATACACATATAAATAAATACAATTAAAAGAATGTGTAACATATGATGTGAGAAAAAGGATGGAATTAATTTCTGCTTCCACTATGATATTTAAGGGTTATCTCCTAAGATTATATTTTTATTCCCAGCATTTAGCACAGAGTGTAGCACATAATAGATGCTTGATAAAGGAAGTTGAATGAGTGAATGCATTAATGAATGGATACAACATGAGTACTTGAATGTAAAGAATTTCAAAAGAAATGGTATTTTCTTAGGAAGTAGACAGGCCCAATTTGTCCTCACTACCGAAATGGCAATAATAAGGCAGCAGTCTGGGTCTCTGGATATCTTGGTATAATGAGATCATTTTGGAGTATGAACAAAATCCTGGAAACAAGGAACATTGGTTGTTCAAGAGGAATGGAGTGGTAGAGGAAGAGGTAAAGTCAGAAAAAGACTTTAAACAGTACTATGAAGAAAATATGAATAGATTGGTGGGATGTACCACCATTTCCATGTGACAGCATAAAGCATTTCTAGTGGAATATATTTATTCATGGTGTGGAACTAATAAATCCATTACAGTAGTAAATTGGGTATATGAGATCTCCCTAATCTTCTCTCTCTCTCTCCCACTTTCTCAGTCTCTCTTTCTCATATACACACACGCATACCTCTTTCTTAAAACCAAGCATAACACTAAAGGCATAAAGGCACAGACTCATGTGTGTATATATGTGGTTGCCTAACACCGGTATTGCCCTGCTAAGTTGATGGATGCTACCCCAATAAAATGAAAAGCAATAAATAAATGTTATGGGAGGTTCATGAACTGGAAAGGCTTTGATTGCCTGACTGCATTATCAGGGGCAGAAAGTCTATACACCCATGAAGCAATCAATGGTTTCTTCAAAACGATTAACATTCTCTTTCTTCAAAACTTCTAAATGTGTGTGATATTAGAGGATGTTATTTCATTTAGATGAATGAAAGATAGTTGGTTCACTTCAAGAAGAGAACTAGTTGACATACTATTAGGCTAAAAGTGTCCAAACTGGTGCTTCCCAACATATGCTGACTCAATTTGTGAGCATTAGCTAGGAGTTAATCAGAAAGTTTCTTTTGCTGGATTGTTATGAGGATGGGTTAAGAATATAAGTGAAACCTCTAATGTAATGCAGTAAACCTCCTAATGCAGAAAATATTTGTTGAATTTGTGTGTCCTCAAGTAACTTGTTTAACTTTTCTGGACTTCAAATTCATTACCTGTAAAATGTTGATACAAATAATTCATATATTATAAGAGTCTTTTGAGAAGTAGATGGTTGTTGAATAATACTTTGTAAATCATAACTAATATCCAAACATGAGTTATTAATATTGGCATCTTCAAACAAAATTCAAAGGCATTTTCACAGTCTCTATTAAGTCTATTTAAGGTAAACAGTAGGAGAAAGCTGCAAAGTCAGCTACTACAGTTGGCCAGATGACCAGGCAGAGGCTGAGGATCTGGATGCCTGGATTTAATAATTTACAAGGCAATAGAAAGACTCTCCTGTCTAATAACATCCCTTCAGTGGAGTTGTTCCAGTGGGTGAAATTTTCATCATTAGAAATGAATTATTTGGGGTTAATAAATATGTTCTTTTAAAATGCAGGTGCCTCTAAGAAGGTACATATTTGAGGTAATTAGTCATTAAAACTGTTTACACAAGGATACATTAGTTTAACAACTGCCTTACTGTTGTAGTTTCCTTGGCTGCTCAAGCAAATATCATGCAATGGATTGACTTAAAAAGTGAAAATTTAATGGCTCACAGCTTTGAGGTTAGGAAAGAAGTCCAAATCAAGGCATCAACAGGGCAATGCTCTCTCCCCAAAGACCGTGGCATTCTGGGGCTGGCTGCTGGTCATCCTTGGCCCTGGGCTCCTCTGTCACATGACAATGCACATGGCAGCCTCTCCCTTCTTTTCTGGGTTCCATTGATATTTAGCTTCTGGCTGCTCCTTCTGTGGCTTTCTCTCTGTCTGTCTGAATTACATTCTGCTTGTGAAGGACTCCAGTAATAGGATTAAGACCTATTCACCTTAACTGAAATAACCTTATTTAAAAAGTCTTATTTACAATGAGTTCATACACACGGGAATGGGTTAAGATTAAGAGCATGTTTTCCTGGTGTACGTACAGCTTCAAACCATCACAACTACTAATAAGGAATGGCCGAAATTTGCTAATTTAGGATTATAGGCATTTTCTTGGATTCCCACTACATGAAGACTGGGCTGGGAAGACTGACCAGGTGTTCTAGGGAAAGCAAGAGGGCAGTAAAGGGAAAACTGCTCTTCCAGTATGGTAGAGAAAAGCAAAATCAATTTTACTCAATTGTCCTAAATTCAAAAATCTCCATTTAGGAAAAAATGCACATTTTTCCCTTTTCTGTTTTTAAAATATTACAGTATTAAACTCAATTTAAAATATATGCATCCCCACTGAGAATGACTACATACAAATATTGGCTTGTAGGATTTTACAGAATCCTTTGTCCAAGAACAAAAGAGGCTGTTTAAAAACCTACATGTATAATTGAAAGAATAATCTTTAATTAGACTGGATGTCATTAACTCCAATCATTTCCAAATTTACTTGCATTTCTGATTCTTTCCTGTATAGATTCCTGCTCTAATTGACCAGTGGGACAGCTGGGATTTATCTCTAACATTAAAATAATTTATTCTTCTCTCCTTCTCTCTCTTTATACACACATACACACACACACATGTGCACACTGAAGAGGAATTAAGGTAGCAGCTGGAATTGAGTTTGCAAATTATCAGATCTTAAAATAAGGAGATTCTTCTGGTTTATACAGGGGGGTCCAGTGTAATCACAGGGTCTTTAGAAGTAGAGGAGGGAGGCAGAATCAGTGTCGACTGATGCAATGTGAGAAGACTCCAGCAGCCATTTGCTGACTTTGATAATGGAATGGGGCCACAAGTCAGGAGATATGGGTAATTCAAGAAGCTAAAAAAAAGCAAGGAATTGAATTCTCTCCTAGAGCCTCCAAATGATTAGATGAAGAAGAAAAATTTCCTTTCTCATAGAGATCTTGGGATCAAATTCTACTTTTCATCAGTCTTTGGCTCCCTCCCTTTTTCACTATTATATTATAATAACTCTCTCCCAATGTAAGTTGGACTTAGAATAACACACTTTTATTTCATTTAAAATGAAAGATATAAAAGTATGCATTTGAATTCTTCTAATTTTTCATCCAGCTGAAATTTCCCTCATATTAACTTGCTTGTTCATTGATGCATTCATGCAGCAAGTTCAGTTCTTACCATGTTTCAGGCACTATTTCAGGTGCTGGAAAAAGGAAAAAAAAAATTTTTTTTTAAATCACCTCCTTTCCTTAAGGATCTTGTAATCCAGGATCATGGCAGACACATACTTTCAAATATAATGCAGGACATTAAGTGCTCTGATGACTTGTAATCTAATTCTGTAATTTCTTATATAGTACAATGTACAAGTATGTACCTGGTAAATGCTTATTAGGAATGCATATTCTTAAGTTTACATTATTTTATGTATACTTAGCAAAGTGGTATAATCATTAGTAATTTTAATACTTCTGTTATATATTAATAATTTGATTTAATATTGTAAATCATGATTAATATATGCAGTGTTTGACTTTGAAGCATTGATCCATTTCTTTGATAGTGTTATATTTGGAGGCTAGATAATCACAATCAAAAGATCAATAGCTTCAAATGATTTCCTGAGACAGAGCTGAAGATACGCTAAAGAAGAAAGGATTGAATAAACACTGAGAAGCAGAGATTAAAGAACATTTCACTTTTACCTTCTTTTAAAAAAACCATCATATTCTAAATTGTATCACATATTTTTTGGTATACTTTTATCTGGAAATTAATCAACTAATTAAGGATAATTATAATTAATATCTGAATTCATTATATTCGGGCATATTAATTAGGATTTGAAATATATTCTGATCTGTCTTAAATTTCTTATACTCTAACAATCAGGGAATAATGGAAGCTTGATTGTTTCAAATTAGGAAAAAAAAACCACAAGCCTTAAAATAAATTTTGAAATAACACCATAAGTTTGATACTTATTTTGCAGGAACTTGTCATCCGGCTTTTAGAGAAATGCTTGTACTCAGGTAGAAATTCTCCTAACTGATGGCACCAAACTTGTTACAAGGGGCTGTGCTTCCATAGACTTGGCTTGTTGCCTCTTCATCCTCATTCTTACTTCTTTTCCTTTGAGCCCTCATTCTGACCCCAGAATTATATTTTCAGAATACATACAGTCAAATTATTTTCCTGCTTAAAACAAAACATTGAATTGTTTCCCAAAAAACAAGATAAAGTCCAAGCCATTTGGCATAGCATTTGAGGTATTTTACCCTATCTCACTAAGTTTCCTGCCATCTACAGAGATAGATGGGAGTTATCTTTGTTTCACCCTTTCCCTGCCCTTCAAATCTATCAATAATCAAGCCCTGAAAATTTTGCCTTCTAAATAACTTTTGAATCAGTACCATTTTCTCCTTACTACCAATGTCCTAGGTTGGCTTCCTTCATCTTTTTCCTCTTACATGCAGCAATCTTCCCTAATACTAGTCTTGCTCATGTCAATTCAACCTTTGCCCTGGCCTCCACAATTACCTAGAAGGTCTGATAATCAGTCTATGTCTAAGTTAACCTTAGGTCAAGCTTCCAAGAAGACACATAAGATCATTTTTGACTTGTGCCAACTTACTTCCATAGCTCCACTGCATTCTCTGCACAATTATTTGTAGTTTCTTGAAATTACTTACATTTCTCTGAAACACACTATGCTGTTATATGCGTCTGTTCCTTTGCCCATACTGTGTACTCTGTCTATAACAGCTCTTCCTACTTCTCTTCCATGCTTATACCACCAAAGTCAAGAATCACTTCCTCCAGAAAGCATTTCCTGACATTTCCCAGACAGGACAAGATGTTCCCAAAGCTCATTTAATCTCTATTGAGGCAGATATTGCATTATATTAATCTCCTCTGCTTTCATGTCTTTATCCTCCATTAGAATGTGGGATTCTCCAAAGACATGCAGTGGGCCACTTGCAGTTGCATCCCTAATGCCTAGTGCAGTATCTGACACATTCAGACATTCAACAATATCTTGGAAACTCCCAGAAACTTCACAAACTGACTTATCTTTCCAACTTCTGCTAGTTTCATCTCTTTTCCCATACTCTAGTCCTATGAACTAAATTTAACTTTGTTATTTATCCATCCATCCATTCATCCATCCATCCACCCATTCATTGATAGCCAGTAGTTAAATGAATTTGATCTAGGCATTGAAAGTTCTGAATTTTCTGCCTAGTAAACAAATGAATAAATTAGGAAACTTTCTTGCTATCATGTAATGATGTTATTTATGATCGGGTATTTTCACTCCTCTATCTCTATATGAGTTTTACATGAACAACTGCTACCTATGAGATTCTTTTATGCTCTAGAACTTTGTGCTGCACATAGGTTTCTAAATCATTCATTCATTCATTCATTTATTCAGAAAAGATAACTTCTTGACAAGTGGATTTTTTTTTTTCTTTCAGCATAGAATCTGATGAAGCAATTAAAAAAAAAAAAACTGGTTTAATATACTGTTTCAATTCCTATAACAAATGCTGGCATGAAAAGTATTAAGAACCTCTATTGTCAATAAATTGATGACTGCAAAACATGGAGTGATGGTTCAATTGGTAGCAATTTCATTTTTTAAAAAAAATTTTTCTTGCTTTTTAGATGAGTTTAAAAATGATGAATGTTAGATACCACTTGATGTAAATTGAAAGACGCTAAGTAAGTAGTTGTCAGGAAATCTCCTGACTTGTTATTTGAATTTATAGCTCAAATGTTTTGTTAAGTGCTTCAGTATTTTTGTTGAAACCATCTGACATACAAGGAGGACCTGCTAAGTATCGGGCACTGTAGTAGATAATAAAGATACAGAGATAAAATCAGTTTTTATCTTCAATCTTCCACAGTTTCTGTCTCTTGGACTTTTTAAGCTTTCTTTTGCTTGCTATGGTACCCCCTGCTCTTTGCCAACTGTGCCCAGTCTTCGAAGAACCTGTTAATATGTGTGAAGATTTCCTCCAGGCAAAATTGTATGCCTCATCTCTACACTGCAATTATAGAATATATTATATTGAATAATGATTAGTAATTCAAATGTCTGTCTCCTTAATAGATTATAAACTCCTTTAAGCTAATAACCATATGCTCCCAGTATTCAGTACTTGATACCGTTGTTATTCAATAAATGTTTGCTAAATGATAAACAATATCCTTCAGAGGAAGATAGGAAATGGGACTTCCTGGGGTAAGCCAAAAAAAAAATGCCTATTCTTTCTTATGGAAACCAAGCTAGGCAGTGAAGTAAATAATTATTTGCAAAGTAGATGAATCAGATAGGAATTATTCAATTTAAAGCGGGATTTCTTTACATAATGGTATTTTCTGGTGAATTTAAATGATTTACTTTACAAACATTACATTCTGTTTATTCAAATGTGTTTTCTATACTTTAAAGTGAGGCACACTTATGTTTGATGATAATGTTCTAGGCATTTTAATTTTGAATTTGCCATATACTTGCTGAGTG
Source organism: Tolypeutes matacus (assembly GCA_026826555.1). NCBI lineage: Eukaryota > Metazoa > Chordata > Mammalia > Cingulata > Chlamyphoridae > Tolypeutes > Tolypeutes matacus. The sequence continues at coordinate 69,038,823 of JAKSZT010053883.1, forward strand.
ACATTTGGTAAAGCAATTGTTTTGTCTTTCTCTTCAGCTCTAAAATAGAACTAGATCTGTTGCATAGACTTAAAAATGATTTTAAAGAACCTATAAATCCAATGTGCTTAGCAATAGTCATTTTTAAATAGTGAAATTTTGCAAGTCCAACAGAAGGATCTGCAATGACTTATTTCATTTGTTTGCATATATGGAAAACTCATATTTTTAACCATTTTTCTCAATTTGTCTGAAGTATAAGTAAAGCAATTTTTTTACCATGAATAGCAATGACATTGAGTTAAAATTAAATTATTTTCAGAATAACAACTTTAATATGATGATTGCTAAGAACAAATGCTAGATGGGGCAACTCTGGTACATTAAAGAAACCCAAAATTTTAATCCTGTGTCCATAGGCTTTTAAAAAGTTAGCTGAATTAATGCTTATATAGTTTTACTTTTTGGATGATCACTTTGATACTATGTTGGTTGTTAGAATATGAAATCAGAATTAGGAAATTATTATGAATTTGATTCTAGACTCAGAGGCTTAAACTTGCGTTGTGATCAAGGTCACAGTAGGGAGTACTTGTATAATGCACTCAGGCAGCCGGGCTACAATAGCAAACCGAATAGTTTTAGGAAGACTAGTTTGTCTTTTTCAAAGTATAGAGCCTTAATCTTCTTTCCATTCTTTAAAAAAATAAAACATCATTAATTTAAAAATATACTTCAAAAGTGATCACAAAAATGTGTATGTTTGCTTGTTAAAATTAAATGGAAATGATTTCTATTGTTTTAATAGAATACTGGTGTTATTGGTCTAATGGTAGGCATTTTAAAGCCTGATGAAAATTACTCAGAAGAGCACATGGTCCAGCATGGCAATTACAGTAAAAGTGGTCTAAAATGTCATTCATTGCATATCTCGTCATTGTGAAAAATGCCCCTTATCTTTCAAACTTTGAGACTGAGACTGATCAAAGAACAGTTTTCTTTTGTTCTTATTACTTACTATATTTCATGGCCTTTTCTTGAATAATGATGTTAATAATTCAATTTTCATTCTCATCAATTGAAGCAGATTCTGACTTGTCAAGAATATATAAAAATATAAGTTATGACTTCAGGACCTTCATTTCTTTAGAACTTATGGGCATAAATGATATAAATCCACTTTCTTCAATCTATTTTCAGGGTGTCCAATATTTTCATAACTATATCCACTTTATATCTGCTTTATCTCTCTGGCAATAATATTAGGATATATGAGATCTGTCTTGAGTTATTTTACATTCTCTTTTTCTACTTATGTAGAAGCAGTAAAAGGACTGTTTTGCAAATCTGATATTTCTTATTCCCTGAATACTTTTATGAGGGTTTTAAATTTACTATTGTTATTTGGGTAATATATTTTTAAGGCCTTGTTTTAATTGACTGGAACTTTTAACAGTTTGGCTTTATTCATAAGGTAAATTATTTTCTCATCTGCTTTTAATGATCTTTTGCTTAGAGTAATATATTGCCATATCCTTCTTTTTTTTGTATCATGCTTAGCAGATTGCACATACTTTTAAAAGCTTTTGTTTATCATTTATACCACTCTTTAAATCCTGCTTTAATCACATACTCTTAAAATCCCTGACTAACCAAAGTGTCTCTGGAGACCTTAAACAAATTCACAATTAATGAAGGATGAGTTTCATTGATAACTGCATTTGTTTTCCCATCCTTCAATTTAATTCAGTTGAACACATATTTATTAACCTTTCCTCAAATATATACTTTTAAAGTTTACATTATCTTTTTCAAAGATTGCAGTGTTAAGGAATTCATTTTTAAATTATTTTGCACATGTTCACAGTTTTAAGACATTTAACCCTAGCAATGAATTGTACATGTTGGGGATACAATGATAGTCACTTAGGCATTCTATTGACAGTGGCAAAAATTATAAGGTCTAAGAGTACTTGAGAGACTACATATTCCAATTTATTACCTTTAAGCAAGTTATTCGTCTTTTTCCATATCTGGACAACATAAGGATGGATCTATATATATATATGTATTTTCTCCCAAAATTTAACCTGCACTTTTATCATGCTTACTATATACTAAGCACTCTCATAGGTGCTTTATCAATATTGACTTAATTGTCATAACTCTATGTGATAGGCACTATTATCTGCCCCTGCCCCCCCACCCCATTTTACAAAGAGGAAACTGAGGCAGAGAGAGATTAAGTAATTGATGAAGTTTACACAGCTAAAGGGTAGCAGAGCACAAATTAAACCAAGGCAGTTTGGATCTAAAATCCATACTCTTAACCCTCATGCTATGCATTTTTGAAGAAATATGAATATTTGTAGAGGTAAGAGTAATTTCTTCATTTGCTTTTTGACATACAAATTGCATTCTAAGAGCTCCAACTACTGAAAGAACTTTTGCTACAGGTGGCTGACTGATCTTAAATAAAATGTATCCTCAATAAAACAGTTTCTCCAAAAACATAAAGTCAGCAAATATGACGTTACTGAATGCCACCAGACACCACTTCTTAAAATGTTTTGCATTCGATTCTTCTTTATTTGAATATATAAGGAAGATAAATTATCCTTTAAATTTATGGGGTCATAATCCAATAATTAAGGCAATTGTACATATCTAATCTTTACATATCTAATCTTTACATATCTAATCTTTACTTCAACTCACTAGATGACATAGCTATAAGGAATTATTTAATATTCTCTTTAAAATGTTGGAGAAAAAGAGAGAAAAAAAAGTTTACTAACAAGATTAACTCTAAAATCTCATATGATCCTGAGATTACATTACTTTATGGAGGCCATAGCTATACATAGGAATCAGACCCAATGAGTTTTTATATGTTAAGAGAAGAATGAGTTTCAAATGCCCAGTAGTTCTAGTTACATTAAGTGGCACACAATCTTGAAAGGCAATTAACCTTATCTGTGAAATGGCAAAACTGTTATTAATCATAAAACTTAAAACTTGTAAGCTCAACTAAAAAAAAAGTTAAAATAAACTACTCAAAAATGCTTTGGTATGAGACATTATGAAAACGTATTCTATAATCTGAATAGAAAGTGTTATATTATGAGGTTCTTTAAATATATAATCATAGACTTGTTCAAACTTGCTTCATTTGGGGGTGGGGGGTAATTCATAATCATCTAAAGCAATTTTAAGCATTTTTGATTGATTACAATTTGAGATAGAGATTTTTTTTCATTTCTAAAATACTCGGTTTTTCAGATCAGCAAATCCTGTTTTAGACTAAAATTAGTGCCATTTCTGGAATGAGAGGAGAAACAACTCTTTAACTAACTTACACCTCTTTATGGGCAGGCAACATCAACAAATCTTTTAACTCAGCAGTTACTAGAAATCCCTATGAACTTTTCAAAGCTAAATAACTTTAGCAGTTCCACTTTCTTCTTTAAATAGCCAGCAGCCAACTTTCAAAATGAACTGCTAAATTTCTATATAACAAGATAAAGGCTGTTTCTAATATCAATAGCTTTTATCTCGATTTCATGTCACCCAGAAATGTTCACAGTTGAAAACAATGCTTAAGAACATACTGATAGGAATGGCCTATCTTTTCAGACTGAGTATTTGTGGTTGAATTAGGAACAATCTGAAAATAAAGCCCAACATCTGAAATAAGTCCTTTGACTTGACAGTTTCAAGAGACCAAAGTCTCCCACTATAATAGTCCAAAGGTAGAAGTATAGGTTTTCCCCCAGCTATTGTTCCTTTTAGAAACACTAAATGGCTTCCTGTTTCATAATTATTTTTATAATAATGTAACACCAAGGCAAAGCAAATCGTTTTTAAATAGCTACTCAGAAAACCCTGTGTATTCTCTACAGAATACACAAAGATATTGCAAAAACCAGTCACCTTGCAATGAATTCACAATGTAGCACAGATTCACTGAATAAGCCCTAAAGAATGGAGTGAAAGATGTTAACTTCAAATCGGGGTCAGATCACAAAATCGAAAGGGAGGACAAATCACAGATAGACGAGGACAAGTAGCAAACATTAGAGCAGTGGCGCAAGCCTGCGGCACATAATCAAATTGGTTTATTTCTATAATGATGCAAATATCTTATTTAATGGAAAAAGTACCCAAACATACTTTGTGAATGTATGTGGATACTGACCTGGACTTGTGACAGGACTAGAGGTAGTAGGCTCAATAATTTCTACAAAAAGGGAAAAGGAAAGAAAAGAAAAACATTTTGTGTATTAATCACACATAAAAGACAAACACACATGAGACAATCAACAGTCATGCAACATATACACAGGTGGTCTTGTATCTGAAGATTTCCCTGACCATGGAAACCACTGTCGAAAATCCGGTTGTTGAGGTGTGAACAATACCCTGTTGCTGTCTTTGATATTAAGTCATCTTTCATCCTGAGCCAGGATGGAGTCATTTCCACATTCCACTCTGCAGGAACAATTTTGCTGGTCTAAGGTTATGTTCTCAAGCAACAGTTTACAAGTTTATCTTCTAGTAAAATACTAACACCTGCATGTAGAACGCCTTATTCTGAAAGAGTTGGTGTCAGTTCCTACAAAGCCGTTCAATCAGCCCTTGCTTCTTAACATGAACTAAAGATAAAGACAGAGGGTACTATTCAAATTATCCCAAAATGTCTTTTTAAAGATGAAGCTCATATTTTACAAGCATATCTACAAAACCTGGTCACTAAGTGGACCCAGTTATGTCTGCTATTACGTCTCTGTGTAAAAAGTAAACACACACACGTGTACCCTCACATACCCCACATACACACTACCATGCCCCCATTTTAAGTGATCTGAAATGTATTTTTTGTCTACAAGGGAGTGCTGGCTATAGCCCAGGCACAATTGAAGGGTAGCGATGTCATTGGTGTAGCATATAAGTTTCCAACAATTATCTAACAAATAATAAACTCTGTGGCATTTAAAATTATGCACATACTTTTATTTAAGATTTCGATTTTTAACTTAACTTTTAATGTGATTGTTTCTTGCAAATGTTAAATGATGATGATGGTAAAAATAACACTAATAAACAGTTTAAATACCAATATTAGCAATCTCAAAGGATAAGACCAACTTTTAACAAAGGAGAATGCAAATATCAGGAAATCCCATCTGTGAAATGGCAAAACTGTTATGTATGAGGAATTCTAGCAATATGGTGGCATGGGAGGCTTATTTCAGGATGTATTCCATATAGATAAACTACTGCCCTTTAACCTAATTAATAAGCAAATCCAATGATAGTAAGAAAATCATTTCAGATTCCTAGAACCAAACATAGTGTGAAAGTGGCTGAGAAATGTAAAAGCAAAGACCCTTATGCAAAATCTTGTCCCTGGGAATCTTCTTTGCCCAGCTCTGATCCCATGTAAAAATATTTTTGCTTTATTTTTGATTTTCCAACCTCTTTGGGGGTTTTATTGTCTTTGATTCTTCCAATAATGGCTATGGCATCACTTCCATTCAATAGTGAACTCACATCCCTTCCCCATTAGTCTAGTTCACTGTGATTTGGATGTTAAATACTTAGTTTAGCAGGAGCTATAATATGGGCCTCCAAAAAGCATTTTTGGTGGTCAACCATTGGTGAACCAAACTCTGTGTGTGCCTCAGTCTGTGTTCCAGGCCAACGGATCATGCAAGATGCTCAGACAGCTGACAAGGATCATGGCCTAGGTTGAAATGGATCTGGAATGAGGGAATGTATTTTTGAAGAAAGACATTCTCAAAGAGCAAAATAATTAGTCAGCACACTACAATTAAAAATTCAAAAGTCCAGTTATCCATCTGGCAGTGTGATTTGGTATGGTTGAGAAATGGAATCTTACTAAGACAAATCTACATTAGATTACTTAAAAATGTGGAAATTTTTCTATTTTCCATTTCCAAGGATAGAATCTGTTTGTCTATATTAAGGGTTTGTATATATCTATACACACACACATATATATTCATAAATACATACAAATATTTGCATGTGTGCCATATGTATTATAACTGCATATTTAAATTCCCTCTATGTATTAAGCAATATTCTATATGCTTGGATTTTATCACTTAATAAAATCATTTAAAATGCTTGCCTTTATGAAGCTTATAGATGGTATAATGTAGGGCTTTAAAAAGTCAAAGCACTCAATTTTTGACTCAAAATTTAGTTATTGATAGAAAATTGACATTTGAAATAAAATATATGAGAAATTTCACTCTTAACGTAGACACTGTTCTTTTGGTGGGCTGGCAATAGACCTCAAATATTTTTAATCACTATTACACTTTTAAATAAAAAAAACTCCTTAAAAAATAATGAAAATGTATGCTAAACTTAGTTTAATGCTATATATTAAATCTCATTACCATACACATAGTATGTGCACTCAAATGAAAGGCTTTTATAATTCAAAAGTTAGATGAAAACATAAAATGGCTTGAAAGGTAGAAGATTAATCAGAATATTTATTCGTAGGAAAACTAAATTCAATGGGACAGTGAACAGAGTTTTCTATGTCCAGAAATTTGGACATGTAAACTTCAGTTTCTTCAACTGTTTGGTTTCCATTGTTTTGAAATTCTAGGACTGATTTGAGAGCTTATTGGCAGCATACAACTACAACTTCATCTCAATGCAAGGGTGGTTGAAACAAATAGCTATTCCGTTGTACCACGCTCTTTATTGTGCTTGGTTATGTAAAGCTAACTTGCTTATGCAAAGCTACATTGTCTCATAGAAAGGGCTTTTATAAGAATACAGGAGTTTAGTGCAAGAAAAATTGTGTTGCACACAGGATCCACCCCATATTTTTAGCTTCACAGTCAATAAAAGAAGGTTTTTTTCCTCCCCACATAGGCTAAAATAGATTTTAATCCCTAGTGAGGCAATTTTATGAAAAAACAGGAATTGGGAACAGAGAAATTGGTTGAGTAAAAGTTTCATATTATAAAAATTCAGGGTCTACACAGGGTTGGATGAGCCTGAAGCAAGGTCAAAACACTGAAACTGGGCAAAGCTGGAGCTGAGGGTTATGACATGAGAGTCAGCAAGATTCCTTGATTGAGCCAGTTTGGTGAGTTAGAAAAGATCCAAACAAAACTGGGGTGAAATCCTGACCCTGCGTGATGGTGAGTAAGTCAGTGAACCTTTCTAACCCCCAGTGTCCTCATTTATCAAATTTGGATACTAGCTCCTACTTTGTAGAGTTGTTGGAAGGATTAAAGATATCTTATATAAAGAACCAGTGAGAGTCATAGTAGTAGTTGTTATTACTTAAAGAAGTGTTGTCATTACTTAAAGAAGTGAATGAAAAATTTGTATCTGAGTCAATGAAGAGAAAATTAAGTAGAGTGTTAGGCTCTGGGGAGAGTTGAACCTACCAAGTAGAAGTAAAGATAGAGAACATGAGGAGTAGTGGAAACTATATAAAGAACAAAATTCCACCTAGAATGTGGACATTGATTTTTTTTCTAATAAAAAAACGGTGACAATATTATGCTTTAAAGTAATTATTTGGGAGTCATATTGGTTCTTGAAAGTTAACTATAGAATCTAGGTTATTTTCAATAGTTCTGATTTAGGCAAAAGTTTAGAGTAGTAATTTGTGGATCAAGATCTTAAAGCTTTTGTGAAAGACATATGTATTTTAATATTAAAATAGGACCTTTGTGCAAACTGTAAGAATATATTCTTAGTACATAAAGGAGGCATTTAAAATATTTAAAATTTCCCCTTTATATCTGCAAATAAATCAGAATGATCCCACTAACTCAATATAGCCAACCTCCTTTTTTTAAAATAATATTTTTTTTTTACTTAGAAAATATAGTCTGGGTAGTAGTTGTTAGTGATTAGATGTAATAAATTTGCTGTAGATTTCCTTATATTCTTCAGAGACAATTGCTTCAATATTCAGAAACTACTTATGGAATAAGTGTTACAATACCAGCAATTATTATTATTATTATATTAATTACAATTGCTGGCATTTATTGAACTTTGACTACAGACCAGGCACATATCTAAACATTTTACACATATTAACTCATTTCAGCCTCACAACTCTATGAATTAGATAATATCATTCATTTTCCTTTTAGAGATGAGATAACAGAGGGGTTAAATATCTTGCTCATAGTCACACGGCTCATAAGGAATAGAGATGGGATAGATATTGTGCCAGGCTAACAGCATTTCTTTTTCTCATACTTCCTATTCATTTTATTTCTAAAATTCTGTAAACGGGATGTTCCTTATGCAAGGAATTATACAACTTTTCACTATTACTAGCCTTTTGAATAATAGGCTCTTTCTAGAGGTAAGTGGGTGGCTTCTGTGGCTAAAAATGGAAGAGAGGCAAATTCAATGCTAACTCCCGGGTGCTTCTATAATAGTGGATTTTGCATGGAGAAAGGGCTTATAGCATGATTTTCTAATTTTGTTCTCATGTTTCCAGCTAAGCCAAATACAATTTATTGCTGTACAAGTCTTGACACCATAGAGGGGCAATTCTCCAAGTAGTTCTGAGGACTATCATAACCAGATTAATCAATCAAATGAGAATCTTAAACTCGTAAACCGCCCCCCCCACCTGTTAGCATAGTAGTTTGACCAGAGATTGCTTAGCTTTCAAGAACTCTAGTTATTTTTAAATGGAACCTATCTGAACTGCTGTTCTGTGATCTTATTTATCAACTTGCAAGCAGTGAAATAGCCTTCATGAGGTGCCAAGCAGGCTTTCCTGAAGAGCAACAGCTAAGGTCTTCAGTAAAAATTCCTCTGTGTCTCATTATGTAGAAACAGAGCGAGCACTCAGTGTTAACGGCAGAATATATCATTGCAGGCTATTGCATTATTGTGGGGAGAACGGACTTAGCAAAGGGATGGTTTTAATTGTGCATAAAATAGAGGTGAGGAGAAGTTCACCAAGACAGACATTTTCAACAGTTATATAGAAAAATGAGGTGTCGTGTGAAACAAGATTTTACTTCTTTAGGAAATGTGATTTTTGCCAGGACAATAGGGAATTCTATTAAAACAAGATGTCGAGAAAACAGAGTGTGTTATAAGAAGGAGCAATTTGTAAGAGCCCTTTTGAGAGACCGCATTAATTATTGTTTTATAACTCTACCCACACTATGTACTATTAGAATTGTCCAGTATCAAAGACCTTCTTTGCATGCACTTTAAGTCATATCTAGATTGTTATTTTATCGTTATGATATCATACAGCAGTAACGTGTGAGTTATCTTTTAGACTTTTGAGAGACGATACGATTATGTTACCGAGATCGTTTAGATATTAGTCCTTCTGGTTGCCATGGTTTAATCTGAAAGCTCTGATTCCCAATCATTGTGGAGAGAAAACAATGTCATTTTCACAGTAGAATGAGGAGGACCTAGCCTTGGAATGCCCAAAGTTAGTGCTAATGGAAGACACAGATGACAGACTGTGAAGGAAGTTGGAAATAGATGGCAGAAAAGGTGATCCTTCCTTTTCACCCTTACAGGAAAGATGTATTTCAGTCCTCTTTACTCTCTGGAATCACAGAGACTTTTTTAGAGTTAAAGTTACAACTTTGGAACCACACTTTGCTTTCAGAGAAATAATACATGAACTCTGAACATTCATGTGATTATAGATGACATCAGAGACCATAAGGTATTACTGTAATACAGTAAGTGGTGTCCTGGAAGTAAGGTGACTCAGATTCCACTTTAACTGGTAATCTTAGGCATGGGACTCTAACTTAAGCTCCAGATTACACTCTTCTGATGTATAAATACAAGATTATTAATAGTTGGCATATGAACTTCATTGGGTTTTTGTTTCCCATCACATGGTTGCTGTTTAAAAGATGGTTTAGCTCACTGGTTCTAAATAAGGGTTCTAGAGTAAACTGAGCTAAGATCAAATTCTGGGTCCAATAGTTAGAAGTTTCTTACCCTCTCCTAATTTTCACATGTATAAAACAGAGATAACAATAATATCTACCACTCAGCATTGTAGTGAGAGTAAATGAGACAGTGCATACAAATCACTTAGCACAGTGCCTGCCTGGCATATAAGCATATCTCTGTAAATGTTAGCTTGTTTTTAATTAAAATTAAGATAAATGGCTTTGACACTTTAACAGCATTACAAACACTTTGTGTTATTATGACTATCATATAATTCAACCCTAAAAGTAAATATTTTTCCTCAAGAAAGTAATTTCTATTTATGAAAAAAAATTGTGAAAATATGTCCAAATGTTTACAAGGGAATGTTTCCATGTTAAGATTTGCTGTATTCAACCACCAAAACGTCACTGTAGCTTTTCAAATATACAAGATTACTCTGCATCTATTTTGTCGAAGAAACTTTTGTACCAAGTGGAAGGACTATGATACATGCAGCTATTGTTGGTAGATGTTTGAGTGTGTATGTATAGATGATGCAGAAAAGGAGAATTTACCAAGGGATAAGAATTACAGAGTTGCAGTGAGTATCCTCTATGTTGTGTGTGTACAGTCAGTATCTGTTTGAAGGCAAAGTGGTATGTCAAAACTAAGAAAAGGTGGGCATCCCTTATCATCTTGTTAATATCCTGAGATAGCAAGAATGGCGTTATACTTAACCATGGTCAAAAGTACTTCCTTGAATATGAAAACATCCTCTCAGTTAATCAACAGACAGATCTGTGTGAGAAAGGAAAACATCTTTTGTAGTAATGAAAGGACAATCATAATAAATTATATGCTCATATGCTTCATAATTTTAATAAAATAACTTTCTAGGCTTCTGTACAAACTTGTTTGTTAAACTTCCTTCTTGGATGACATTTTGAGAGAAGAATTTGGGGATAATTTTGGTCTATGCTATGAATTATAAGAGATTGAACATTTGCCCCCAGACTTCTTGTAGGTAAACTACCAGTTTTCAGTAAATAGATTATAACATTGACTTAGAAGGCCATTGAGGATTTCTGAGTTTTAGTGAAAATTTCATTTACCATTTTGTGGCCAACAATTGTGTGACTTTCATCATTATATGAATAATCTCTGGAAAGGATCTGACGAGAGTATGGTATTATTTTTGAAACATGTTTCACTATGTACAGAAGAATAATTATCTTACTCTGCAGGAAATACACGTGGTTTCCTCTCTAATGCAAATTAGAATGAAAATCAATGCAAAGGGAATGTGGTTAAGGATCCAAAAGAGGAGTATTGAGATGTCACTGATATATTTGTAGAAGTCCATTGTATCATATATCTGAAAGGGAGTGGGGCAAATTCAAATAAACACTGTTAGTAAGATTTAGCCTTGTGAGATATATTTTAATGCCTTTAGTATATGGTTGGAGTTAGACCTGAAATTAAATCTCTGCTGTGTTCTAGCTGTGAGATCTTTTAAAAGTTATTGATCATTGGTAGAATGATTGTTTAAAGATAAATAATCAAAATGAGAAACATATCATAGCAACTGGCATATAGTAGGAAGATATCAATTTTTGTACCTTTCCTCTCCAATCTATGTCCAAATTTTCTGATATCATGGTATAACCTTTTGCTCTCTAGGCATACACAGGCTCTATGCTCTACTTGTGCAGTATGTTTATAAACAACTCAGTAATAAAGAAATTGAAAATTCATAATAAAAAGATGGTTTGAGGATGGCTACAAATATCCCTAGTGTATTGGCTCCACTAAAGGTTTGCAAAGTGAGTCCACCTGTTGTCCAATGTGAAATAGCCTTCAATGGCAAATTCTTGTGACAAAGAAGGATGCTAGAGGACACCAATCATAGGCACGAAGCTAGATGCACTCAAGTGCAGCTTCTGTGGGCCCAGTAAGTAAGGGCAGTCACATCATATAATATCAGAACAGAACAGGCTGGTAGAACAAGTGTTACTACAGCCTTCTGAATATATTCAGAAGCAAGAGGCAACAACACAGCGTTCAGGGAAACCAATGTTAGCAGAAAGATGGGATTGCCAAGTAGTAGTCCGTGCTGGACTATTGGCTCAGTTAAGAAAAAATAGCAAGGACCAAGGACAAAGTCACAAATGGTGACCACAGATACTTCCTTGAAGAAGAACTTCCTTATCATTGCCATACTGACAAATCAGATTATTTAGGAATTATTCATTACTTTTTCAATGCATCTTCTGGGTGTGTTCTATTTCCTTGACACTATGCTAACTGCTGTTTATCCAGTAATGAATAAGACAGACAAGTTCCCTTTCCTATAAAATTCATTGTAAGGAAGATGGGCAATGAATAAAAACAAAAAAGTAATAATTACATAGTTTACACTGTATGTGGGAAGTGCTATGTAAAAGAAATACAGTGTGTTTCAGGAACATGTAGTAGGAAATCTAACTTAGTCAGGAGTTTGGGGAAAAACCTCCCTGAGAAACAACATACTAAATCTTAGTTTCCACATGTGGTTCATATGCTTTGTCCAAGCTGGTGACAGACAACAGAATGGCATGTCAGATGGATTCATTACCAGTGTGAACCTGCTGACAACAAATTTGGCTACAGCAAATTCTGCTGTGGGCAATGCACTTGAGAATATGAAATACTGAGATGGCATAATGTGATCTCTGAATAGCATGGCATCAAAGTAAACTATTCCAATTAGAATCAGAGGATGTTATGGCTCAAAGAAGTCTTAGAGACTATTGTGATCCCACCAGTTCTTCTTACAGATGAGAAAATGAGACCTCGACAGTTGTAGTGACATGTCCAAATCATATAGCCAATAAATGGCAGGGATGGATTTAGACACCAGGTTTTTTCACACCCAACCAGCGACAATGAAGAAAAAGAAAGTCTTTGCAATACTCTACCTAATAATGTTACTAGAAGTGTGCCAAATCAAAGAGAGCCAAATCTCCTTAATTATGTGCCAGGATGGGTGGTATCACAATTTCATTCCTATCATAATATCTGATTTTCACAACTCCCTGGGACAAGGATAGTGTGTGACTGAAGATCAAGGGCTCCACAAGCAATTTTATTTGGGGCTAAAGTCTGACCCAACCAATTCTGGAGCATATTTAACTTTGGAAATTTTACTGCTTTGTCTTAAATTTACCTGAACCAGTGCAAATGTATATGTACATATATACTGGGGTATAAGGTGAGTATATACACATACATGCATACATTTGTGTGTTACATGATATATATATATATATATATAATGTAATAAATATGTATTTTTATTATATATTATGTACATATGCTGTTGTGGTAGACTGAATCATGTACCTCAATTTAGACATGTTCTTAATCATACTCCGTATTCCTGTGGTTATAAACCTATTGTAAATAGAACCTCTTAAAGATGTTATTTTTAATTACAGCCGAATGAGGATGGGTATTAATTCAGATTATTGGAGACTTTAATAAGAGAAGAAACTGGAAGCTGGGGTCCAAGAAGGCCATAGAGAGAAGCTGGAAGCCAGCAGGAACCTGGAAGAGAAAGGAGAGGACCTCACCCTATAAGGGGAAAACCAGGGAACCTCAAAGATTGCCAGCAGGCAGCACCAGGTCACCACAGACCAACAGGAGAAAATAAGCATTGCTGATAACTTGATTTTGGATTTTTTTCTAGCCTGAAAACCATGTGCCAATACATTTCTGCTGTTTAAGCCAACCCATTGTGTGGTATTTGTCATACTTGACAAACTACAACAGCTGTCGTACACATAAAGGAATATACATATTTCTTCAAATCATTTATCACAACTTGGCACGATGAAAGTATTTGTTTATTTACCTGTTTGTCTCACTAGATTGTAAGCTTCACAAAAGCAGCAATATTGCCTACTTTGCTACTGTTATCTCAGTGGCAAAAAGAATGCTGGACACACAGTAGGTACTCAGTAAACATTTACTAAGTGAGTGAAATAACACATGTACTGTTGTGCATATATGTGTGGTTACATCTGCTCATGTGTGAATGTGTTGTTGTGGGCATCTATATGTCATGCACATGTGACAACACCACAAAATCTGTGGAAACAGGATGATTCCTGGAGAGTAGTGACTCTCAGACTCCAACTAAATATCTTAAGGCAGTAGTTTAAATCTGATCCCAGGAGAAGAGGGGCTCTATTACTAAGTTCAAATAGAAGTTTCAACTTGACCTGTGTATAAAAGCTTTAATTTTAAAAGGCTTTTAAAGAATTAAGGCAGCATTAAAGCAGTTTTTGTTAAGCAAATTGAAATATTAGAGCTACACCAAGATATTTGCTGCCCTGACCATATTATAATTTTTCTATTTTTTATTTCCCTGCTATTTAATTACAAAATGCCCCATTATCACAATGGAAGAAAAGATAGATAATGCAAGAGGGCATAATGAGTTGGATATAAATGTGTCCTGATTGCACAATCTACTGTACATGCATTGAAAAATACATATAATTTCAGTAAAACTTGTTTTTATAGAGAAACTATATCAAGCTCAATGGATCAAATTTTGCCTAGTCTGGATATTCTAGTAGATGTTAATACAAAGACCTTTAACAGACTCACAAATAATAAAAGTTTATAAAGTTAAGCAGAATTTCAGTTATGACTGATTGTTATCCCAAATTGCATATTTCAGTGAAGCAAGTTACTCTTATACACACAAAATCAGACTTTTGGGAAAAGAATCCAAGATATATCACACGTTGATTATGTTGGATAGAATGTTTAGCCATTAAAATTAAATGAGTGTTAGGCTTTATATGAAAACAAAGGAGTTGTTTTAACATTATTTGGCTTTTTGGTCTTCTTTTGCCCCGCCCCCTGCAACTGTATTTTAAGAGGCTGCACTCATTGAGGAAGTTTCAGAAGCCAACTTGTTAGATAACTTCTCAAACTTCTGTGAACCTGTAGGCTTTCTTTTCCCTTCCTGTTTACTAAATGTTCCTGCCATTTGCTAAAATGGTATGAGTTTGAAGCAACATATTTGTTCAATGTTCATTTGTGTAAATAATTTAAATAGTGTGTTTTTTGCCACATTAATATTCCTTTTGCATCAAAAGTGCCTGGAAGCAATAGGTGATAGAGAAAAAAAAAATCCATTCTAGGAGGTAAAACACTTGCATTTTGGAACAAGTGCTGCCATTAACTAGCTTAGCAATTTTGGATGTCACAGACTCTTTGAATCCCACTTTGTCACCTAGAGAAATGGAGAAAGTAATACCTACCCATCTTATCTCAAAGTGGTGATATTAGGTGAATTAAATACCCTTTCTGAGCTTCAGTTTCTTTGACTGTAAAATGAGGAAAATAATAAATTGCCTCATAAGTTGATTGTGAAAATTAAATAAAATAACTTCTGTAAATATTTTAGCATAGTACCTAATACATAGTAAACATTAAGAAAATGTTAGCAGTTCTTATTTTATAACTTAAATATAATATATACATGTTATATATTACACATTAAAATTATTATTACCTTCTATATTATGACACCCCAGGATGGAAGATGGTTAGGGAGGTGGGTGGGAGACAGTTTATGTAGTTATAGTTGGGATGATATCAGAGAAGTAACAGGGTAGTTTATAATTTGAAGGAGATTTCAATTTGCTTTATGGGAACACAGCATAGTGTAGTGGAAAGAATGTGCACTTGAGAAGCTATCCTGGCTCTGTGCTTGTTAATTCTGCAGGCTTAAGCAAGTTATTTAACCTCTCTAGGTCAGTTTCCTCCTCTGGAAAGTGAAGCATTCAACTAACATGTTACTTGTCACAAGCTAGTTAGGGTCAGAACCAAGACCAAAATTCAGGTTTCTGGACTGCTAGTTCCGGTCCCTTTCTTTAGAAGCTGATTGGCTGCTGCTGTCTCCATCTGAAGCACTTCTTTCATTAGTTCCTGCCACAAAGATGATTAGTTATGATATGCCAAGTGCTATGTCATATGCTAGAGATGTAACAGTGAGCAGAAACAGACAGCGTCACTGCCCTGATGAAGCCTGTAGTCAAGCAGTCTAACAGTATGGAGTGGTGGTAGTTGTGGTGTTGTCCCATACAGAATTTAAGAGGGCTTTGGCTAAGCTTTTAGCCTGTACTTTTGACCTGTACTTAGAAGGAACAAGGCTTGCATTATGCTTACCACATAGAAGCAAATGACATATGCCCCTCACATTTGAGAAGTTTTGGTTTGAGTTTTGCTGGCTTCCCTGGCAACTCCCAATAGTTTTTATGGAAAAGAAATTCTGTCCTGAACTGTCCTAGTATGGAGGTGATTAGACTTCTTCGGATGCTAATGCCCCTTGCTGATTTCAGTGTGTCATATATTCCTTTTATGTTACAGTTTCATGGCTAGTCCACTGCCTTTTTTAGCCTCTCTCTCTCTCTCTTTCTCTCTCTCCCTTTCCCTCCTTCCCTATTCCCTCTCTTTCTCTCCCTTTCCATATCTGTCTGTCTCTTCTCAAGTCATATTAATGCTTTAACTTTTTTCCTTTGCCATTGTAACTTTATGTGGATGGTGGCACTTTTGCAGACATGACTGATTTTGTGATAGATCTCCTAATATCTCATTTCCCATGGATTCGATGAGTTACATGGAGCAGAGGAGCTCTGGTAGCTGCCTCTACAGGAAGAACCCAGACTTGTGGTGGGAAACTCAGGCTGTGTGTACAGAAGTGACCCACTGAGGCATACCCTTTCTTTAGGATTAAGAAGGGCTGATTCTCCCTCTACAACTTCTATCATAAATATATTTCTATTTTTGGATACTAATATGTTATACAATTTTACATATTCATGATGTAATCCAGCTTGAAAATATGAATCTATGAATCAAATAGTTATATCTGTGGAAATTAATCTGGTTCTGATAAATATAAGCGGTAATATACCAAAAGGAAAAGTAATCTTTTATTTAAGATTTTAAAAAATTGACACAATAGCTCTTCAGTCATTATTGTCTCTAATTACCAAGCCATTTAATTAGGATTTGTTATAGTTAGTACAAAGATGAAGTGACCAAACCTTTAGCTATTCTAATAAGTAAGGAACATTTTTGGCAAAACAATTTCCAAAAATGTTCATTCATTCAATGAAGGCTAAAATGAAATTTGATAATGAGGAATAAAATCTCTTGATTTTATTTTTATATAAACTTGTTATAAAATCATGTCCTTAGAGCTAATCCATTCCTGTGGTGTGAGTCTATTGTGGATGGGACTTTTTGATTAAGTTACTTCAGTTAAGAGCCTTTTGATTAGGTTACTTCAGTAAGGTGTGACCTAGGGTGGGTCTTATTCCTCTTACTGGAGTCTCCTTTATAAATGGGATGAATATGGAGAGAGAGACAAAGAGAAGGCCATGAAAACAGAGAGAAAGCCACAAAGCAGGAATCTGAAGGCAAGGAAGAGTAGAGGTGGAGGGAGGGCCCTGTTCATGTGCCCAGCCATGTGAGAAAGGAGTCCAGGATTGCCAGCAGTTGAGGAAAAAACATCTCTGATGAGGCCTTGATTTAGACATTTTTCTCAGCCTTGAAACTAATAGATCCCCATTGTAAAAACCAGCCCATTTCTGGTATTGCATTCTGGCAGCTTAGCAAACCAAAACAGTGGTGATGATGGAAGCATGGCTGCATTGAGTACATGCCAGGTAATGCTTTAACTGTGTTAAAAAACATTAATCCTTTTAATCTTGACAAAAATCCAGAGAAGTTGGTACAATTATTATACTCATTATTAAAGAGGAGAAAAGTAAGAATAGAGAAATGAAGTCCCCTGTCCAAAATGCCACAGAAAGTAAGTAGCACAGCCAGAATTCAAGTCCAGGGTGCCTGGACCCTAGAGCTTGCCCTTAACACTTAAGCCTGTGTTTTTTAAGGGTAAAAAGCAGTCCTCACTATAATTGGGTGTAAAAGACAGTCTATGAGAATTAAGGTACAAGAATTACACAGGTTAAGAAGCTGCATTATTCACTGTTGGTTTTCAGTATAAAGAATTACCCTATTGGTTGTCATCCCTATAAATCATTACTAGCTACTAGCCAATCAGACCACCAATATAGATGGGCCAGTGTAAGGTGAAAACTTGAGAGGGAGATTGGCAAGTTGGTTTGACACTCTAATCACTGTTTATTTTATTTTTAAAACAAATTTTCTGAATATCTATTAATGCCAATGACTATGCCTGCCAATTTCCTTTTCATTCAGAATGTTTTGATGTTTTTGATGTTTTCATATAGCTAAAGTAGGAGGTAGGAAAAACCTTTATAAATAGCTGTCCTATTCTTCTCATCTCCATTTCATTGCTTAAATCCTCATTTTCATTGCTGATTCAAAGCATAAGTCCCTTCCCTTGTCTGATACTGTCCATCTAATTTGTTCATTTGTCAAGAGATAGAGACAATAGACTGGGAAGTATTTGTTTGGGGATAATTAATTGGAAATGAAAGCATGTGTTTTTGTAATTTAGCAGTCACCAGAGTGGAAAGGGGATATGCTGCTTCTGTCAATCATACTCTATTCTTGTGACTTTCTATTTGGGAAGGGGCACTTGTGAAAACTGGACTTATAGCTCTGCAGGTTTGATATGCCTGGGAGAAGAAGCAAAACAAGTATGGTTCACCACAGAAAGAGAATATGAAGTGAAAGATACTTAGCAATGTCCAAAATTTCTTTTTTTAAAAAAAGATATACAACATTATTTAAAAGGATATTCCTCCATATCAGCGTGGTCCCAGATAGAAGTTAAGATTGTATGCCTGTCTTAGGAAATTGATCCAGCAGATGGAAAGAGACGAGCAGGGAAGAGCAAGGCTGAGCCAGTTCTGCTCAGCCACAGCCCCTGTGGTAGGCAGCCTCCTAGAGGGCCTGCATTGATCGTGGATTCCTGATGTTCACGTTTTTGTCTAGTCCTTTCTCACTTTGTGCCAAGGTTGATCTTGAGCAATTTCCCCAGGCCTCAACCTATGATCAGTTGCTTGGAAGAAGGCATATGGTGAGCAGCTCTATGGAGATGCTAACATGGCAAAAGACTAAGCCTCCCCCCCCACCCTCCACCATACACCTTGAGTGACCTTGGAAGCAAATCCTCAAGACCAGTAAAATCTCAGATGACTGCAGCCCTGGCCAGCGTCTTAACTGCATCCTCATGAGAGACCCTGACCCAGAGCCACCCAGCTCAAACCACTTCCAGATCCCTGACGTACAGAAACTATGAGATAAGAAATGCTTCCTGTTTTAAATTGCTAAGTTTGGGCTAATTTATTATGCAGCAAAACATAATCAACACAGTCCCAGCAACTCTCTACTTGAGATGGGGCTGGTTCTGCAGGCCTGGCAAACTTCTCCATAGCTGGTGGCTTTTCTGAGCAGCAATATTCCTGCAGCTTTTAAGGCATAATGTCTTTCTGTGATACCTTGACACCCAGCTAGGCACATCCCACGCTTACGATCAAACACAAGTGATTGTAATCAGGGATTTCTTAGGGGTGCAGCCCCCAAGGCCAAAATTGTGCTTTATAAATTTCTCTGCTTTCAGAAGAGGAGACAAGATCCTTTCTGGGTCTGGGCTCCAATCTGGTTTTGACTTCAGCATCTTGTCTCTGATTCAAAGACATCTTACATTTTTGGATATTCTTGACGTTTGAATCATGTGTCAAGATGTTGTTGATTCTAGTGATGGCAACGTTTCATCTCATATGCATAGCAGACTGTTAAAACATGCTGAAGCTGTGGTGCTCCTTTCCATTCTGCTGTTCCCAATTTTATTGTCACTTCAGAAATAAACTACAACATATAAAGGAGCCCTGAGAAGGCGGCTTTAAGAGCCCTGGGGTAGAGCTAAAAGCAGCTTCCTTGATTTTATGTTTGAGCCATCTGGTGCTTACATCAGCTACCATTTGTTTTCAAATATATATTATTTGCGACTTTGTAGAGCTGAATAACATAAGCCCCTTTGGTAGAGCAAATATTGTCAATGTACAGTGATTTAAATAAAAGAAGGAGCTAGTCATTTCATATGAATCTGTGTGGATGGCAGTTGATAGCTTTCCTGCACTGAGAATAGCAAAGTTCTGATACTAAGAGAAGTGCCTAAAACTTCTTCCTCCGAGACACCAGAGAGATGGGCTGACCCCTTTAAGAGAACCATCTGTGTCTACAGCACAGGCTAGCATTTATTGAGAGCTTACTATAGCCCAGTAAGTGCTAAGCACTTCAAATGCTTTATCTATTTCTGGCCTCTAGTATTTACTATAAACTATATAATGATGCGGTAATAAGCAAACATAAAATTTTGTTATGAATTCACATAACAAAGACTTAATTATTGTCATACTACCTGCATATACGTATATATCCTTCAGAGACCTGTTTAACCATCTTATTTTGTGCCATTCTGAATGAACGAAAGTTTTCTTTGGTCACCTTGAGGGTAAAGACAGTGTTACACACTTTTCTTCTATGCTTTGGTCTTGAAATCCCATGTGTTATGGTTGCTCAAATCTAAATGGTCAGAAAAAGTCACATGGTCCTACCTAAAATCTTCCCACATGCCTAGAAAGGGAGATCTAGGTAAGCGCTAGAAGTCTCTAAAATCGTTTTCTTTTTACAACAGACCTATTTCATAGGTACAGAAACTACAACTCAGAAAGGTTAAGTGGTTTTTCAAGTCCATTAATCTGCTAGGTGGTGGAACGGGGTAAATTTAACCTCATATCTGTTGAAACCCCAAGTCCATGCTCTTAAGCACTACACATGGAGGAAAGAATTCCTGTCCCATAGCAGGACCTATTGGAGGGAGATAGGAATTATACAGTCTCTATTAGGGCTGCATAACCTTCTTTCATGGATTTTTTTCAAATATGTATTCAATATCCCCTATGCAAATAAGGGCAGGGATCATGTCAGCTCTTGACCACCATTGAAAACTCCATTTCTTAGCATAGTGCCTGGCACATAGCAAGTGTTCAATAAACTTTGGTTGAAACCTATTGATGGACCCATCTAATTTGTTTTGGGAATTACAATAGTACTGTAGCTCTAGTACCCTCACTGGGCATTTGGTGCTGCTTTAGGGTAATAAGTAAAATGGTAAAATAAAGCTATATAAATCACCCACTCATTTATTAATGTGACAGCATTGTGGGACAATCATTTCTACTGCTCAAGACCAAATTGTGAGCAGGCAGTCTTTGAGCTTTTTTGGCTTCTCCATCCTTCCTCCCCCATATGTGAAGTCTCAAGTTCTGCTCCCAAGTTCTACATCTGTTTATTTCTTTATCTATGATTATGTTACCTTCCCAGTCATTCACAGATTTTCCCCCCTCACTCAGATTAACCTATAAATGACATAACATTTTAAAGTGGAAACTGTCTGAACCTTGCTGCCTTGTGTCCTTAAGAGCTCCTCCCCTCCTAGGTCCCAGAGATGCCATTTCATAGAAGCACCATGGCCTCAAGGGACCTCTCCAGGGTCTAACTCAAACTCACTCCAGTCAATTCTCAGAAGCTGACTTTTTGGCTGCTGATCTGATTTTTCTCTGTTTACTGTTGTGGACTTGACTTTTCTTGAATACAGCCCTTCATGCACACTTGTCCAGGCCTGTAACTCTTTGCCTGCAAATACTTATTCCCTTTTGTATAATACCCTGCAGCCACGGTCGTCCTCTGCTCTAGCTCCTGAGACCACAGCCCAGACTAGTTCCCGAGCCATGGCCCTACCACCTACTCTCTGCTTTTTATCCACATCACATGGTAGGAAAATTTGGATCATATTTTTCTGGTGTAGGAAAATCTATTTGTAGTATCTGAGCCAACAATCAGCTTGTGGGAAGGATTTAGGGAATTTTGGTCCCTTTCTGGGTCAAGAAATATATCAGTTATGAAGCTGTAAGATTAGCCCTACCTATGTAGTCATTGTTTTAAGTGCATAATACATCTCTCTGGGTATAACACCTACATCATGGGCATTATGTTGTCTTGGACACCACATTATAAAAGGAATTTACTATACCAAGTGAGTATATTCTACATGTTATGGCCTTAAGAAGAATTTTTATAGATATTATTTATAAGCAACTAACATTATTATTTAATTAACTAACATTACACACTCCATCAGGATTGCCAATGGAATTTCTCCTACCTTAACACAAAAATGTAAGCATTACTCTTTGCAGCCATTTTAACTACCTAAAAATGTGGACACTGAAAGTTTCTGAAAAATAGATCAGATTCCATTACAGACAACCATGAAAGAAAAATTAATCATACTTTAATTTTGGCAGAATTTCAATCATACATTCTCCTATTTTCAAATAAATAATGAGACAAAGAAATTGAGAAACACATTACCAGTTGCACTCTTCATATAGTTGAATGTTTAAAGGGTTTATTCAGACAGTCATACACATACACACACATATTTTATATATATGTTTATATATGTTTCCAGCATTTGAATGTATACACAAAGGATATATTCAGGTGGATTCAGTGTGATAAAGACAGAAAATGAGGATAACTGGGGTCTTTTTTTCCCCTGCACTTTCATTATTTTGGTTTCAGATCTTAGGCAAATTACTTAATTTTTTACAGCTTTCAATAGGAATAAATATTTAAATTAGGTACAAGAACATTTTTGTTAGTGTCCTTTCTCACACACCTGGTAGACATTGCTAATTGATCAGGGTGCTCATTCCTGCTGGCCCTGGTGGCAGTCTGGAAACCCTTTTAAGACTAGGGTCCAGGCAGCCCCTCCAACTGATTGATTTTGCACCTGATATAATGTCCATTTGGCATCCAGAACAGATGACCTTGAATGTTTCTTCAATCAGCTCAGTTAAAAATATATGCCTTCTTTCATACTGAAAGGATCTGGAGCCAGAAAATGACCCATTCACATTCATGTGCATAAAACAAAACAAACGCTAAAAGTGTGAAAACGTCTACATCTTTAATTACCTATATCCTTTCTATATTCTTTTCGTTACCATCTTTTTTTTTTTTTTTTAGGAGGTACAGGGGAATGAACGCAGGACCTGATACATGTGTAGCAGGTACTCAACCATTTAGCTAGATCCACTCCCCTACTGTCTTTTTTTAAAGGAATATTTTGGCACTATCAGGAAAAGATGTTTCTTTATATTTGACCTAAATATAGGTGGGCACACACTCACCTTTCTATTCTTAGATTTTTGCATGAAGATTTTATTTATTTATATTACATACCCTTCCACAAAAGAATTGAGTCAGCTTTTAAAAATTACATATATTTATGATGCAATTTCATACTTCTTTCTTTTATTACTATTATTAAAAATTCTACTGTGTATGCACTTCCTAGAAATAAGATTACATTTTGAGCTACATTCCTTTCCATAGGATATGCTTATTAACAACAGGTACGACAGTGTTTTAACATATTTTATATTTACCCTCTTTTTGAGTGACCAGTCTCATTTCTTAAGATTGTCTATATCTTTAAGGCATTTCAAGCATTTCAGAATGAGTAATTAAGAGCTTAGTCTGGAATCTTTCTAGTATCAAAGTATTAATTCCTGAATTAATTTTCAACTTTTAACTGTTTTCATTTACACCTACTTCCTTGGTAGTTATTTAAGGCAATTTCATCTTCCCCATCTGTGGCTTATATGTTAATGCGTTTCATTTTAATGAACACTCTTTAAGCCCTAGAAGTAGGCCAGACGCTATCAGAATGTGTCATAAGTGGAGAAATTTGACTCAAACATAAACCTTTTAGATGAAAAGGTTTAAAAAGAATGGTACAATGGAGATATTTTAAATTCATAGCTGAGATATAAGTCATCTGAAATATATTGCTGTAACAGATTCTAACATTTTTAGGAATTAAACACAGATGAGGATTCACATCTGTTTGTACATAGTTTTTATTTTTTTATTTTACCTGATATAACTGATGGCTTTCAAAATAACTTATTTGACTCAATTCAAATTTGTTTGAGTGTGTGGATACAGCCTAAGTATCTTTAAGTTATTAGCATATGACTAAAAATTACATTTTATTAGGTTCAAAATTCTTTTCTTTATTTAACATATTTCCTTTTGTTAATATTGAATATCTTCATCATTGAACATGTTAAAACTAAGATTTAATAATAAATTAGGCTTGCAGAGAAGGACTTTTTATTGCAATGACTAAATGAGCATCCTAAATGAAGATTCATTGCTTTAATTAATACTTTTGAGAATTAATAAAAATATTTTTTGTTGTATAGTTTTCATCATTATGCCTTTCAGATATATTAGATGCTAGGGTAGGCAAATAAAAATGGTGTATCATTATATAAATGACTTTACTTAACTTTTTAGCCTGAAAAAGGTTAGTTGCTTTTTAAGAACATTGAATTTTTTCTATTACTGAAAAACTGGGCATGAATTAAGTGTAAAAGAGACAGATGTCAATCAAGTGCTAATTCTGATAATATTACATTGCTAATTAGACAATGATTAGACAATATTATATTGCTAATTAGAGACAATATTTTTTAGACTGAAATATGAATATAAAACAATAACATTATTCTCCTATTATTTCAGTTAGCAATGGCTGCTAATTACCAATATGATAAGGTAATGACTGGTTCGCCCTAGGAATATTCTTTAGTCTATGCTCTGGAAGAATGAATCACTTAGCTGTTCAAAGTGTGAGGCATCTGTAACCAGAATGTCATGTGTTATACTGGGATTCTTTATTGCATCCTGTTATTGCCCTCAAATTCCAAGCAATACAACATAGGATATTAACTTTTTATTCCATGCTACAACTTCTTCACAGATCTCACTTCCTTTTTCCTATAAAAGGGCTTGGACAATACAGAAAGAAAACAAGGCCTAATTTATTCTTTCTCTTAATCAAAGGATACATCCTGAGCAGCAAGTTCATGGATATCTCCTCTGGATTGCACCAATTAAGTTTCCAGAACCAAAGGGGCTCTGCATGTGGACCCAGCTTGAAAATCAGAATGAGGCCAATTTAAGCATTTAAGGGGGAAGCTTTAGAAGGAGACCAAGAACTTAAACTCAAGATCTCGTCAGTGACACTGGTAAAAAAACACCAAAAAATCATCTCAAAAGTGTTCAGCAGATTTGCTTTTCTCGAAGGTTCAATTTTTCCTGCAGTAGATGGGGAATTGGCATACACAACTCCCTAAGGAGCAGCCACTGGGAATTCAATTTGAGACAAAGAATTACTAGCCTTTTGAGTAAAAGACGAAGAAGTTCAAGTTGGGTATTGCTGCCCTGATCCCTCTCCCTTCTCACAGGTTACACAGGTATTACATCATACCCAGTTTAAACAGGTAACCATTTTCAGAACTCTGAGTAGATAAGTATTCCTTGCATGCCAGCTCTGATGGATTGGTAGTGGCTGTTTGGAGGCAGCAATTGGGCCAAGTGGCAAAGAGTGCCAAGGTTGATTAACAATGCCTGCTCAGGGAGAGGCGAGGGAAGAACCCACCCACATCGTGCCTTAGAGAAGCCATAACTTCCTTTCTGATTCCTGTTTTATGATATTACTCGCTACATAAAAAGACATTTTTAGAACATTTACTATCTGCAAAGGATATATAGGCAAAGATGACATGTATGTGGTCTCTTCTCATAAGCAAGGAGAAAGGTAATTTACTATTCCAAACAGTGACCTGGAGTGGGGGTATGGTAAGTGGACAGCTGTGTGTGCAGAGCATAGCTGGTCAGTCTTAACGTTCAAAGTACAATATTCTGCTAAATTCTCTTCCTTTCTTAGGTAATTTAAGAAGATGAAGTCAGAAAGATTCATTAAAGGAAAGTGGATATTCTCTAGTCAGACTCTTTTCATGCCACCTTTGCATGGATGGAAATCACATCTCGTGCTCCTTTGTTGCTCTTTGTAACCTTGGGAGTTGAGAATACTTTTAAATCCACTTCAGCCTCCCTGGGATATTAGTAATATGTAGGCTTCAGAAAGATTTCTCTAAGAATTTCTTTCAGGTTTTTCCTGAGTTTTCTTTCTTAGAGTGTTCTTACATGCCAGCCAGTAATTTTAGTAACAGATATTTTTTATGATGTTATGTAATCCAAGAAAACATAAAGATACATAATCTTAAACTTGGTATGCCTAGATCATAAAAGATGACACAAGTTTCTGACCTTGATTTCTAGTTAGAGAATATTACTTAATATACTATAAGATGTCATTTACTAGACTTCTTCTCTATAAATAGAAATAGAGATTTTAAAGAATTTTCCTAGCCTAGATTCACCAAACTTTAATGCACCATAGCAGTTTCTATACTGCAGTGAAAGCTAAGGTTTCCTTGCTGGGTTTTAGCATTTGTAGCATAGAACTCATGTGTCATATAATATATATGCAACACTTTCTGCCTTATATGTCTGAGACAATTTGCTTATCAAGAGTTAAGCTAGACAGGGTGCTGAAGAGAAGTGCATGCAGTTCGTTAATTGATGAGACAATTTCTTGAAAATCTGAAGAATTAATAAAATGTAGCCATTATGTCAAATTGCATGTATGGTTTACTTAGCAATTCTAGAATGATTTACTGTGACAATGTAGTTAACTTGTAGTGTATGTTACCTTTTGAATATACAAAAAAATTTAAGGAAAACCTGTGAATATGTGACAATTTATCATTTTATTCTGTCAGTAACAATGTTTTAAAATGAATTTTTAAAATCAATTTCATAATTACTCACAAAATGCCAAGTATATAGTGGGCACATGCATACATACACACAAACTCACTCTCACAATCACACTTAGAGAAAATGAAACACAAAGAAAGAGTTATACTCCCTAAGTGCAAGCATGGGGGAGGGAAGGGATATATTGCTTTTTGAAGGTAGCCATATATGATATATGTTTAATAATCTATGTTTCATATTTTTATTATAGTTCCACATGGTGATAATTCTTCCTAATTAGAAGGGTCACAGAAAAAAAGATGTATGAAATAGCCAAATGATAAAAGCTCAACATATGTATAATTTTGATTTTACATGAAATGAATAGAAATGTGGAAAGCTCATTTTGCAAAGCACAAAAAAGTCCTGAAAATAGGAAGGCTGTGATTTGGAATGATTTTAGAAATATTCTATGGACTTATTTGAAGAATTCAGGAAAGGCCCTCCCATTGCAGACATCAAAATATATTTCTTCCACACAGATACTTGCAAAACTTGATAGTCTGCACATAAAGAATCCTTTCTCTAAGGTAGGTATAGTTCATCTCCCACATTATTTTTGGAATACAAATGCCTCTGGGAAGGCACATGTGAGAAACAACCACCTCAAGGACTGCACAAAATAACTTGGGAAGATTGGTGGAGAAATAGGAGAGTAGCAGAGTCCCAAGTCCTCCATTGTCATGTGAAGACTTGGAACAGGTGGCATTTGAATATAGAGAAGTCACGGACATTTTTCTCTGTTCCAGGCAAATGTCAGCTTTGTAATGTGGTCAGTATGGGAGAGCAGAGAGGTTAATTTTAAAATGTTTTGAAAGTTACACTGAAAATCAAACACTTGGAGGAAATAAAAGAAAATGAGGAGAAAAAATATTGATAAAATATTTTAATACTACTAATTGTTTAATTGCATTGGCCTAAATTAAGTTGCCTATCACTTTAAGAAGGCAAAGTGTTTATTTTGACATAGTGGTGCCTTTAACTTTTTATTTTGACATAATTTTAGACTTTGAAAAAAGTTGCAACAATAGAACAGAAAATCTCTGGACATCTTTCACCCAAATTCCTCTAAGGTTAGCATCTAACATAAATACAAGACAATTATCAGAAATGAACTTGATTATCAATAGCAAGAAATTTAAATTGATACAATATTATTAACTAAACTACAGACTGATTCAGAGTTCCCATTTTCACTAATGTCCTTTTCTATTCCAGAACACCACGTTGCATTTACTTGTCATTCTCTTTAGTATTCTCCAGTTTGCCACAGTTCTTTAGTCTTTATTTGTCTTTTCTGATCTTGACACTTTTGAAGAGTACTTGTTGGATATTTTGTAAAATGCCCTTAAATTTGCATTTGTCTGATGTTTAATCATGATTAGACTGAGGTTATGTATTTGAGGAAAGAATACCACAGAGGTGATATGCCCTTCTCTTCACATCATATCAAGGTGTATATGATTATCAATATATCTTTTTCCTTACTGAAGATGTTAACCTTGAGCATTTGGTAAGATGCTGTCTATAATGTTTCTTTATTCATTAACAATGAGTCATTGCGTCTAGCGCACACTCAAGGGGAAAGGAATTAAGCTCCACCTTGCAAGAAGAGGTATCAAAGGATTTGTGGATATATGTTAAAAATCCCAATAATAATTAATAATTATTTTGAGGAAGAGACTTTGATGATATACAAATATCTGAATCTCTTTCAAGTTTTGACCACTAATTTAAACATTCATTCGTGGGCCACAAATGTAGCTATTATTATTTATTATGGTCTGATGGTGATTTTCTATTTTCCTCTTTCCTTCTACATTTATTAATTGGGATTCTTCTGTAAGGAAGGGTGGCTCCTTTGTCACCATTTATATATTTATTCAATCATTTATGTATATTAGAATGAATCATCAATATTTATTTTATTCCTTGAGTTATAATCCAATATGATCATTATTTATTTTGTAGCTCAAATTATTTCAGTTTTCTTTCATGTTGATTCCTGTGTCCTTTTGGTATGATCTCATCCTTCTTTCCCTCTTTTTTTTTTTTTTCTAGCACTTCCTTTCATAATGGCATCACAAGATGCTCCAGGATCATTCTATATTATCCTTGTATTATTCCTGCTTCCATTAGTCAGGATTCTCCACAGAAACAGAACTGACACACACATATACAAATAGTTATTATAATTTAAATATAAAGAGATTTATTATAGTATGGTGGGGATTGGCAAGTCCAAATTCTGTAAGGCAGGCTAGAAGTTAGAAACTCACTGAGGATGAAGTTAGATTCCCCCAGAAAAAAAAATGCATTTTATTTACCTAAGCTGCTTAAGCAAATACCATGAAATGGGTCAGATTAAACTTTTAGAATTTATTAGCTCAGGATTTGAGGCTGGGTAAAAGTCCAAATCAAGGTGTCATCAAGGTGATGCTTTCTGCCAAAAGACTGGCTTTATGAAGCTGGCTGCTTGTGATCTTTGGTCCTTAGTTTTTCACATAGCAAGGCACATGGTGGCATCTCCTGCTCTCTCCCTTCTCTTCAGTTTCCTTTGATGTTCAGCTTCTGGCTGCTCCCTCTGAGGCTTTCTCTCTCCCTGTCTGAATTTCATTCTGCTTATAAAGGACTTCAGTAATAGGATTAAGAGCCATCCTGATTAAGGTGGGCCACACCTTAACTGAAGTAACTTCATCATAAGGTCCTATTACAATGAGTTTACATCCACAGGAATTAGATTAAGTTTAAGAACATGTTTTTCTGGGGTACAGTTCCAAACCACCATAAACCAAAAGTTGGAAACTCTGATGCTGGTGACATTGAAGTTCCCATGAGAAGCTGTCTTGCTGAAGTAGAGATAGAAATCTTTGTGACTGATGAGATTCTTAATTCTTGCTTTCAGGCCTTCAACTGGTTAGGTGAGGAGACTCCTCTCATTGCCGAAGGCAATCTCCTTTGTTGATTGTAGAAATAATCAACTGACTAATAATTTAAATTCATGTAATATCCTCACAGCAACAATCAGGTCAGGGCTTGTTTGACAAAACAACTGACCACCATAACCTAGCCAAGATGACACATGAAGTTCACCATCACACTTCCCAAGCCCTAGAATCAGTCATTTCTTCAAGAAGCTTTGGCTCCTTTTACTGGAGAATGGTATTTAAATACCAAGATCCAGGTGCTAGAAGTTCTCCTAGCTACTGAGGTGTAACTGTTTCTAGGCTTCTTAGAAGAAAGTACTAAAGAATATATGTATCTTTATTAACCCATGTATATACACATATCTATATTTATTTCTGTATATATCTAGCTGTATATATATATAAATGCCAACATGTGTTAATGTTGACCTCTCCAATTCCAATTGTACCACGAGGTTCATTCTAGCATCTTACCTTTGTTTATTTGAAAATTCTTTCTTATATATTAAGAAAGCTGGCTATTATCATCTATCATATATTTATATATTTTTCAACTCTTATACATGTAATATAGTTTCAGAATTGCTAATCATAGTCCCATGAGAATGATTTTACCAACTAAGGTAGAGTGTTTGTGTGCATTTCTTTTTATCTTTAGTCTTATGGTATCTAGTCAAAAGACAAGTTTACAAACTTAGATCAGTTTCTTTCTCTCCACTGGTTTCATGTGGTTATGTGATTCTTGTCTATTATACGCCTTTGTATTCTCTATATTTTATCCATGTGGTTCTCAAAGAATTGTTTGAGGACCTGTATCACCATTACCTGGTGGCTTTTTGGGAATGCAAATTCCTGTGTACTATCCCAGACCATCAGGGTTTTAGATGGTCTGGGAAGGTGTCAGCAATCTATATTTTAACAAGCCCTGCAGGTTATTCTGCTGAACATTAACATTTGGAAACCAATACTAAGTGAAATTCAGACTCAATGTGCTCTTTACAAGCCCCATGCTTTTCCACCTCCATGTCCTTACTTATGATGCTCCTTCATAATTGTAATTTATCTACTTCTAGATATTGAGAATACTCTCCCCAGGTCACCAATTCCACACATTTCTTGTCTTTTAAGCATACTTCAATGCCACCATTTTCACCACATTTTCCTTACTACCTGAGCTTGAAAAATCTTTCCCTTCCCTGACTCCAAAGGATGTTCTCTATGTTTTTAAGACTAACAATTTCCACCATGTATTTTGTATGTCTATGTACTTGACTTATCTTTCTGGTTAGATTTGAACCGTTTCCAACAAAGAAGATGCATTTCTTATGTATCCTTATATTTCCATCTTGGTCTAACACTGTAGCTAGTCATGGGATAGAGGATATTGATCTTGTCCACTTTTAGATTTTTGATTTCGGGACGTGTTTTGAGTCAAAGCTACTAAAATTCAGGGCCTATATATTACAGTGAAGAAGACAGCTACAACAAGAAGCCAGCATTTCCTGTGACAAGACTTTGGTACACTGGATTTTCTATAGCACTGACCAATTTCAATGAAACCACAATTACTCACCTGGTCTAGTGTCCTTGGTTGCAACTGCACAGATACCACTCTAGTCACTAATAGGCTATGGTAATAATATTAATAATATTAACAACAATAATAATAACTATATTTGGGAGTCATTATTTAAAAACTGTCATAATCCTCTCATTTGCAACTTGAGATGATCCTGAGTGATATAAAGGGCACCTATTATTATAAGCTCCACTTAGAGCTAGGACTAAAACCTAGATCTTTTTTTCCAAATAGCTTACTCTTCCCATTTTCTATGGTCAAGTCCTTCTTAATGTGCTGGCAAGGGGGAAAAAAAAGTAAAACCAGTGATCTTTACAGGTGTCAGGCAGTATGTAATTTTCCACTGAATGTCTTATCCCATACACTGTCATTCTTTCAATTATGTAAATATTACCAGATGAGGATATTAGAACTCTGAGAGGCATAGCATTTTTTTCCCCCAAAGATTTCCACTCTAAATCTTTTCAGAAAAAATTCCGTGTTCTTTCCACTAGATCCCACTGGATTGTTGTTAAAGTGATTTAGAATTACCCTTAGTTTTCACACCCAACATTTTGTGTCTCCTGAGGGACCAGCCAAGTTTCTAATAGCCATTAAATGAGAAAGGATGTTATCCTATGTAGAGGTGTGAGCTTGATAAACAGTATCTTCCCTTAACTAGGAAGATTCTCCTGACTTTTGCCCCCTAGAACTCTGAAGGCTAGATTTAAGGGAAAAATTCTCAAGAGCTTTAAGGAAGAATGTGGTTTTTGCTATCTAGACAGAATTAAGTTTGAATCAGACTCACTTCCTACTAGCTATATGGCTTTTAAAAAATTATTTAATATTTTGAGATTCAGTCTCATGTTGCAGCAAAGACCAAATAATACGATGTACATAAGGTCCTTAGCAGGTTCTGGTCATGATTATGAGAACCCGTCTCAGCATAGGCAGCCCACAACCTCACTAACTAATCTCGACAGCCCTACCTTCTTAGTCAAATAGGGCATCTAACCACTTTAAAAAGTTTGTTATGAGTATGAAAAAGATCAATGGTCTGATTAATTTTGATTCAGTATTCAATAGTCTCTAACATTCAGATGCCAGATTTTCCCAGAGCCAGTATGATTATACATCCTGGTTTTGCCTGAGACAATTCTCATATGTAATTTTTAATAGGGGTCTCTTTTACTCTCAAAAGTGCTCCAATTTGGATAGTAAATTATATGATCATGCTACTTATAAAGGGATTTTTTTTTTTTCTGCACTCACTACTTCCATTGTCTTTTAGGTCCTTGCAAAATAAAAAAAAGGGACTTACTAAACTGGATAAAAATTATGTGCTTCCTTGAATTATAAAATGCCAATCTCAAGCAAAATTTGAATGGAAGATCCTAAACCTTTTGTATAATGAAAGTAAATAGCTATGAAAATAGATAGTAAATTGAAGTAGAAATGTTTAGGGTCCCAAGTTTTCAATATCATTGTTTCTCCATATACTTTGGTGTTCAAATAGCTAAAGGCAACCTTGAATCCCTAAAGCACAGATGCTCAGAGTCCTATGTGGCCAATCATATTGAGCTTTAGAGTTTTCAGAGTTGAACAGATGGTTTAGGTGTCATTTTAGTATCTGTTCTGCCTACATCAAAAAGAGAAAAAAAATGTGACAAAGTATTACTTTTTAGGTCTTTTTTCATGAATATGCATAAATAGAGCATTCATGAATCACTGAGATGTAGGAGACTGTTAAATTGCATTTTTGCTAGAGTATAAAAAAACATATGATTAACCATGCTTTTGACTCTGAGCAATTACACTTCCTTCTTTAGAGGTCATTTTTGAATCTGTTCCACTGCTGGCTTATAGGCTGAAATGAAATGGAAACACAATGATACCCTAATGATGAATTATTAAAGCTCTTTTTATTCCTCTGTGGCTAAAAAGCTTCCTACTGACAATGTAGGTGCCAAGGATTTGATTCAGATTATCATTAATAAATCACATGTATTATTTAGTAAAATAATAGTAATAATGATAATGACAATAATAATAGAAAGTAAAAAGAAAAATTAAACTTTCTAACTTACTCTGCTGTTACCTTCTTATGATTGCTAAATCCTTATATAGATGACTTTATATTATAAAATAACTAAAGGTTAATACCTGAAACTACTGAAGCCAACTGGAGTGGTCTCACCCCTGTTTATGGTTACTCTAGACTTAACCTCACCCTTGTGTATACTTACTTTTGTGATGGTAATTCTAGATTGACCTTACCCTTGTTTATGGTTTAGGATCACCCTTGTGTATACTTACTATTGGGATGGTAACCACTCCACTCACCTCTGTTTAATATTCATATGAAAGACCTTGTAACTGACCTTTGTTCTGTACACCCTCTCAGGTCCCTGTGACCCACTCTGGTTTGGTACCCTACCCACTTCCATCCTTCAGCTCTTTAATGTTTATTAATGAAGAAACCTCCTTCCAGTTCCACCCCAATTATTCATTAGCACCCTCAATGTTATAAAATATTAGAATTTCTGCAGATCTGGGAGGCAGTTTGGGCCACTAGACCACTGTGTTCCTTTGCTTGCACAACCAAATAAACTCTCTCTCTCTTTGAAACTCTAATGTTTAAGGAATTGGCTTTAAAGGCGCATCAGGAAAAAGGACCCATATTTGCTTGGTGTCTTCTCAACAGACAAATTTCAGAGCATGAATTTATCCCAGGATCTAGACAGCTTTTATTCCCTTCTTTAAAACACTGCACATAAATCTTTGGTTTATCTTGGTATTTTTCTGGTTCTAGAAAAAGTATATATATATTACAGTGCCTATTATTAAAAACATGAAAGAGAATAATAACCCGTTTTATACCTTTTTTCACAGGTCTCAGTTATTTTCATCCCAACTGTCTTAGTTTTCCAGGACTGCTATGACAAATACCACACACTGGTTGGTTTAAGCAACAGGATTTATTGTCACACAGTCTTGGAGGCTAGAAGGCCAAAATCAAGGTCTCTATAGACCATTCTTTCTTCCAGAGTCTGTAGCTTTCTGGTGCTGGCTTGCCACAATCCTTGAGGTTCTTTGTGGCCCTGTTACACTACCTTTTGGCTTCTACTGACTTCTGGCTTCTGCCTGACTGCACCCAAATTTCCTCTCCTTTATAAGGACTACAGTCATATGAATTAAGACTTACATTGACTCAATTTGGCCTCATATAAATGAGATCTTCGAAGATCCTATATACAAATGAGTCCACACCTTAACTACTAACATCTTTACAGGTCTTATTTATAAATGTTTCATACCCAGAGGAACACAGATTAAGACTTAAACATATCTTTCGTGGGGGGCATGATTCAATCCTCAACACCAGAATTCAAGGCAGGCACTTCCAGTCAAGCAGTACTGGCATCAAGATGAAATCTATATGCCTCCTCTTGTATAGATTAACTAAGGCACAAGGCCAGAGTGTGACCTTTGAGTTCCTACTTACCTTTAAACACTGTGATAGAAAATTACCTGGATAATTAACTTATATTTTATTTTTAAATCTGAAGGGCTTTGTTCTCTTTTCCTGTAAATAATTTATATAAGTGTAAAGGCTCTTCATTATAGGACCAGATTGAAGGCACATCTTATGCATAGCTCATGTCCTTCTCATGGCAGAGAGAAAGTTGGAGGCAAAATCACTAATGACTCTTGGAGCTTCTGCTTAGATGTGACACACATCACTCTTGCTATTTCATTCACCAAAGCAAGTCACAAGACCACTGATATCAATAGAAGAGAAGCCATCCATGTCATTTAGAAGTGGAGAGAGATGTATAATCCTCTTGCAGGGAGGCTAGTGAATATTTGGGAATAATAATAGAAACTCCCACAGGTATATATAATTACCATATATTTAAGTGCAGAAAGAGAACACTTAAGGTTTTCTGCTGATCCTAAGAGATACTTAATCTCCTGGTAAGAGTTAAGGATGGTTTTTGCCTAGGAGCTGGTAGATAAATGACCGTGCATAAACTCACAATATGGTTGATTTTTTCCCCCAATGCTTTTAACGCTGCTTTGCACCTGGATTCTATGAGCTAGATCAGAGAATGCCCACAGAGCATTTTTGCAGAATAATGTCCTAAATGCCCACATAATTTTAATTACAGACCAAGCTTAAATGAATAATTTAAAATATGCTCCAATCATATAGAGGGAGAGTAAATTATCTTCTATTATTGACTGACAGAACTAGAAAGGCAAGTAAATGGTTGCTAGACCTTTTGCTAGCATTTTGGAAAAATAAAAGAGCATCAAAAAAGGATAAAACCATGAATCTGGGGATAAGTAGGAATGAGATGTTTTTCTTTTTCATCATATTTTCTTAACAGAGGGAAGTTTGAAAATAAATAAGAGAAATAAATTTTTCTGGGAACACTGCCTTTCTAATGTAAAAGAGGGTGAAGGTTTTAATTAATAATTTTCACCATTTGAGAACTGATGGTAGTGGCTGAAAAAAAAAAAAAGACAGGACCATAGTGCTGAGTAAAATTTTGGGGACTTTCTCAGCAGGTTGACACATGATGACTTGGAAATGATACACTGTTGGTGTCCTTTGTCCTGACTGTAGGTGACAGATGACTTTTGTACAGAACAGGTATATTGATCTGTTAAAAAAGCAAAACAAACTAAAATAAAAAAATAACCCCAAACTTTCCAAACTATCATTTCTAAGAAAATATGTACTAATGTTTGGAGGGCAAAGGCATTTTATGTTTATTAAGTGCCTCTACCCTTGCTACTCAAAGCTTTGGGATCACCTGGGACCTAGTTAGAAATGCTGAATCTGAGGCCCCAGTGAAGACATACTAACTCAGAATCTGCATTTTAATAAGATGCCCAGGTAATCTGTGCATATGTTAAATTTTGAGAAGCACTGCTTTAGGACTACGGGCCCCTTGCTAGAGATTTTATGTATTATTATCCTACATAGTCATAACCACAAATTCATAGTTTTTGATTCCACAACTTATGAATTAAGGAGATTTGTCTTAGGTTTTATAACTTGGGCAAGATCATACACATGATAAATAGTAAATCCAGGATTTGGACCTAGTTTGGTGACCCTAAAATCTTTCTTTTCCTTCCCCTACTCTGCTATCATCTCTTACTGCTTTTTTTCCCCCCCAGAAAACAGAGAAAAATAAGAGCTCTGTTTCTCTAGTACCTCAATTTTCTCCACTCAAAACATACAGCCCTCCCAGCTTCCTACTCATATTTGTCTCTCTCTTTTCCCTTACTGGTCACAGTACTGAAATATAATCCAAGCACTTAAAAAAGCTCAAAAAGTTGATCACAATTCTCTTTTATAGTTCAAAGAGATGAGGAAAATTTTTATGGACAACTAGTGTTATGAATTTTGGGTACTAATAGTTTTTACATAATTGCCAAAGCAACAAATAGGACATGGTTATGCTACGTACACAAGGATAAAACTGGAACTGCAAGCTCACATAAGCATTTACTAGAAAGGGATTTAGAGATAATCTCATCCAGCATGCTGAGCCTTCAGATAACTTTCCATGCTCACTTGTTGGCAGTAGCATGGCTAAACCCAAGTCTTCTGATTTCCAGTTTGGGTCCATGCAACTCTCTCTACTACCCATCTAAATTGCATTACTTCTAAGCAGAAGCTAAAAACAACTGTCAATGAGATATCACACACATTTTTCCATTGTGTTTTCAGATTAAGAACCAGAACTGAAATCCTCTTCCCATACCAGCCATAGGCCCATTTATCCAGGGATAACCAAGTAGGATAAAGCAGTAATAGAGCAAATACTACCTGATGGCTCCTGGTAGGAAACCATGTTCCCATTGCTTGGAACCTTTCTGTGCATTCTATCCCCAAACAGGGTTGATCAGATTCCTACTGACATCCTACTTGACTTAATCCTTGACTTGGGGTTACTGGAGAATTAAGGCACATTCAAAAAGAAAGAAAGAGAAAAAAAATAAACAGCTGGAATTGATGTGCTTATGCTTGCTTCTATATGTGTATACACAATAGTTTAAGCCTGGCTGAGACTTTTATGATTCATATCATTTCTTGTATACAGGCTTCATCTCAGTTCTTAGTGGTTTTCGGTAATAAGCTATTTTCTTAGCAGGGAAAATAAGTCTCTCTCGATGATTGCCAACATTGTGCTGGTCTCTGTGCAGAGCACATTTCCTCATCAAGAGCTCAGGCCCTCCAAATAGGGCAGAGCAACAAGTATTGGCATGCAGACAGGAACATGTAGAATGCCAGCTGACTGTTCAGTTTCTTCTCCGGGTACATAGCAAAGACAGAAAAAGAAACAGAGAGCACATAAAGCTTGGGGGAAGGAAAGGAACATGAAATAAAGATGTCTGATGGAATGGAAGTAGAAGATAGTGAAGAGGAGAGACTAATATTGAAGGGAGTGAGATTAGGCTAGAGATGAAGATATTCTTAGGAACACTTTCGGTAGGAGTGTCCTCTTTAAACAGATTTGCATAACTCTTTAAAGTTTCCTCAATTTCTTTTATTTTATTCTGCATAATTCAATAGTATCTTTCTGCTGATCTATGTCCACTTATAAGTTAAATCATAAAAATATATTTCATGATTTAACCCAATGTCTGGAACTTTTTATATGCACTCAATAAATATTTAGGTGAATGAATTTCTAACACCTTTAACTTTTCAAAGTATCTGGATTTTTAATAAGTTATTTTGCCATTAGAAAAATGTATTTGGCAAGGCAAAGCAAAAATATGCTATAGGATTTTTTTTGAAAAATTTAAATAAGAAAATGGAGGTACACAGGAGGTAGCTATTGGTAATATAATTTTTACTCAATTTTTAACAACAAACATTTATTTAATGTTACTGTCCACCACATAATTTGTTGCACTCTCTGTGCATCCTCCCATTTATTCTTAGGAACAACACTCTCTGTGGGATGGGTATTAGATCCTCCAGGTTCAGGAACTTGCCCAAGACCATGCTGCTATTAAGTAACAGAGATGGAATTAAACTCAAACATCCATGCTTTTTAACAGGTTGACAAACTTATTCTATAGTAGGCCAGATAGTAAATGTTTTCAGCTTCACAGGAGATAATGGTTTTCCTAGCAACTTCTCATCTCTTGGTGTAAGCAACAAAAAATACATAAGCAAATGGGCATAGATGTGTTCTAAAAAGAGCTTATTTATTAAACACTGAAATGAGCATTGCATGTAATTTTGATGTGTCATGAAATATTATTCTTCTTTTGACTTTTTCAACTGTTTAAAAAACATAAAAATCACTCTTAACTCCTGAGCCACACAAAAACAGGTGGTAGTTGGATTTGGTCCACAGGCAGTAATTTGCTGACCTCTGCTTTAACAAGATGGAAGGGGTCAGCCATGCAAAAGACCTGGAAAATAAAACTAAAAAATAATACTCTAGCAGGATACAAAGATTGCACTTATTTTAATTTGGGAACAACTATTTAAAAATATTTTTCTTTCTTGGCTAATTTTGAAAAGTTCAAAAATTTTAGGGATGTGGGCCTCTCCCTTTTAGCACCCTCTTCTCTTCACTAACAATAAAGTCAGTTTTAACTGGCTATTAAGGTCTTTCGTGAAAGAAAAGCAAAGGAGCCTTTTGTGTAGAAGGATAAAGGGAGTGTTGGTGGAGGACAGAATGGGGATGATTTGCTTATATAAGGGAGAAACTAGGGAGAATGCTCCAGACAAGGCTGGTGTTCTGGGGCCCTGGTCTAGAAGGCCATGGAGGATGGAGAGGAAGTGGTTTAGGAAATGTCGGAAGAGTAGACCTGGGAAGACAACTGTAAAGGACAGTGTTAAAGGCACCAGGAGTTATATTGGATCTACCTTATTGCCAGGGGAAAGCCTTGTCTTCTAAAATACCTGCAACCATGGTGTAAGAAAGTTGATCCCCAGTTCTGCCTCCAAGAGGGAACACGACAGTGTCTTTTCTATGACTCATCAGTTGGTTGCATAGCATGACTGATCCTAGGTTGGGTGAGAGATGTCTCGGTCCTGCCTAACTCCTTTCACCCCATGTAGATACCACACCTTCATCCTGAAAGGGCATCTGGTATGATCACAAGAGGACACCAGCCTCTTGCATTTGATGTTATGGAAGGCTGAAGGTACTGACATGATACTCTTGCACTGGGGAAAGGTTTAGTGATGCCGTCTTGTTAATATCCTAAAGTTATGGATCAGCCCTCATATCTTTCCTTTTTTCTCTCTTCTTAAAATCATATTTTGAATTTTATATGTAAGATAATTCAATCTACTATCACTTAAAAACCTTTTTAATTGACACTGATACAGAGGTAGAAAATATACTAGAGTACTCTGTCAAAGAATTAAGCATTAGGAGCCTAGAAAGCTTTCTGATTCCTTGAGGACAATCTAAGGAAAAGAATGAAATTGAGAAAAGAATGTGTACATCTTCATTTTATTTACAGTAATGCAGACCCATTGACATTATTATCTTTGTGCCTTTTGTCGTTTTTTTCCTTTCATCCCCATTTCCATCATATTCCAAAATTGGAGTTGCTTGAGATAAAATTGATGAGGTATTGCAGAGTTTGATTTAGTTTCAAAAATGTATTTTTTCATATAGATACTGCTATGAATGCAGTAGCCTACTATTATAAAAATGGCTTGAGGGGAGATTGTTCTAGAAATAATATTTTCAGCAAAAGGCAGAAAGGATGTAGGAATGGATAAGCATTCCCTGTTACCTACAATTTAATCTAACAGTCTATGCTTTTTGAACAGTAGCTTGCATTTTCTAGTAATGATTGTTTACATGTAGCTGCTTTTCTGCTTTCTTCATTGTTAGAAGAAAATTCAGGCAAACTGCAAATGCTCTGCTATTGCTTGATTTCCACATAATGAAAATTCATTCTAGATTCATTGTATTATTTGTTCTAGATTTCATATTGTAATCAATTTTTGTCATTGTTCAGCTCCCAATAAGGTATATTATCATATACTTATGTAATGTACAAGTTCAAAGAGTCATGAAATGATAGTGTTCCCATATCTTACGCAGGAAATTACACTGCGTATCAAGAGAAAAGGGACTTCTTTTCATTACCAATTAGATTATTGACATCCTTCAGTTGTTTTAGGGAAGACATTTTATTAGCACATCAATGAAATGGGCAGATTTGAGGCTGCTTCATGCTTCCTTGATAGAGAATATACATTCTATATCTGAGAAATCTCTGTAAGACCACAGGGTATGATGTACTCTAGTGAAAAATTATTTCTGCTAAATATAGAGTCCACATGTAATTGGCTCTATTTTTTTTTTTCTTTTATACTTGACAGAATTGTCTAGAGAACCAAGAGAAACCTGGGGAAAGGAAGAACTGGGCTAGGCTTCCTGAAGACAAGGGACTTTAGTGGTTATTTACGTGCTATAGATGAGCAAACAAAAAGGAGTTACTTGTTCATTATTAATCTAAGATTTATTGAGGTTACTATATGATTAGTCTTATGCTAAACATTGAATTTTCAGTGGTAAATAAAAAATAAATAAATGGGGTTGTGAATAAATACCCAAAATAAATGTATAAGAAATTGGTTCATACACATATACATACATATACATATATACACACATACATACATATAGATTTTTTGTATATGTTTTCCTTCTCTTCTCAGGAGCAAGAATCCTTTTCTAGCCTATAAAAAACTTTATCTTTAGGGGTAATGTATGAATTTTAGAATCTTACACATGTGGATGAATCACTTCAAATAAGAAAAAAAAATAACTACTTACTATAACTACTTAAAAAAATAACTTCTTAAAAAAAGTAGTTACTATAACTACTTAAAAAAATAACTACTTTTAAAAAATAACTTCTTACTCTTAAGAAACTGGTGGTGGAAGAAAGGGTTGAAGAAAGAAAAAAATCATATTTTTACAGCTAACATGAGATTTAGGGCATTTCAAGGAGTAGGAGATGAGATTTATTATTATTGTTGTGGAATACTTTGGTGTGTCTCATGCATTCTTAAGAAAACCTTCAATAATGATGTAGGTTTTTAAGTGGAATACATTTCTTTTTTTTTTTTTTTTTTTTTTTTAAGTTAAAAACAAGACAAACTGGTTTTCTTGGGGTAACACGTGGTTCTTGCCCTCACTAAGTGTAGAGCTGGGATAATAAATATCTGGTGCTTGGATATTATTTGGATTACTTCAAGAGAGAGCTACAGTATTTCTCCTTGGCAAAAGAGCCGAGAAACATCATATGTTAAGACCTTGAGGGATTCTCTGCCGAGGTTAGCTGTAAACTGGGGAACCGAGCCATGTTTCACGAGACCTCTATCTTGCTTAAGCACTGCCTATTTCTTTTCCAGCACTGGTGGTAATAGTGTAACAAGCACTGAGTTTTACAAAATAAGGCGCTAACTTCATGTCTGCCACTAATTCTGTGCCTTTGGACTAGTTAAAGTCTTAAAGCTTCATTTTCTTGAAATACCAAAAAAAAAAAAAAAAAAAAAAAAAAAACCCAAA
Organism: Tolypeutes matacus; assembly: GCA_026826555.1. Taxonomy (NCBI): domain Eukaryota; kingdom Metazoa; phylum Chordata; class Mammalia; order Cingulata; family Chlamyphoridae; genus Tolypeutes; species Tolypeutes matacus. The sequence continues at coordinate 69,080,618 of JAKSZT010053883.1, forward strand.
CAAGATAATCTTGACAACATATAGTATTTGAAGCACTTAGTACAATTTTGAAAATGTTATCTCTTGTTATTTCGTAATCTATTGACACACACCAGATTTTTCCAAGGGAATGCCAAGATTTAAAGGGATTCTGGGAGGGATCATTTTGTGACTTTCATGTAACTTATGGATGATAGTTAACAGTAATATTGTAATATGTTTGCAGCAATGGCAAAGAATATATCAATTCTATGGGACAATGATACTGGATTGGGTATAAAGGGGAATGGGAATTTTTCCATTTGGAGTAATGAAAATGTTCTAAAATTGACTGAGGTGATGACAGCACAACTCTGTGATAAAAATGAGAGCCATTGGTGTATACTTTGAATGGATTGTACAAAGCATGGGACTGTTTAACACAGGGAATCCAGAGGTGAAAGATGGACTGTGGTTAACAGAATAGAGAATGCTATCTCATGACCTATAACAAATATGTAATACTAATACAGGGTGTTATTAATTGGGTGGGATGGGGGAAAATGTACCAAATGTAAGAAATGAGCTATAGTTTGTAGTAATATTTTGAAGATGCTTTTTCATAATTTGTAACAAATGATCCACAACAATATAAGGTGTTGGTGGTGGAGAGATATATGGGAGCCCTGTATGATGACAGGATGTTAGTTTTGTAAGTTCACAACTTTTGCTATGCACTCATTGTTTACATATGTTCAGATATAAATGATATACTTCAATAAAATTTTATTTAAAAAAAGAGGCTTTGGAACTCTAGAAGCCCGGGCCCTCAGTCAAGGGCAAAAGGAAGGTTAAGCCAAAATGGAGGAGATAAAAAACTAAGCGAGTTCTAATTTGTTGTTATTACAGGCTGGCATTTTTTATACATAGTCTTTCCTTTGACAAGTGGCAACACTAATTGAACACTAATTTCCCAGACACTCTCACAGAACTTTAAATTTGTCCTCCCTCTCAAATACTATAGTTCGTTGAAAGGTCAGAATATACCTTTTTTACTTCTGGCTCTTGTACATTAATCTGTAATATCCCAGCTCTCTATGACTTTAAAAGTAACAACATTACCTACCCTTATAAGTTGGAAAGTGACATATGGCTAAACATACCTTTCAGATATAATGTACAACAAAAAATCACTGTATTATAAATACTTTTCTTATTTATAAATGCATTTTCCAGTGGTTAAATTATTTTATACTACACAATAAAATTTTTCTTTCATAGGACTTATAAACTTTGTTTATAGTGTGTATTTATTATATTATTAATTTTAAAGAATTTTTTTCTGAAATACTATTTTACAGCTCTAGCCACTTCTTTCTGTTTAATACATAAAGGCATAATAATCATTATAGCCCACAGAGGAAAACTAGCAGAGGTTTTAATCAAATTGAAAGGATGGAGAGTTAACTAAATGTATTTAGCTTGTAAATGATGGCTTTTGGAATGTTTTGTTGTTCTTATTGTTGAGTTTGCATAGTTTTATTTGTTTTATATTGACAGAGGAGAAAGACAATGTTTACTGGCATCTATCTTTGATCCTAGGTGTGTTAGCTAATTGTCAAATTACACTGACAATAAGTCAAGAAATAAAAGGATGTTTTCACTTTGAACCTTAGATTAAACAAATTAAGATAGTAATGACATGAAGTCTGTTGGGTCCATATAACCTGAAAATTCTTTTTAGAATGTGGGACACAGAGCTGTGAATAGCGTTTTATCAACTCCTTTTTCTTATTCATGAATATGTTTTGGGAAAGACTTTTCTAAAATTTTCTTTTCAAAAGCCAAAATGGGGGAGCCATATGTGTTTAAGTGCCCCACAAATCATATTTGTAAGAGATGCCATTACATAATTAAATCAATATGAGACTATCATAATTCCCTGAAGCACAAATACATCTATAATCATAATCTGACTTGACATCATGGATTTACCATATATATAAATTTTCAATAGCAGCTTTATGTATGATTGACCAAATCACTTTTGCCATGATCCATATCAAACAAAATAAAAAAAACCTCAGCAGTGAGATTGTTATACCCAAAACATATATCTTCAAAGCACATGTTTTACAGCATACATTTCTCAAAGTTGGGGGAAGGTGCAAAAAAATGGCGCAAACTTCTAAGTCTTGCTTATGTCATAGCTCATTTTCATATAATACCAAGTACAAGACTGCAGCGAGGCAGGCATGACATGTAATTCTTACTGTAAATGCATACCACGTTTGCTCCGTATTTTGTTTTTTTTTTTTTTTTTTTTTTAAAGATTTTATTTATTTATTCATTTATCCCCCCTTGCTGCTTGTGCTCGCTGGGTCAGCTAACCACGCCGCGCGGGCGGGCTTGCCTTCACCAGGAGGCCCCGGGAACCGAACCCAGGGCCTCCCATATGGTAAACGGGAGCCCTACTGATTGAGCCACAGCCGCTTCCCTGCTCCGTATTTTGGAGCTTCAATTTTTCAAATTACTTTGGGTATCAACCTTTGTCTCCTATTAGAATATCAGTGATTTCTGGGTTTAAATAGGCTTTATTTAGCTTTGCTGCCAGTTGTTCATTAGAGTTTAAAACTCTCACAAGCAGTCTAGGTATTTGTGACCTCTCTGATCTCCATTCCTTATTCTGAATCACAACTACTGAAAGTGTCTATTAGGATTGCACCATACAGCATGTATAAACAAAGGCAGAAAGCAGGCTGCTGAGATTCTGGAAATTTTTAATTACTCCTAGGAAGAGGCAAGTAAACAACTAAAATGCAAGGCTCTGTTCAGACCAAGATCACTTCATCATCATGGCTGTTTCAATTCTGTGTCTGAGGTGAGCACAAGCCTTACTCATACTTATTTTCAGTATTCCGAACAGGAGATAATACGTTCAACATCAATAGCCTACACATTAACTCTTTTCTCACTATTGAGAAAAGCGAAGCATCTAGTCTTGCCAACTGCCAGGTATCTTATACCACTGCAAACTCTTCAGTACTGATTTCCGACATAGGGGCCAGATGTGTCTGCTTTAGGTCCAAAGGCTTAAAACAGGCTTATGAGTATATGTTCATTTAAATACATCTCTATGTTTTCAAGTTTATTTTGCAAATTTATAAGTGTATTAACCCACTCCAGGTTAGAGTCATTGCTATGGAAACAACACTAGTTAATAAATGCCTGATTACACATATCACTGGGCTAGACACGAATAAATGAATAGACATGGCACTTTTCCTTCTGGTTTGCTACATCCTCAAAGGGACCTCTAGAGGAGTAATGAATGAGCACTTGAAAGAGGATGACCATTTAGATTAGTTTGCTAATATCATCTTAAAAACAATTTTCAGTTCCTAAGAAGGCTGACAAAGAAGGCTCCCCTGGAGAAGCCCAGGGCTAACAGAAACTTCCAGGGGCAGAATTCTTGATACTGATAACAGTTTTGCAGGGAATTCCTCTGAGCTGGGGTTCTCCCCTTTCCAAATATGAAGTCATGTGGTGACAGTGCCTCTAGTTTAGGAGCATTTTGATATGTTTAACATGGGTTGGATTATTGTGTCTTAAAACATAAATAATTTAAGGTTGAAATTAGAAAATTCTTGAACTAGATGTATAGGAAATAACATGTAAATTTATCTTTGTACAACATCAAAGAGGACTGTAAAGAGAGCTATAGCTAGAAATATACAGTTGTCTTCTATTAAAGTGACACCCAAAGAGACCACGGTTATGTGGGCAGGTAGGCTTCTGCTGGGTGGTAGGGACAAGAGCTGGGGCATCGGGATATTGATGCTCCACATCTTCCTGATATCAATTTGAAGAGTTAAAAGATTTACCTAAGATTTCTGCAGCTTCCTGTTCACCAGCCAGTGGCACCCACAGCCATGAGATGTATTCTGCAAACCGACAAGTTTGCTAGACCAATGCTTTTATCTGTCTCTGCACCCCTGCCCTCTGCCTCAACATCATTCCTACATAAAGATGTAAGTATCACAGGGGAGACAAAAAACTGCACTTAAGGGTTTAAGCACTTTTTTACTTTTTGTTTCTTCTTGACCAATCACTGGATGAAATGATAAGCTACAATATTAGATTAAAGCAATCAATGTAGTTCATTGAACCTTGCAAAATTAAATTTATTTGTTTAATTCAACTCCATTTTATAAATGAGGGGAATGAATTTCACTGACATAGAGTGATTTACTCAAAGTCACATATCAAATAAACAGCTAAAACAGGAAAAGAACCAACCTCTTCTATGTCCCAGGCCAGATCTTTCTGAATTAATCTTTAAGAGCTGATTCTATTGGGGGGCAGTGGTGGGTCCAAGTATAAAATCAAACTGTATTTTCTAGACTCCCTTTCAAATAGAGTGACTATGTGATATATTCCAAGTGTGAAGTATAAGTAGAAGTCATTGGTGGGGCTTCAATGGAGAGATATTTGGTCCCTGTTATTATGGTGGTATCACAATCACAAACCAGTTTACCTACCAGACTTATAGATACACAAGAAATACAAAACCACTGATTTGATTAAGACACTGTTTTTCAGATTTATTTACTTGCAATTGGGCTAGTATACATAAAGACACATAAATAAATATGTACTCACATAAGAACTTGGTAATTAAAGCCTCTGAGTCTAAGGCATAAAGTTATGTACACAAGTTATCCTAAACTGGAACTCTGAATACAATTGTCCTCTACAAATTATTCCTAAGAAAGTAAACATATTCTGATATGTTCTGATCTTGAGGCAGTGTTTGTAGGGAGAATCATATATCTTGCCTTACCATGTAGGCTCTTCTCACTAACTCTCAGAGATTTGCTGGACTAGTTACAGGGCCTCAGTTTCTCCAAACAAAATACTAGGGTTTAGATAAGACTAACTTTTTACTCATACTCTTTAGACCTAAGATTTAACAGATAAGTCTTTTCATTTCTTCTTATCTCAATCTACAATTCAGCTTTAAGTACATTATGGGTTAAATGGACTTTGTGAAACCATCTGCAAAATCTTGTAGTGTTTCTTGTTTTGGGAATTTATTCCATCTGTTTCATCTGCCTGACACATTCTACCTTTTCCCTCTTTCTGCTTAATTAACACTTTACTCATCCTTCAGGTCTCAGTAGATAACAGTTTCTCTAGAAAGGCTTGCCTGACTTTTGAGTCTGGGTTGGGTATTGTTCATCTCTGTTGCCACATTTTCTTTGCTGCCTTTTAGACAAATATTAAAACATTGTATTATGTTTGCCTGGTAACTTGCCTGGTAACAAGTTTGTATCTCCTACAAATTATACACTTCCTAGGAATAAAGCTATGTCTATCATATTACCATTCTATTCCCAGCAACTAACGTGGTGCCTGGCAAAGTCCACATTCAGAAATGAATGAATGAATGAATGAATAAGTGAACATAGTTTCCAAAGAGAAAGGATATTCCAATTTTTAAACAGTGGGCTAATGAACCAATAATTACAAATAGAACATGGCTTATTTATTTGTGCATGGAGGTAGTTTGGCTATAGCTTTTACTTAGTTATTTAATTTTTAAGCTTGAAAACTTTTCATAATATTAGGTTTTAAATAAATTTGCTAAGTATATAAGGGCTGTGACTAGATTAGTCACAGAAATTCATGGAATATTGCATAGTATTTGATGTTGTTTGAAAAGTACTGGAATAATTCATATATGTAGTCTTCAATAGTACCTTCACTAAAAGTATTTCAGGAAAAAGAAAAAAATCCACTTTTAGTTTTTTGAGAATCTTTTTCTTTTTACATGGTACCTAGATAATCAATTGAAGAAATAAATAACATAATTCGCTGGTGTTTGATAGAATTGCCTTTTAGATTCCCTCACCCCACCTGTAGAACCGAAAATAAGGGAAATTAGCTTGCACTCTGAAAATTAAATTATGAAAGCAAAAGATCAGAGAAAACAAATGTAAAATAATCTCCTAAGGGCGAAAAAAAATATTGTACAGCAAACAGAACTTGACAGAAATTTTATTGACTTTGTTAACATATCTAAACAAATAATATGTTATTCCTAAGGAAAAGGAAGCAGAGATCTAGGAGCTGTTCAGCCACATGTAAAGACAAAGGAAACTCAGCGAGGTAAATCAGAGGTGTGGATTCAGTGATGGAGATGACAAATGAACTGGTCAGAGGAAAGGGAGCTAGAGTTATTGGAAATTACGCATTTGTGGCTCCACTGTAAAATTGTCATTTTGGTGAGATAAATGAAGCAATGCCAATCTCAGAAAAATGCCATTAAATGTTTGATTTATTTATCTCCCCTTGTTCTGACTCCATGCTCACCAAACAACCTTCTGATTTTGACTTGGTATCCTATATAAGTCTGCCTATAAAGAGAGAATGGCTGATCTTAGAGATTTCAAATATTTTCTGTCCTCAGACAGCAATTTCTCATGATGTTTTAATAAAATGGCTTCTGATTATGATGTGGCTTCCCACATAGCTTCATTTTAGAGACAGAATGAGCTGATCATGCCAGCAGGGATATTACAATTCAAGCCAATCTCTTATTGCAAATTAATAAATTGGTATTCTGGGTTCTACTCAGAATATATGCTGTGGTGCCATAATTTTTTAAGTCAATGTCAGTCTCTTATAGTCTGCTAAGTCCTAGGTAGTGGACCTTTAACTTAGAGGTCCAGGATCTAGAATATGGTGACCTAAGTAAGTCTGTCCCAGGCCTAGCTGGACAGTCCTCAGAGTCTTCCCTCAGAGTCTTGCAGCTCAGTGAAGTGTGGGGCTTCGAGTCACATCAGCATCCCTGGGAACCTGAAGAAATTCAGAATCTCAGTCTCCACCCCAGAATCACCACAGCAGAATCTGCATTTTAACAGGATCCTCAGTATATCTGTACATAATAAAATTTGAGAAGTGATGTCTTAGAAGATACATCCACCATTTTCATCTCTCTATGTCTACAGATTGTCAGGTGACATTCCTTTATAGGTCTCTCGTGCTGCTGCAAGTTTTGTTGAGAATGCCAAGAATACAAGGTTCAAGTAAAGAATAAAGAGTAAATGCTCTTTACTGAGGTCATTTCTTATAGGATGAGGTAATGTCTTCCTCTGAGGCAAAGAGCAGGATGTTTATTGGCTGCTGTAAAACAGCAGGTTCCCCAAGCTCAATGTTTTTCTCCTGTAACAGATCCCAGGGAATGTACAGACATCTATTTAAGCCAGATCTGTTGACCCTGTGGAAAGTGGTACAGAAGACTGATGCGAACCTGCTGGCTCTTTGGCTACTGCTTTTGCACTGAGTAAAATAGTCTTACATCTCTGACCCAGGAGGTTTGCGACTTCTGAAATATCCACGCAACTGTGGCATAATACCTTATTAGTTTATGAGTAAAATCTCAGATACTTCACAGTTATTGGCACAGATTTCTGTAGTCTTTTTAAGAACAGTTGCAAAAAGTACAGTGTCAGGAAACTGAGTTCTTTTTTAGGATGTACCATTAACCAGTTGTGACAATGATAATTATTATCTTTCTTCTATGGAGTTATTCCTTCACATATAAAATGAAAGGATAAAAAAGGAGGGATGAAGAAGGTTTTAGGAGTTCATAGAATGTTAGCTCCTTAAGGAGGTCAGAGGCCATGTAATTTTTTTTTTTCTTTATTAAAGAAGTTGTATGTTTACAGGATTCCCATATACCACTCCATCACAAAAACCTTGCATTGGTATGTAACATATGTTACAATTGATGATAGCACATTTTTATAATTGTACAATTAATTAAAGCTCATGTTTTAACTGAGGGTTCACAGTTTGTGTAGTGTAATTCTATGGTTTTTGTGTTCAGTTTTTATTTCAATTCTTTTACCATATATACAATTTAACATTTCTTCTTGTAATCATATTCAGATATAAATTCCAGTGCTGTTAACTGCATTCATCATGTTGTGCTACTATCACCACCATCCATTACCAAAACATATCTGTCATTCCAAATAAGAACAGTGTACATTTCAAGCCTTAATTTCCCATTCCCGATTCCCACCCCATCCCCTGGTAAGCCATATTCTAGATTCTGACTCAATGACTTTACTTATTCTGATTGTTTCAAAACAGTGAGATCATACAATATTTGTCCTTTTGTATCTGGCTTATTTAACTCAACATTTCAAAGTTCATCTGTGTTGTTGCATGTATCAGGGCTTTATTCCTTTTTATGGCCGAATAATATTCCATTGTATGTATATACCTCATTTTATTTAAACATTCATCGGTTGATGGACACTTGGGTTGCGTCCCTCTTTGGGCAATTGTAAATAATGCTTGCATGAACATCAGAGTGGAAATATCTGTGTGAATCTCTGTTTTCAATTCTTTTGAGTTTATTCCTAGTAGTAGGATTGATGGTTTATAAGATAGTCCTATACTTAGCTTTATGAGGAACCCCCAAGCTGTCTTTTGCAGCAGCTGCTGCACTTTACATTGTACCAGCAATGAATGAGTGTTCCTTTTTCTCCACATCCTCTTCAACACTTATTTTCCATTTTTAAAATAATAGCTTTTCTAATGGATATGAAATGGTATCTTATTGTGGTTTTGATTTGTATTTTCCTGATGGCTAATGATATTGAGCATCTTTTCATGTACTTTCTGTCTATTTGTATATCTTCTTTGGAGAAATATCTATTTAAGTCTTTGCCCATTTTTTTAGTTGGGTTCTTTGTCTTTTTTTCTTATTAAGTTGTAGGGTATCTTTTCTATTCTGGATATTAATATTTCATTGGATATGTGATTTCCAAATATTTTCTCCCATTGTATAAGTTGTTATTTCACTTTCATGATAAAGTCCTTTGAGGAAAAAAAGTTTTTAATTTTGATGAGGTCCCAATTTTCTATTTTTTGTTTTGTTGCTTGTGTTTTGGGTGTAAGGTCTAAGAAGCCATTGCCTATCACAAGGTCCTGAAGATGCATTAACAACACCTTTCATGAGTGTGGTACATTTGTTACAATTGATGAACATATATTGAAGCATTGCTACTAAGCATGTTCTATAGTTTACATTGTTTTATACCTTGCACCACACAATTCTATAGGTTTTGACAAAATGTATAATGGCTTGTATCTGTCATTGCAATATCATGCAGAACAATCCCAATGTCCCCAAAACGCCCCATGTTATACCTATTCTTCCCTCTCCCTCCCCTCAGAACCTCTGGTGACCACTGCCTTTATATCAATGTTACAAGTCTCCCATTCCTAGAATAATATTAAGCCCAGTTTAGTCCATAGTTGCACTCCCCCCTTATGTTTGCTCATTCCTCAGTCTTGAGGATTTGGGGATGGTGATGCCCACACTGCTTCTGATTGAGAGGGGTCTTAGATTCCATGGGGCAGATGTATGGAACTGTTTTGCTAGTAGTTGTAGATACTCTCTGTTTTTTGGGATGGGCATTGTCCCTCATTATACTGTTGTTAGTTGCCCTGGGTAGGTCCGATGAACTGGCCAGTAGGTGTTGGCTGCAACTCTGCTGAGATTCAGGGCTCAACCAGCATATGAACAGATTGAAGATTTAAGTCTCTGGGACATAAATTTAATGGGTATAGTGTTAATTAAAAGTTCAAATAAATGGGCCAGAAGAACCATGTGTAGGAAAATTATAAATGAGTTTAACTCTGATACATTGGGGATGTAATAAGTTTTAAGACTGGGAAGTGTGATCCCTCCAACTTCGTTCTTTTTCAAGATGGCTTTAGGTATTAGGGCCCCTGACCCTTTCCATATACACTTATGATTATCTTTTCTGTTTCTGTAAAGAAGGTTCTTGAAATCTTGATTGGGTTTACATTGAATTTATAAATTACTTTGGGTAATATTGACATTTTAACGATATTTAGTCTTCCGATCCATGAACACAGAATATCCTTCTATTTATTTAGGTCCTCTTTAATTTCTTTTAGCAGTCTTTTGTAATTTTCTGTGTAAAGTCCTTTCAAAACTTGATTTGATTTATTCTTAGATATTTTATTCTCATAGATTCTAGTGTAAATGTTTTTTTTTTTTTTTTTTTTTTTTTTTTTTTTTTTTGATTTCTTCTTCTGAATGTTCATTGCTTGTGTATAGAAACACTACTGATTTTTGGTTGTTGATCTTGTATCCCGCCACTTTGCCTCATTCATTTATTAGCTCTAGGAGATTTGTTGTGGTTTTTACAGGAATTTCTGAATATAGGATCACATCATCTGCAAATAGAGAATATTTTACTTCTTTCATTCCAATTTGGATGCCTTTGCTCTGAAAAGAGCTTATAGTACAATGTTGAATATCAGTGGTGTCAGTGGGCATCCTTGTCTTGTTTTGATCTCAGAAGGAAAGATTTCAGTCTTTCACCATTAAGTAGGATGTTAACTGTGGGCCCTTTAACATGTTGAGGAAGTTTTCTTCTATTCTTAGTGTTACGATTTTTTCTTTTCATCAAAAAAGGGTGTTGTATTTTGTCAAATGCCTTTTCTGCATCAGTTGAGATGATCATGTGTTTCTTTTCCCTTCATTCTGTTAATGAGTTGTATTACATTAATTGATTTTCCTATGTTGAACCAAACTTGCATACAAAGGATAAATCTCACTTGACCATAGTATATATTCCCTTTAATATGCTGTTGGATTCAATTTGCTGGTATTTTTAAAAAATGATTTTTCATCTATGTGCATAAGAGATATCGGTCTGTAATCTTCCTTTCTTGTATCTTTATCTGGCGTTGGTATGATGATGATATTGGCCTCGTTGAATGAGTTAGGGATTATTCCCTCCTCTTCAATTTTCTAGAAGAGTTTGAGGAGAAGTAAAGTCCTTTAAGATTTGTTTGGTATATAATTCCCCTGTGGAGCCATCAGTCCAAGGGTTTTCTTTGTTGGGGGGTTTCAACTACTGATTCAATCTCTTTACTAGTAACTTACTATAATTGGTTTGTTGAGAACTTTATGTGTGTTTATATAAATCTGTCCTTTTCATCTAGGTTATCTAATTTATTGGCGTACAGTTGTTCATAATATCTTCTTAATAGTCCTTTTTATTTCAGTGGTGTTGGTAATAATATCCCCCTTACCATTTATGATTTTTGTTATTTGTATCTTATCTCTTTTTTTTTCCCTCAGTTTAGCTAATGGTTTGTTGATTTTAATAATCTTCTCAAAGAACCAACTTTTGGTTTTGTTGATTTGCTCTATTGTTGTTGTTGTTGTTGTTTTCTGTTTCATTTATCTCTAATCTAATCTTTGTTATTTCCTTCCTTCTGCTCAATTTGGTTTTAGTTTGCTCTTCTTTTACCAATTCTTCCAGTTTTGAGGTTAGATCTCTGACTTGAAGTCTTTCTCTTTTTTTTAATGTAGGCATTTAGAGCTTTAAATTTCTCTTTTAGCACTGCCTTCACTGTGTCCCGTAAGTTAGGAATGTTGTATTTTCATTTTCATTCACCTCCATATCTCCTAATTTTGCTTCTGATTTCCTCTTTAACCCATTGGTTGCTTAAAATTATGCTGTTCAATTTCCACATATTTGTGACTTTTCCATTCATCTCTCTGTTATTAATTTCTAGCTTCATTTCATTGTGGTCAGAGACTATACATTGTATGATTTCAATATGGAGACTTGTTTTGTTACAACTTATGATCAATCCTAGAGAATGATCCATGTGTACTCAGGAAGAATGTGTATTGTGGTGGGGGTGGGGGGACACGCAGTGTTCTATATATGTCTATTAGGTCCTAGGTGGCTTAGTGTATCATTCAACTCCTATACTTCCTTACTGATCTTTTGACTAGGGATTCTATCCATTATTGAAAATGGCATGTTAAAGTCTCCTAATATTAATGTGGAACCTTCAATTTCTTCCTTCAAATATGTCAGTATTTGCTCCATATATTTTGGCTGTTAGGTGCCAAATATATGTTACATCTTACTGTTGAATTGTCCCCTTTATCAGTATATAATGACTATATTTTCCCCTCATAACTGTTTTTGACTTGAAGTTTATTTTATCTGATATTGGTATAGCCATCTCATTTCACTTTTAGTTACCAATTGCATGGTATATTTTTTTCCATCCTTTCACCGTCAATCTACTTGTTCTTTAACTTTAATGTGAGTCTCTGGCAGACAGAATATAGTTGGGTCATCCTTTTTTATCCATTCTGCCAATGTCTGCCTTTTAACTGGAGAGTTTAATCCATTTACATTTAAAGTCACTACTGATAATACAGGACTTTCATCTGCCATTTTACTATTTAGCATTTGTAAGTCATACCATTTTTTGTCCCTCACTCCTGTTAAAGCCTACTTTTATTTTTATTTTATTTGAGTGTGTGTGTTGTAGCATACTGAGTGCCTTCTCATTTAAATATGGCTATATTTTTCATCTATTTTCCTTGTGGTTACCATAGAGAAAATTTTAGCATCCTAAATATATAATCATCATATCTGGTTTGAAACCAACTTAATTTTAATAGTATGCATATATACTTTTCCTATACCCCTCTCTCCCCCACCATTTATTTTTGTACTTATTACTTCTATTTTTTGTACACTGTATGTCTAAAATCCTAGATTTATCATTATTTTTTATGCATTTGCATTTTAGCAACTGAAGGAAGTAAGAAGTGGAATCGCATAACAAACAATATGATACAATACTGGCATTTATAATTACCCAAATGGGTACCTTTAGTGAAGGTCTTTATTTTTTTGTGTGCTGTGTTGAACCACTGTCAAATGTCTTTTCCTTTCAGTCTGAAGAACTCCTTTTAGCATTACTTGTAGAGTGAGTCTAGTGGTGATAAACTCCTTCAGTTTTTGTTTATTTGAACATGTCTTAATTTCTCCCTCATTTTTTTTTTCCAGGAACTACCAGGGATTGAACCCAGGACCTCGTACATGGGAAGCAAGCACTCAACCACTTGAGCTACATCAGCTCCCTCTCCCTCATTTTTGCAAGAGAATCTCACTGGATATCAAATTCTTGCTTGTGGTTTGCTTTCTTTCAACCCTTTATTTCAACCCACTGCCTTCTTGTCTCCATGGTTTCTGTTGCAAAATCGGCAATCAGTCTAATTGGGATTCCCTTGTATATAACACATTGCTTTTCTCTTGCAGCTTTCAGAACTCTCTCCTTGCCCTTTGCATCCATAGTGTAACCAATATATGATGAGGTGTGTTTTTCTTGATTTTATCCTGTTTTGTGTTCTCTGAGCTTCATGGATGTGCATGTTCACATTTTTGCTAAGTTTGGGAAGTTCTCTGTCATTATTTCTCTGACTATTGTTCATTCATTGTTTTCCTGTTATGTTTTAATTCTTTCTCTGTACTTTCCTTTATTTCCTTGAGCATTTTTAAAGGCTTTGTTCTGTATGTCCATATTCTAGTCTTCTTCTTTGGTGTTTTGTGTATTTTTATCCTTTTCCTTTGGATGGACCATCAGTTCCTGTTTCTTTGTTTGTCTTGTACTTTTTACATGCACTGTACATGTTAATATTTAAAATTTTATTGCTATGATTTTCTCCTGGGATGTCTGTTTCTTGGTTTTGTAGCCAACTGGTACAAGACAAAGATTTTCTTGTGCTTCAACCTTTCTTTCAGTAAGGTCTGCTCAAGGCAAAAGCAGAGTGCAGGGTTTTCCCTGTCTTTTTGGGCTTCTGTCTTGTCTTGGGCTTTTGCTTGTTAGCTTGTTTTGGAGTTCCCTTGTTTACAGGAGTTTGGTTGTACCCCCTGTTTCCCAGGCAACAGACCTTTCTCTCCAGTGTATGTGAAGCCAGGAAGCCTTTCTCCCAGAATGTCTGCCTCTATAGTTTATTTTTTACCCCAGTTCATTTTGTTTTCTCAACCTGCTTTTGCCTGGAGGGCAAATTCTGGGAGGCACTTCACCCTGGAGAGGACTTTCCCTGGTCAATCTTTCCCAGCCAAAACAGGGCTAGGGACCCACAAATGGGGTGCAGGCTGGCTCCAAAATGCCCTGGGGAGGGGATTCAGGATGGCTCTCCAAAGCTGAGATTTCATGGCCTGCTCAGCAAATGAAGTCCTTCAGCTAAGTGTCCCCTACATCCCTGAGGAAGCCTGTGTCTTTAAATATCCACTGCCTCAGACCTGTCTAAGGAGGAATGAAATAATAGCTGCCCTCTGAACTGGAACCCGGTAATCTGAATTCATTAGTCAAAAGCCATGATCTGTGATTGGCCATGCCTACCTCTTTTCTTGGGGAAGAGGATTTTTATGTCCCTTTCTGTAACGAGCAGCTAGCAAGGGGTTGGATCCTGTGGCGGCCTCCTGTGATAATAGGGGATGGGTGCCAGTAGCTGCCATAGGGAGAAAGCAATTTACAGTTCTTTACAAGCCTCTACCTCCTACTCTTCTGGAGTTTCAAAATAGTCATTTCAGATAGTTTCTGCCTGTTTAATAGTTGTTTTGGTGGAAGGACTGAGTCCTGGAGCTCCCTATTCCACCATCTTCCCCAGAAGTCCTCAGGGAACACATCTTAAGGGCACTTTGTTATTGTCCTCCCTTATAAGATTTAGCACATTTCTTTGAATATTGGAGATATCAATAAGCATATGTTCTATTTTAGCCTAAGGGACTTGGAATCTCTTAGAAGTCCTTACAAAGTTACTTTATTTAGCCTCTACTACTTCTACATTAAGGAATGTGCATGTGTTATGTGCACTCATGGATGCATTATTTGGTAAAGATAATTATTTCCTCATCAAATTCAAAATATATGAATCATTTTGATTATCTCTGGTTCAGTTTTCAGGTCCCTAGTCATTTGGGATATTTTGGAATGTGAATACCTTTGTAAGAACAAGAACTTGTCCAATATTTAATGCAATATTAAATATTGTTCTGGGACTAAATGCAAATGTGATGATTTTCAAGAAATAGAAAACAATAGAAGAATTCAGAAGGCTGAAGTGTATTGCCACTTTTGGAGAAATGAACTCAGGCTAACACTAGCTGGTCTGCAGAGATAGGTGGGAATACATCTCTGTTAAGGGAGGGGTTGCCTGCAGCTTACAATCTAAAATCATTGGACAGTTAAGTACCTTAGATCTCAGAGAATTGAAAAAGCCAATTATTTCTGTATTTCAAAATGCAACAGTAAAGAAATAGCTACAAAGCATCAATCTTAACAGTAAAAAAGACTGATGTCTTGCACAGAAAAACTGTGAGGTGTGGGACACAGACAAGACTAAGAGTATTGGTCTTCCAACCAAGTCCATTATTTTGGGTATCCTCAAAGTAGCTACTGGTTGTTTGAGTGAGAGCATAGAGGATAGTAAGTAAAAGATGTGAGGCTTCAGTATTCAAAATTCACTCTGAAAAAAATCTTTTCCTAACAAATGGAACTAACTAGACTGGAAGCCTGCTAAGTTATTGAGCAAATTGTATTGTCAAAGAAACAACAAGCCTAGTCTGCTAATGTGGTTATTTAGCCCTTATAGAAGCTTCCATGCACCTAATATGCACTAGTGCAAACGTTGTCACACAAGCTTTTCAGTCCCCAACACTGGAGAATAATGTCTAAGAAACAACTTCCAGGAGGATAGGGGCAAGGGACAGTAGGAAATAGGACAATGGACTTGGGGAGTTTTTCTTATAGCGTAATATGAGCAACTGCCTAGCGGATTATCTAAGGAATATACTTTACGGCCGGAAAAAGAAGTCTTGACTCTTTCAGTTGGTAAGATCTGATCATTGTTAGTGATACATGACTGCCGTAGGCTCCCCTTTCGTCCCTTCTTAGATGGGGGTACTATTGCAGTTTTCTGGTTCATATTCCACTACAGTATTTTGGAACTATGTTTGACAGAAAGCTTTTGTTTTAATTCCTATATCACCAAAACACAAGGTGTCATATTCAGCTTGATCAAGATCAGATCTAGAGATCTAGATCTGAGCTAGATCCAGCATCTGGAGGAAAACAACTTTTATAGGAATGGTTTTTTCCTTTTATAGGAATAAGTGTCATCTGTTTGAGGGAAGAAGGGTGCAGTTTTATATTTGAGTCATAAAAGGGTATATTGTATTAAAGATTACTAGTTGTCCCTCAATATCCATTGTCTCTTTATCCTAAAATAATAGAAACACAATTTTTGCAGAACACAAGTTGTCACTTACAAGGAACACATTTCCTAGCATCCCATGCTGGTAAGTGTGGCCATGTGGATAAAGAACAGTGAGCTGTAGGTGGTATGTACAGACTTTGGAATGTACTTTTGAAGTAAGGGTGAGAACTTCTCCTTCTTTTATCTTCTTTCTGCTGCCTAAAATATGGACTGATGCTTGGAACTGGAGTGGCCACCTTGAACTATAAAATGAACTTGGGAATGGATGCTACAAATAGTGAAACAAAATCATGGAAGTTGTCTATGTCTTTAATACTGTGAAATGCCAAACCAGCCTTGGATTGTCTATAACATAAGCTTCCACAGTCATATCTTCCTTGTTTAAATCACTATTATTTTGGGTTTTGTTACTTGCAACTGTTCCTAATCTTAGTGCACATGCTTTGGGAAAAAAGTTATCTGCCACATTAGCCACAAAATTTAAACCTTTGTGTCAGAGCTTTACAAATCTCACAGTATTTTAGTACTCAATGAATGAAAAATGATAAAGCAAGTCTTGGAATAATGCTGTCCTTCTGGTGGAGGGTGTCTAAACATTTTGGTTATATAAAATTTTAATGGTAAAACAGAATGTAGATAAAATCCTTTGCTTTTGTTATAGACCTTTGTTCTAGCCATCTTGTTTTCAAAAGACATTTTAAATAAGATTAATGTTAAAATTTTATAGTTCTAAATGGTAATCTATGAAGAAGCCTATGATATTGTTTCAACCATCAGAAAGTTATCAACAATGTTAAAGGAACTACCAAGCTCTCTGAGCTTGGAGAGGACAATGAAATGAGAAACATAAACAAGTTGTTGGGTGACTGCATCTGATGGCCTTTTAGAACAGAGGGCTTGTAAACAATAAGCATAATAATGGTCATGAGGAACTGAAATCAATATTGTGTGACTTTCAATCTATTTTTACACACATGCGCATACACATACAGTTAAAAGATTCATTTCCAAACATTATAGCAGTTTTCCAGTTTGTTCTGTTATCCATCCAGGTGGTAAGCAGCCCCATTCCAGTCTGAAATCGTCTTCTATATAAGCTCGTTTTTTTGTTGCACTCTCCTCTATAAACAATGACAATACCAACGACAACATAGAATAATATTTTTCAAAACTGTTGAAAGCTAGTCCTATCTCACATTGAATCCAACTATTGTTAAATCACAATGGATAATAATGTTGTGCTTTATATTTGGAGATAATGATTCTGAATCACAATCAGGAGAATACATGCTTGGAGCTATTTTTTCCAGCACAGATACTCACTCTCTCTGAATTCCTGAAGCCATGATTATCTGTTCAAGATATAGCGCTACATTACATTTTGCCTATTCTCATTCACTAATTGAGCCTGGACAGTAAGTTTGATCTCACACCAGACAATCTGAATAGGGCTGCTATACTTCCTTTCTATACCCCTCTCATTCCCTACATCCTTATCCTCCAGCAGTTAGCAGAGGGTGGTATTCATAGGGATTTGTAAAATACTTGATGATTAATAGTGGGGTTGGATTTGTGTGAAACCATTTCAGCTCCCTCACTTGGTTCTTGTCATAACCAGTTGCAGGATGTTGGGCTGGGACTAGGGATAGGCTGTCAAAAATAAAAGTAAATCAAAACAAAGCAAAAAATGTAACAAATAAACACAGGGAAGCAAGTACTCCCAGGAGAACGTAACTCTTCCTTGATCTGGGACTGAGGACAGTACATACTATGCCATGTATTTAATTAGACAAATAAATTAACTAAATCAATAAAACTAAATTTATGGGATGTTTTACAGGACATGGAAACAATTTAAAATTTAGCAATCCAGTGTTATCATGCCATAATTAATCAGTGGATTCTCTGATCGGAAGGCAAAGTGTCAGAAATCTATATAAGTAAGTTCTCAGGCAGAGGTAAGAGTTTTTGCATATATGTACCAACTACAGTACTCAGGGGAAAGATTTTACTCATAAGCATTTTCAGAAGCCTTCAAACCACCCACATATTGTATCACTTGAAGGAACAAAAGTTAGATCAAATAATTATAATGTGAGTTACTGACTATATTGATAGTGTACCAGAAGAAAATTAGGGAAGGAAATATTGGAAAAGTTAAACATCTTATTAAATAATTCAATACTAGTTATTTTATTGTTTGATCATCATGATAAATCAATAGAGAGAAATGATTGCTTTTGCTTTAAGTAGAAAAGGGCACAAGAATACATGGTTTTCTAAAAACATATGAAGAGGTGATAAATATGTATATTGGTCTAAGAAGTACCAAAAGTGATAGAGAAATTAAGGTGCAGACTAAAATTAGCATTCATAATAGGGACTGATTTATGACATGATTCATGACATGCTTTAAGAACCAATGTATTACAATATTCCAGTAATAATTATTTGGCCATTTTGCCACACACTTTAAAAGCTTTAAGGATATGACAAAAATAATGTTGGCCAATAACATTTCTATAAACATATTAAAATGGGTATTGTTTTCTTACAATGCCATTCAAGAGATCTGCCTTCTTTTCACCCTTTGGCAACTTCAACTTTAGTTGTCCTCTGACTCCAGCTATACGGAATTTCCTTTACACACTGTCATTCTCTCTCTCATCACTAGGGATTAACTACATTTTGTGGTAACTGTTTGTCTCCCCAGCCTTCCCTTCAAAATTAGCAGTCTTCAAAAGAAAGGAATCAAGTCCTTTTAAGTCATCTTCATAGTCCCAATGTAGCATAGTACTAGGTGTTTAGATAGTCAATAAATTGAGTAAGTGAATATATACTGAAGCTTTAAAATCATGGCATTACTGGTTAATCTTCTGTTTCAAGGCATGCAGCCTTCAAACTGGGTTTCTTGTTTTAAACAAGTAAAAAGAAGGAGAAAAACAATAAAACTGTTTTTATTCTAATCATGAAAACCTCAAATTTATTAAAATCATGCTTCATTTAATATTTAAATGATTAGTAAATATGTAAATCAAGAAATTAAAGTTTAATGAACATTTTTTTTCGTATTTTCAAGCAATATGGATAAAATAAATAACATATTCCACAAGGCAGTGACTGTGAACACTAAGTTATGAATCGTATCATATAAATCTTTGTGTTAAGGTTGGGGGAAGGGAAGAAGAATGTAGGCAAAGTTTCGAGGAGAATATCTGGCCCAGGGGCACAAGCCATATGCATGGAAATGAATACTATATAACTGCCTTAAATGCAAGTTAGTCAAGTGAAATTGAGTTGGGACTTCAGAAATAGCAGAGGGAAAATCTTGAAAATCAGCCCCTTTATAAAATCCATGAAAGCACTGACAAAAATAGTCAAAATCAACTTTTTCAGAAGTATAGAAATTAACCGATGGCTTGCAAAAATGTGAGGAGCATTTATTCAAGAAAAATTGCTGAACCATGATAAGAACATCAGGGTTTGTGGCACTATAATTTGATCTATTGCGATCCTCCTCTCTCAAGCTCTGAGATAGTTTTATATTATTAATAATTTTTTGTTGGAGAAGTGGTAGGTTTACAGAAATATCACGCATAAAACATATAAAACAGAGTTCCCATAGACCACCCCATTGTTAACGCCTTGCATTAGTGTGGTGTATTTAATAAAACTGTTTTAAATATTTTTTGAGGGGTCATGATGTGAAAAGGGGCTGATTCTATCTACTTCAAAGCAGCTTGGAAAATATATTCATCCTCCCCTGACCCCTACGAAGTTGGAGGAGAGCTAACAGTGGGTCTGGAACCTATTGTGATGTCAATATGAAACCTTGAAAGCTTTGGATGACCAGGTAATATGTTTTTCTCTCTGTTTTCACAAGGTTAAAACATTATAAGATAAGCATCCTCATGAGGCCCCCAACTTAAGTCTAAAGAAATAATGTTGCTTAACCCTAGTGCAGAATGGGAGGAATAGGTGTAATGAAAGTCAATTGTAAGAGGTAGATGTTCTGTTTTGCAGCAAATTTAATCAAACAATGTGGCATGAATGTGATGATATTTATGCATGCATGATATTATCATAGAGTCAGAATAAAATCCCAATTGAATCAGAGATCATTATCACAGATTTAGTGATACTGAATCAAACGACTCCTATCTCAAAATAAAGTTAATGGAATTATAGAAATAACGAGAGACACAGATATTGTATTAGAGAGAAAGGGAAAGCAGTTAATGTATGAATACTTTCCATGTGCTATGTGCCAAGCTTTACATATATTATTTAATTCTTCTACATCTAGGTTAGCTAAGTATTACTAAGTCTATTTTACAGATGAGCAAATTGAAGATCAGTGAGACTATGTAATTTATCTAGGGTCATGCAATGTGTTTGTGGAGGAATCATGTTTTCCTTTATATTCACTCAAATAGTAGAATTCTGGAGCTCATGAAAGTCAGTTGTTAAATTTTCTGGAATTTTGTGAGCTGCTTATTAAACACAACCATTATTAAACATTAAATTATATAAACATAAAATTAAATAGATTCTGTTAAAAACAAATGTAAAAGCTACTCACAAGTTATTACTGCCAAATTATTTTAGTGCATTTTACTATATTATCGTCACACTATTTACATATATTATACCTGTATTGAGGAAATAAATGTACTATAATATATAATTATATACAATACTATATAATTATATGATATTGAAATATTACATAGTATTTTACATATAATATTAGACTATATGGGATACTGCATATCTCTTTCCAACTCTGTATTCAGTAACATTAAATTAGTTGCTTGAAAATGGCCATGGTGGCCATGAAAATTAGCAATTGTTCAAATCAGAGGTCGGTTTATTATTTTGTTGATAATTTAGAATGAAGAAAATGATGGAGAAAAGAGTAATGGAGATTAAACATAAAAGTGTGCTATGTTTGTAGCCATTACATTGTGACTAACACAAAAAATCAAAGGAATATTTTCCAGTATTCCAAAACTATCATCTGATTCAGGAAAGAAGGTACTCTTATCGTATTCATTATCATAAATAAAAATATCAACCCACATTCATGTCAGAATAATACTCATAGTTACGATGCAATTCCACTTGTTAAATCACAGTAAACTTGCAGTCACAGTTTGGTTACAGATACATGAGTTCAGTGAAAAATGAATGTAAGTATTCTCTGAGAAACACTTGGCATATTTTTTATTATTTTCAAATTTTGTGGTACACATCCTTTATTTCAGTTAAATATTTACTAGCATACCACCGCTTCTAAAACTATAAAATGCATGCTTTTTTTTGTTTACTTTTTCTTTTAATAGCGATTCTTATATTATCCTATTTTTCCTCATTAATTTTCATTTCCCCTAAATTTTAGAACACTTATAAAGGATTAGAACTCATCTTTTCAAAGAAAGAAGAGATTAAAACAAACATAAAAACAAATAAACGAAATGTCCTTTGGGCAACAAATCCTGTGACTAAAAGAATATTTATAAAAAATAAGTCTGCTTTTCCCCAGGAACTTGTGAGAAAATTTTCCTGCAAATTTCAAGCACAACCAAGTTGCTTCCCAAATTGGCCATTTGCACTACAGGCTAAAAAGCTGAAAGCACACAGAATTGCCTGAGTAATTCAATTGCAGGCAAAATCGATGCAAGTGTGAATACCGCCCTGGTCAAAGGTTGGCCCTTAGGCTGCAACTTAAATCAATTTCGGGTAAGCTAAGTTTGATTACATTTTCAGGATGAAGCTTTCAAAAGCAATTTTGAGCTTGCCTATTCAAAGGTTGTTTGGTTCCCTCCTGATTGTATACTTCTGGATAGAGGAGCATCTATCTATCTCTTTTGATAATAATTAAGTCAGAATGGAAGAGAAATGAGGGAAAGAGAAAACAAGGGATAATAATCCAGTAAGCAAACATAAATAACAAATGAGCGCCTACATCTAGTTATATGTGTCAATAATATTTTCATCTGTTTTTTTAAAAAATTTATAGTGATAAGAATAAGAGGGATAAAAGAGAATCAGGGAGTAAGGCAACAAGGAAAAGAAAATAAATAGTAGATGGAAGATGATTATGATGATGATATGTAGTAATCTAAGAATAGTTTGGCATAGGAGACCTATTCTTTCAGGTGCTGCTGGCAGGAGGGATGTTGGTGAAATACAGGTGGCTCTGAGTTATGAAGCAAAATGGGTGTAAGAAAGGATGTCAGATATGGACTCCAACAGGCAATATGCTAGCTTGAGAAATTTAAGCTCTTTCAATTTGTCTTTTTTCCTGCAGTCAAACCTGTGGAGTTAAACTGCATCCATGGCTATGTTAGTCTTCCTAAAATGTGTTTACTCAGTTAAATAGTTTGATTATAGATATTGTCTATATTGTGGTAAGCATATCACAAACTATAGTCCTCCCACGACGTTATGATCTTTTGAGGAAATACAAATTTCCTTACAGGCCTGCCTACTAATTCTCAAAACATAAGCTATTATTATCCTGCAAGTTTTAGAAAAATACGTTGCTATATCTTGTCTTATGAAGTATTTTAGAAAACTTGTGATTCAGTCAATGTGGACTGAGTAGCGACTTTAATGGTTCTTTGACGAGAATTATGATGTGTCTCACTAATTAGTCAGCTACACATATGCACTAATTGGATTGATTTAAAAAAATCAAAAGAAGGAAACTGAAGATTATGTATCTATCAAATACCACATTTTAGACTAGGTAACTCAATCCGGTTCGATGGCTGAAAATTATTAAAAGAGAAAACTTGGGGGAAAAAAAAGGTTAAAATTGGAAAAATCCAACCTACCATAAATGTCTAGCCATGCCAAAGGTGAAATAAAATTTCCATGGTAGCAAGTCTTGTTTGATTTATTCAACTGTTACCAAAGCATATACTGGGCAGATATCTAATTTGTGTCTCTGGAGAGAAATCCCAATTGAATTACATTTATAAGTTCAGAAACCCGGTCCACTCTGAACTGATGCATTCAATGAGGACATGCCATTTTCAGTCCCTTCCCCAGAAGTTTTATGGATACTAAAACTTTACTTTAGATACTTTAGAGAAAATGTGGCTCATTGAAATATCATTGCTTTCACAGTTAATTCTTCCTCTTCTTTCCTTTATCTGGAATATCAAAATCGTTAAAAATAAAAAAAGAGCAATTTCACTTTTTTTTTTTTCTTTTGGTGGCATATTCTATTAATTTATACTCCATGTTGACTGAGGAGAAATGGGAAGTTTAATAATAATGGTACTCAGCACTTAATAATCATTTTATTCTCATATATCATTGGATTTTATATTAGTGACCATATTTCTGTTTTTCGGAGGAAGAAATCACAGCACAGAAGTGGGGATGGGGAGTACCTCTCACTTTGACACCTCATCATATTCCTCAAACCATTAGATCATGCTTCAAATATAGTCACAGCTACAGGGAAAAGAGTGCAGTGCATGCTGGGTAAGTATTCTTTAAGACATTTCTCAGAAATAATGGGAGGGAATTCTCTCACAGGACCTCCAACATACTCTGTCAAAGAAATAGCTAGGAAATGCTCTACTGAATGTAAAAGGCTGGTAATACTTTTTTATCAGGCTGGAAATGTTGACATGTTTTCATTTTTTACAAAGCCCTAGTAGTCACAACTCCCATATACACAGGGTCACATTTTAGCCTAATTTGTTATAGGGTTAGAGCTTTGTTAAATAAAATAGCAAGCAGGAAGATCTACTCTAGTGCCTTTTCATAGGTTATTGGCTAACAGAATTGAAACTGTGAACATAAAGGAAATTTCCCTGGAGAGTACAATTCTTTTGTAGAGATGACAAAATGATTAGGCCAGCAGTGCTATTGAGCTAAACTTTATGGGAGATCACCACAGAGGCAAACACATTAAAATGCCATTTTTTAGGTCAGTAAAAAATAATTTAGAGTTCAATGACAAAAATGTACAGAGTGGAAAATATTGGAAGTGGTTCTACTTTTTTAAGCAGTAAATATAACTGTTTTTAATAACAATCCATAAATACTACTCTTTTTTTTTAAACATAGATTTCTTGGAATCTTTAAGCATTGGAGCTGAAAGGAAATTTAGAGATTATTCTACTCTTTTCATTTTACAGATGTAGAAACTGAGGTTGGAGAGTTAAGTGCTTTCCCTAAGGCCTAAGTTAAGCCCAGAATCTAAATTCTCCGATTCCTAGTCTAGTGTTCACAATAAAGTTTTATGGTTAAGTTAAACTCTTTTTGATTTCTCCATATCTTTTTTGTTACCTAATACCTTCAAGCCTGCTACATTTCAAGGCTGATCAATGACAGCAGCAAATACCAATGCTCCCTTCTCCCTTTGGCATTTAGATCCTTTGTCAGTTATTGGGATGTATGTGCAGTCCTAGGAGCTTGAAGATGCAGCTGTCAAATTGCTGCTTAACCTGAGAAAAACATATCAGTAGAGTAATTAATCTTGTACAACCCCTATCAACCTGTCTACTTTATTTTTCCCACTCCTTACAAGTGAATGTTTATTTACATGGCTGATTTAATTAATAATTCTAATAAAAAGACAATATAATAAGAATACACATAGGTCCATTAAATAAAGGAATCAAAGGATCAGTGCTGTGAATTTGGATATCCCATGAGATATTCCTATTCTGGTAGATCTTTGGTTTACCCTTTAACATTTGGATTATACATAACAGAGAGAGGAGAGAAAAGGAAAAGGAATGAACATTTAATGAGTACTTGCTTTGGACTTAGGGCTTTATTAGCCATTTTACATGTTCTACATCATTAAATCCTCACAAAAATCCTAAAAAAATAAATTATTTTCCCTATTTTATAGGTGAGATGACTGAGCTTCAAAGATTGAAATGAAGAGCACTGTTCAAAAGCATGCTTGTCGGATTGTGGTTTCTACTCAGGTCTGTCTTATTCCAAGGCATATGGTCTTTGGCTTGTGTAGTGGAAAGAGCACTGGAACAAGAGTAGAAAAAACCAAGCAAGTCCTCCCTCTAGGTTGGCTGTGCCAGTGAGTCTTTGGCCTATGACTTACCTTCTTTGGGCCTCAGTTCCCTCACTAGAAAATGAAAGGATCGGTCTAGACCAGTTTTCAAACCATATTCCATGGAACTCTGCAGCTTTTTGATAGGTCCCTGGTTCACTGTGCAATATGAAGGGTAGGAAGAAAGAGGATTTCCAGATTTTCCTCCAAATCAACCAAATTAACGTCAATTTTATCCTTGTTATACCTTAAGGTTTCACTTAGGGGACGAAAGGATTCCACTGCTTTACAAAGTTTGAAAAAAAAATTGAGTAGTTAATATATGAGACCTCCTCTCTCTGTAAAGTTCTGTCAGTTGGCATGGGTAACTAAAGTCCTGCTAGCACTTTTATTTGGTTCTCACTAGTGGCAATTTGGTGAGCTGGAGCACCACAGGTTCCAAGAGTTATTCTGACTGTTCCAATCTACTTGGTAACGTCTCTCACTTACGGAATTGAATGACCATTTTGTATCGAGCTTCTTGAGAATACAGGTTCTAAGCCTGAGGTCAGGGAGAAAAAAATCTTTCTTTACTCATATTCTACCTCAGAAACTTTGTATACATACATCATTTGCATGAAGATTTTGTGTGTGCATGTGCGTATTTCTGTTTGGCAGAATGTCATTCAATAAACTGATGTAGCTATCTCAAAACCTTCCTAAAATGGCAAACCTAATTTTTGTCAAATATTTATAATGACAATATCCAGGCAAGATTTCTCATTAATATCTTAAAGCTGTGAAGATAGTGAGTTGGTTCATATAGAACTCTGCCTTTAGTAATTACCAAGTCTAAATTTATTTGTACCTCTTTTAACCAATATGAAAACCCTATCTCTTTTAAATTGCAGGAGGGTAGATGAATTTCAATCTAAAATATGACTCATTCAAATTTGTGATATCATCATTCATATGGAATCAAGGTTCATTGTAATAGGCAAAAGTAACAGAGAACCCATGCAGTTGCTTACTGGCTATTTGAAGCAAGCAGAGAGCTGAAATACTGCTTGCAAGGACACATTTGGTTCCATATTCAGCAAATCAACCAAAAAGTATTGTTCACTTGTATCAGTTGAATCTAAACAGATAAAACTGTCATATTACCTACATTCTTACTCTCCAGTAGCTTCTTCCATTTTTCCTTTTGGCTACCAGCTACTGACTTTTTATTTTATTTTATTTTTTTATTGTGGGTAAAAATCAAAATTTTCACAATACATACCAACATTTGCAAAATGATATATAAATATATATGCATATATGTGCATTTGCTTACAAAAATGTTATTTATGTATATATATAAATATATTTTAAGAGGTGCTTAGATATCCAAAATATTACACGGAACCGAAGCAAGCCAGGCACTGAAGGATGAACAGTATATGACCTCACTGATCTGAACTAAGGAAAGTGAGCAGTCTCTGAGAACCATTGTCTGAAAGATAGGTTAACAAAGGAGAATAAGAGAAGAGCAGGCTTTGAGCCATCACCAGCTACTGACTTTAAAAAAAATTTTTATATCTAACAATGGGGTGTCCATCAAATTAAATAGGCTGGAAAGAAATATCCTCTAACATGAGCTGAATTTTTCTAGAAAGTTAAATAGCACTTATTATATGAAGTGTTAAAAATTGGAACTTCATTATTGTCTCCTCAAGGTTCCTAAGGCAGGGAAGAGAAAGGTTTGGTGGGTCCTTTGAAAGTTCTATGGCTAATATTTCTTAGGCTTTGCTACTTTCGATAAATACACACACATGCAAGCATGCACTGTACACACACACACAAGAAAAGGAGAGAAGTCACTATCAGATCATTGGAACCCATATTCCAGGAAAAGATGTGACATTATACTTTAGAGGACACATTAAAATGGGATTTGACATCCATGTACTACAGCACCATTATTGTTACTATTTTGGGGCTCTAAGCAAAGACTCTTTTCCAATATTAGGCCCAAATATTTTAATATATTAGCTCTCAGGAGAAGGTTGTATTAAACCAAACTATGTGAATTTTAAACACCTTCCTTATGTAACTAGAGATTTCTTCTTTTTAATTAATTCTCTTTCCTTATTTCCCTACAGATCATGAATCTTTTCATATCTGTACTTAATGAATATCTGTTCTTTTGAGAAAGCAGGAAAAAAGCATATACAACTTATAGAAATGTCTATATTTTATTGGTTACTGAATACTGCTCAAATGATGGTATACATTTGATGAATAGGACCCATAGATGGCAGGATGGGACCATTTAGTTCACATTCTATAAGAAGACTTAGAAGAATCAACTATTTTATTTGCTCATATTCAGGAAACAACAACAACAACAAAAAACATCTGAAAAATAACAATACAACCACAAATAGTTCTGAATCCCAAACTTTTTGCCTAATAAGGAAGTATGATATGAATAGTTAACACACTTCATCAATTATTAATTTGATACCTATAGTTGATCTGCAAAATATTTTCTCTCTCTCTTTTGCTCTTGCTCTTGCTCTCATCCCCCAACTTCAGGAAGTGGTCTTTTCTCTACTTCTTAAATGCAGATAACTTAAAAAAAAAAAAAAATTGGGACAAATGATTTAGAGGATAGGGATCTACTAGCTTTTCTGTAGTTTTTTTATCATATATTTTACTTTTTCCTACTTAAGAAAGTATATACTCTTTACCTGAAGTAATTCTATTGATAAAATTACCAACATCTCTACTTAAAATTATAGCTACACTTACAATTACAGTCTAAAGCCCACAGGCCACAAAAAGGCAAAGGGATTTAAAGTGCCTTCATATAAAATCAAAGTCCTTGCTTACTTCCTCCAGGACTCAAGAAAGGTGTGAGAACAGAGGCAAATAAGCTGAGAAGGAGGGAGGCTTAGAGAAACACAGGAAGCATGGAAAGTGTAGTCAAAGTCTGAGGTATTGCATTTTTGCAGGTTTGGGACTTATTAAAAAGAAAAGAAGCCGTATCTGACCAGATGCTAGGTCCTCAAAGGCACAACATCACACTGTCCTCTTCCTTTCATAGCCTAGTCTCTAGAAAAAGAAGTTTACTACCGATGTCTCTACTTCCTTGTCACCTTATGTAACCATAATTCACAGCAAAATGGCTTCTACTCCCAATTGCTTTGGCAGAGATCTCCAATAAATTTCCAATTGTTGAAGACAATTTTCAGGCTTTCTCTGATCTGATGCAGGGGTAGCATTGGACACTGTTGAGTCTCGCTTCTTCTTCCATGAACTTGCCTATTCTGTCATCTCTACACACACTGAACCTGTGTGGTTTAGCTGGATGCTTATTTTCTTCTGTCCACTCCTTGACTCTGATTTTACTTGGACATCTGTCCTTGGTCATCTTTTCACTCTACATGGTCTTTATGAGAAATCCTAATACTCTTACAGCTGAAACTGCCACTTCTATTCTGATAATTTCCAATTCTATATCTCCAATCTGGACTTTATATTCAGCTTCCTACTAGACATTGCCTCAAATTCAACATGTCTAAAATTGAACTCATTTCTCTTCTTTCAATCTTTACCTCCTACCCTAAATTTAAAAACCCTAATTCCCATCTTGTGTTCTTATCATGGTTAACATCACCCAAGATAAATATTAAGAGTTAACTAAAATCCTGCAGTTCTCTTCGTATCCTCTCCAGATTTGCTCACTAACTCCTATCTATTTTATCTTCCTATTATTTCTCAATTCAGTTACCTCTGCTACTCCTTTTGTGTAATTACCTTCTTTTGCCTTAATTATTGAAAGTCTAGTACCTGCCCCCCATATTGCCTAAGAAAATTCTTTGAGAAAT
Source organism: Tolypeutes matacus (assembly GCA_026826555.1). Lineage (NCBI taxonomy): Eukaryota > Metazoa > Chordata > Mammalia > Cingulata > Chlamyphoridae > Tolypeutes > Tolypeutes matacus. Next base: position 69,109,629 of record JAKSZT010053883.1, read on the forward strand.
TAAATTTGTTTTTATCATTCCCATGTTAAAATCCTTCAATGGCTCTCCAAACCCTGAAGGATAAAGTCCAAACTCCTCTGCAGTGCTTCATGTCCTAATCCTGCCGATTTATCTAGCCTCATCTGCCAAGTCTCTCATTCTCCCATTTTCTACACAAGCCATATTAAAGTACACTAGCACATCTTCAAATGTTTCAGGCTGTTTCATAATGTTACACCTTTATATGAGTTGTTTCATCTTCCTAGAGTGTTCCTCTTCTCATCACCATTTGCACATTCAAGCTTAACCCAGTCAGACAGTTCAAGAGTCATCTCCTCTATCGCGTGTCCTCAGTCATTGAGATCAAGTTGATTATTCTCTCATTTGTGTCACTGTACTTTGTGCTTGTGATAATTGTTGAATGAACTCTTGGAAATATTTGCTTCTATAAAGGACAGAGAATGGCTATGGTGGTATTTTGAGTTGTGTTTTGTTATAATTTACAGAGTGATATTAGCTACTCTAGATGAAAGTCCTTGCATAACTCTCTAGATTGGTGCCACAAGGTCTGGTTCATGCACGAGGTCTCATTCACAAAGAATGAGAATAAGTTATGGGCTAGAGTTGGGGCATTATTTCAAATTTGAACGTTCTTTTCATGGTTGTTTACCATCTGAACCCTCAGTAAAGCACTGGGTAGTCAGTCATCAAATAAGATCAGTCATCTTTTTACTGTTTTTTTGAAATGAATTGAAGTGAGTGATCTTGGGGGATATAATGATAGATACAGTAACAATGGCTAACATTTATTAAGTACTTACTTTGTTCTAGGCTGAGTAGTAAGTGCTTTAATTAACAAATTAATCCTCTTATTTAATTCTTATTGAATTAAATTAAGTTTCTAACTGAGACTTTGGAATTTAGCAACTTACTCCAAATCACACACAACTAATATGTGCTAAAACTGAGATTCAAATTGAGGTCTGCTCAATTGTCTTTGTATGAAATGCAGACATGTTAACACACACATACACACATAAAGTGCTATACTTCCTTTTTTGATGGTCTTAGCTCCAAGCTATAGCTTCTTGCCTTTTGTCTTGGTGATCTAGAAAATATGGTTTAACAAACTGGGAAGTAACATACAATGATCACAAGACTTGTCTTAAATAGTCATGGATGAGGGACTAATGCCCTTCTGGAATGCTATAATCAAACAACTAGCTTGAGTGTCAAATATGCGTAAGCACTGTGCTAGGTAACCCATATTTCCAATCAGTCTATCTTTGAGTTCATTATCTATTCAAAGATATAAATCATGAAAGCATGGAAAGGTTTGTATTCACAATAAGATCTAAATATTATATTGTATACAGGTGGCAGACCCTTTAGTATACCTCTTTTCTGCTGTGTAATGTGATGGGCAAGGTAGTTGCACACATTCCCTAACAGATAGGAGGAGTTGATCTTCAATAGCAGATTTTACTTTTTAAAAAAATTCAGCAGGCCACAGGTCAATATTAGATCAGCTTAAGACTGACTTCTAGTTTTAGGTTATTTTAGATAATTCTTACCATTCACAGACTTTGTAAAGACAGGATAGGAAATCTTCTTCAGGGACACATTGCACCAGCTAGCACCATATAAACTTCCCCATATGTGGTTTGCAGAATGACCAGTTTAAATGGCTGTACTAGTCAAAGAAGATTTAAAAATCCAATAAAAATTTGTGTTAACAGGTCCCTATACCTTATTTTTTTAGAAAATAGGTTTTCAGCAACACATTGACCTCATTCACCTTTCATACATAAATGATGTTTGCTCTTTATACCTAAATGTTTATTTAAAAAAGAGTTCTCATATATTAGAAACTAACATCCTAATAATTAAAGAAAAGTTGATAAAACCACAAGAAGGACAACTGCAATATATAGAGAGGCTCATCTTGCCAAGGGTATGGTGCAAATGATACAACTTACATGTCATTCTACTGATAATTTTATGTTCAACCTTGGGCTCTGAAGTCAGACTGTTGGATTCCAAATATGTGCTTTGTCACTTACCAAATATTTGACTTTGGCCATGTTTTTTATCTCTCTCTATCTTAGTTTCCTCATCTGTAAAAGGGGAATTATATTCTTCCTCTTTGGGTTGTGTTAGAATTAAATGAGCAAATTCATATAAAGAAATTAGAACAGGGTCTTGTCCATAGAATCTAACAAGAAATGTTATTTATAATTACTATACTTTGGCCTTGTATATCTAGAAGTTACAGGGATGCATTTTAACCTAAAACAGTTCATCCATTCAATTTTTTCATTCATTCATTCATGCATTCATTCATTTATTCAATTTTTAATTCATTTAGTCACTAATGATTTACTGATTACTTATTAGATACAAGTCTCCGGGCTTAGTCATATGGGAGAGAAAATAAATAATAAGACATTTATCCTACCTTTAAAGAGTTTATAATTGGTAGAGAGATGAAAAATATATAGAAATCATTACAGTACAAAATAAAAGGTTCTTAGTGCAATAAGATTTTCAGATGAGATTATATGAGAGTTCTGAATATACAGACATTTCTTTAAACTTCTAAGACTAAGATCATATTACCGACAGAATTTGCACATTTTGCACTTTAATTAACAAATTAATCAAATTGTGCCAGGATTTGGTGGCACCGTAACATAATGGGAGATAATGGCAAAGGTAGATCATTAAACCCATTCTGAAGATTCCACATTTAGAAGCCTTTTCAGCAGTGCATTATTTCCTGATGATTATGTTAAGGTCGCCAGAATCAAACAAACACTTAAATAAGTGACATTTCTTCCTTATTTGCCACATTCATTAATTCTCCAGGTTTGAAAATCAGAATGTGATTTAGAAATTTAAATAGCAAAAAGTTAATGTGTTATTAGATGCTATATTTTTTTACTTTGCCTCTTTTAATTCATTTATTCTTTCAGATTCTTGAATATTTAAACCATTTAAAATATTAATAATGTAACAAAGATGTATCAATATTTGCATTAATTTGAAATTCACATTGCTCTAAAATGTTTTCACTCATTTTTATTATTCATAATTACACTAAATAAATCAGCCCCATGGAAGAAACTTAAGCAAGCATATTATACTATGGCTATTGCATGGCAAGTAATGGTTTTCTTTCAGAGTGGGGTATTAAGAAATATTAAGGAATATTAAAGTAGAATAAGAAAATATGTGATGTTTTAAGAGCTTATGCTGACAAAATCATTTAAGATAATTATTTTCTATTAAGAAAAAGCTGATATTTTATTTAACATAAAGGTTCTTAAATCATGGTAATTCAAAGTTCATAAATCATGAAACTTCTTATTACAGCATATTTTTAAGTAGCAAGAATATCATATATCCTATGCCCATTTTCTACAAAGTGGAAATGAACATGTCTTTGATGAACTATGAAATATTTGAATTTTTCAGAGATAGCCTATCACAGAATGATAGCATAAATATATATATGGTAGATTACTATAAAATATTAACTATTAAAGATAAGGATGATTCAAATAACTTAATGGAACTGAAAAGACAACCTATCTGTAGACTTTTTAGAATATTTTGAAAAATACTCCACTTCAAATTCAAGAATATTTTATAGCTGTGATAATTTGTTTACTCAGCTTCTAAAAAGCACCAAAACTAATTACAAGAGAAAACATTAGCATAGCTCTTTCTCTTTATTTGTATTTGCTCTTTGTTCATTTCTACTCCTTAGGAACTAAAACACATTAGATATATAGTATTTATTTTAGTAAAACCCTACTCTGAAATTCAAAATATGATTTCGAGTAACAGAGTTATTGATATAGAAAACTATTTTGCCTATGATCATTTACTTACTATCTCATTTTATTTATGGCATGTGAAATTCTGGCTATTCCAAGGTGAATGACTAAAGAAAATCAAACAAGAGTGAAGTCAAGCCATATTAATTTATGCTTCAAGATAACATAACACATTAAAAAAACCAAAAAACATGAAACAAACAAAAACAAAAAACCCACCAAAACAACTGTCATCAGTCAGAAGAAATATTTCATTTGGCATTATTAATTATGTATTTTTTTCCTTTTCTCAGCTGTAAATCATTTCACTAAACACACATAAATTACAATAGGGAATACAAAATTCTCAAATGCCCATACTTATTTTGGGACAAATATTGCTTTGTTTAGGATATATGGTACATCAGTCTGAATTCCTAAAATAAAAATAATCCATTCTTAGGTTTTATCTCTACTGCTGTATGGAACAAGAAGAGGCTGCTGGGAGAAGTTTGGCAACACTTGTTACTTACGGTTAAGAGGCAGGCTTGCATTGGTTGTGCCTAACTTGTTGGCAGCCACACAGGTATAGTTGCCGAAGTGCTCCTGTGTCACGTTGGTGACAGTGAGAATGGATCTTGTGCTAAAATTTTGAATAACAATTCCTTGTTGGCCATTGAAGAGCCTAGAAGACAAAACAAACTCTAGATAAATATGTATTGTGAATATCATTTTCATTTTTATGTTAGGTGGGGTTGTCATGGCAATACATGACAGTTTTGACTACCCTGATGTTAGCATTATAGCATGTCACAATTACATTTTCCTTATGTTAGCTGATTTTGAGAAGGAGAGATTGTATGATAGCTGTAGACTGTTTTTATAGGATTATTTCTGCTCTATAACAGACTAAGCTTACATATCCACATGTCTTATTCACATACATTTTTGTATTTTAAAGAAAATTAAACACACCACAGCAATGACATTTCTTCTGTTAAAGTCTGGAAAGAATAAAAGTGAATTAAATATAAAGTTTCCATTTTTCTTGGGAGTTATTCATTCTTAATAAGAAAGAATGAAAATAAAATGAGGGAATTGGAAGCACAAATGGATGGTTTCTAGGTAAACTGGCTAGAGTATGTCTAGGCCATTGCAGCTGGCGTTATTGGCTTATTCCCAGGAAAGCTAACCCTACAACTATGTGACAGGATGGTCTTGAGGCTAGTTTCAACATTGCTGTACTGCCTTTATTGTTGCCATGTGCAACCCAGACAGACAACCTACCCTCAAACCTAGAAAAGGGCAGTGGTATTGAGGATGGCATTTGGAGTTGAGTCACAGCTCTGTCACATTTTAGTAATGTACCTGGGAAAGTCCTTAAACTTTTCTGGGCCTCAATATGGATTTTAATTTAAACAGATTTCACCCTGATTACTCAACAATCTTCTTCCAGACTTATGCTTTCTCAGTTGGGCTGGTATGGCTTTACCATTTTCAATGTATGTCTTGTCCATTCCTGCTGTACCCTTGTTTTGAATCTGCACCCACTAGTCTTCAACCCCCTTTCATCTCTGCAGCCTTATCCTTCCCTCCTCATTTAGGCCCAGCCTAAGTTCTAGCTCTCATTCTCTAATGATCCTTAAATTTTATCCTCTTTCTGCATGTTTCTGGCTAAATTGTCATAGGATTTATAAAACCAAAACCACTCTTTCACATTGTTCTCTTTAGCTGTTTCCATAGACACATGTCTTTTCAATTCAAATTACACAGCACTTAATAGTGGGATTCTAGGAACTTAATAATTAGTACATAGGTCATTGGAGTCTGGGCAATGCTTCCCCACCATAGGCAGGGGTAAGCCCCTTTCAGTAGGTCCTTTGAAAAAAATCTCTAAATAGGAATTCTGTCACAATGAAGATGCCAACCAGATACTAACTTCTCTCTAACTAACCCCACTGTGAAAGAGATATGCTGATCACAATATGGACTCTGTAAACTCATAGCCCAAATGCTATATAAGATTTTCATCTTTAATGTGTTTAAGTTTCAGTACTAAATATTTCTTTAATCATGAAAATGCTAATAAATGGCATTCCCCAGAGAGTTTAAGGTGAACTCCTTCACATTACATTATGTAGCTTGCATTTGAATTCAAACAAAATAAACTGTAGGTAAAGGCAGATTAAGCTAAGCAACCATGCTTTATTACTCTGGGAATTACTTATAGTTCATATAAAAGCTGAATTTAGTATATCTGAAACTCAAACTTTACCCTGATTAGTAAACTTTAGTTGAATAAATATTTAACTTGAGCAATAAACTTAATGTTCTGAAACTCTGACCTAAGAAAATAGGGCATAAAATATCAAGGAGGCGGCAATCTTTTACTCCCCTGTATCATATTGCAAATCTAGAATATTTTTGCTAAATTTCCATAGCGATTATGGAATATTTTTCTGCAAAACATTAATAACTTTATTTCCAACTAATCAATATGTGTTGGGTATAAAATTCACACTTCTGTTGTCCTGCACTCTTCGGCATTATGGCTTAAATCAATTTGCCCCTGCAAAAATGTTATAGACATTCTTCAAAGGACTCAGAAACTCCCCAGACTACTAAATGCCTATTGCGCCCCATCTACCAAAACCAGTATTTAGTTTGCTGATAAAGAATTGAGAAGAAAGGAACCAGGGTGTTCACTCTGTGGAGGAAGTCTCAAGGAAATATTTATATATTCCATCACTCCATGCCACTGTTTGCTAATGTTCCTTATGGCTATCTTTCTGAGTGAGTTGCTTCATGCATCTGACTGCAAGCCACAGATACTGCTAAATGATGCAGGCGTATCTGTGCTCTGTACATGTAGGACTATTTTTGGTTTCTGGCCAACAGTGCTGTGCGAATCCTTACGGAAGTGGCACATTAGTTCTCCAACCCCTGCAGCCTGGATCATCCTGGTCAGTGTTTGTGGTCAATATAAAGGAGAAGTATCTTCTGGGGGGATTTTTTTTCCCTCTATAGGAAGCTATCTTTCTGAGATTACTGGAGAAGACAAAAGATTGCTTTCTTCCACAGTTGTGAGTTTTAGAACCTCACATACTGTTTTAGGACCTATCTTCTCCTGGCACATGTCTGGGACAACCTTTGCAAAGCTGACTTTGCAGGAAGGTGAGTTCCAGAATGATGAATAACTCCTGGAGATGTACTTTTGTGATTCTCCTGCAGGAATGGAGGGTGGGAGGGGAGAAGTTCTCAACTATTCAGCTCAATTCTGGTTTACTAAATTGGTAAAAGTTTAGTTCTATGTTAGACGATTAGTGTTGAGGCTGGGCATCTCATGATGTCTGCCCTTCAAAAGATCAAAAGCCGAAGGGATGAATCAGACCTGTAAACACATATTTACAACAGAAGAGTATGTTAGAAACAATGATGATCCTGTTAAGATGAACACAGCTACCTTCACTTACTGGATATAAAATTTAAGCCATACCTAGAAGACCCAGCATGTATGGCCCTAATGCAATTTCACTCCTTGACTAAAAACAAATAATAAATGAGCTCTTCAGTTGATGGCATTTCTTTCTTTATAAAACAGATTCATTCCAATATGGTTGGCTATAATTATATTTTTGCAAAGATTATCATTCTTTTTTTTTTTATTATTATGGGTAAAAATCAAAATTCTCACAATACATACAAACATTTGCAAAATGATATATAAATATATATGCATATATGTGTATTTGCTTACAAAAATGTTGTTTATATATATATATATATATATATATATATACATATATTTTAAGAGGTGCTTAGATTACCCAAAATATTACACGGAACCCACTGGGATTCCCATGTTGCCCACCTCCCACACCTCCCACCACATCCCACACAAACATCTCCCACAGTGTGGCCCACCACCCTCAATGAACTTACACATCCTGGAGCCTTGCCACCAACCATAGACCACAGTTCACACTGTAGACCACACTCTCTCCCACTCAGTTCTGAGTGGTGTGTGCTGATTTAAAATGGCCTACATCCGTTGCCACAACAGTACTTGAATTGACTTTGAATATAGAATGAGAGATGCTTTCTTATAGAAAAACCCCAGCCCCTCCTGAACAAGGAGTTAAATGTGGTATCCCTCAGCAGTAGATCAGAAGTATGTGGTGCTTGCTTGGAAATGCCTGGCCATTTTTCACTGCTGCATTTTTACCATTCAGCTATAAGATCTTTCTAGTATGGTGGACCCTGCTGTTCTCTGCCGTCTTCCACCAGTAGGATTCTTCCATACTCAGGAACATTACCCTCACTCTTCTTCCTTTCTGCCTTTGCCAATGCTTCATAAAACTGTGAGCTGCCTGCTATTTACTTTGCCAGCAGATTCTGCTAACCCTTAAGTGACACAAACTGACCCACTAACTAGTTCTGAATTTGAATAGCTCCCTATATTTTCAACTCAGTCAGAGGTGGCACGAGTAAAGCATGCTAATAAAATAGGGATATTTACATTTCAGACTCATGAAATGTTCACAAACTTCACAGTCATAACCTCCTTCAGGGAGTAGTTATCCAGAATGGTCTGAAGAGTCTATAGTAATAGCACCACAGCAAAGTGACCACATAGCCACGAGCTCCGATTGTTAATATTGTTAAAATAAATGGAACACCCACACCAGATCTTATTCATTCTATATATAACTCCATCTTCACTGCACATTTTTTGTTCTTGTTCAAAATCTGGTTTTCCAGGTTAGGAATAACAATAAACATTTCTAGAGAAACAAATTTTCCGGTAAAAATAGCTATAGAAAGACTTCATTGCTAACGTAGCAAATGAATATTTTCCCAAAATTTTAAAATTACTTGTTGTAGGAGTTGAGGAAATATTCTTAAATAATGACAGATTTTTAAAAATCAGACTGGAATTATAAGGGAATAAAATCACCATATATCAAGTTGTCTGACTGGACAAGATTAATGTGTTTTTGTTAATCTTTGGTTGCTAGTATAGCAAAGAAGGAAGGAGGAAAGGGAAGGGTAGTCCTTGAATTACAATAGATTGCAGGCTGGTGGAGATCCAAGAGATGGTGTAAGCTAAAGATATAGATAACTCCGAAAAAAAAAAAAAAAAGGGGATTTAGAAAAAGCCATAGGTGATGTTAAAACTCCAGTATAGCTTTAATGGAAATGTGGTGTTATTTGGCTATCAAATAATGATTAAATTCCCCCTATGCTTCAGGCACTGTGTTAGGAACTAAGGAAAAAGACAAATACATCACAGTAACTATTTCAAGGAACTTGGCTACATCTGAAGATCTAAATAAGACATTGGGCTGGCATCTAGACCCTTCTACATCATCTCCCAAAGTACCTCTTTTATCAATGATAGAATTATAGCTTGTATATATCTTGGCTCTGAATCATGACTGTCTTTTTAGTCTTTTCAAAGTGGGCAGGAATACTTTACTTACTTATGTGGAAATGTTAGTTGTTCTCAACATGTTTTTGACTGAAGTCTTCTAACACTAAAAATCTCAACATTGTACAAAAAAATTCAGTGTTAAGAGTGTGGGAAACTGACATTCAGAAAACATTTAAGCATTTTCACATGTAATATCAACTAATATTTATAGCAACCCTAGGAGGTAGGTAGGTTTCTCATTTTGCAGGTGAGAAAACCAAAGTTCAGAAAGATTAATTTGTCTTCTTCCATCTGAAAAGTGGCAGAACCAAGATTCAAAACCAGGTCTTCTGACTATTGGTATTCACCTCCCTACAAAGTAATTGATATTCAATCATCAAGTAGAAACCAGGATATTATATTTGAATTTGCAGAAGCAAGTCAGAAATCACAGGTATTTCCAGGAAATTGCATCAGGTCAATTGAATAAAATCAATGAAGTTAAAAAGCCAGGTGGTATGTGATGGCCATGCCAGGAAAGCCAGGTCCAACCCAAGGGATGAATTTACTAGGGTAGAAAGCCAAACAAAAAGTAATGTTCAGTTCAACTAGCTATCTGGAGACTTCCCTGGATCAGAGGTCTTTTAAAAATCTATTTGAGCTTAGTTATGCCCAGCAATGCAGCCTCTTACAGCAGCTCTTCAGCCTTCAAAGGAGTTAGCCTCACAGACGACACACGGTCCCAAGACAAGAAGCATGGAATAGGGTCTCTCCTTGCTGCCTCCTCAAACTCCACTCTCACACCTTCAGTGTCAATTATTGTTTGTTTGTTTTTCTTCTCTGGGTTCACTACATATTCAGATAGCAGCATATGTCTCTACCTATTGCATATGCAGAATATGGCCAAGAATGCCAGAAAAATAAAACCTAGCAAAGTGGCAAGCACAGTACATTTTACATTAAGTCCAAAATTATATCTAAAGTTAAAGATCTAGTGAGATATATAGTTTCTGTGTTCTTCCTGACTAGGTCAAATCATCATCATAACATCATGTTCTCCTTTGTAACACTGTTGCAGTTATAAGTTTATATGCATTTGTGTGATTTTGATTAATATCAATCTTCCTCATTAGAGTGTAAACTCCAGTAGGGCAGGGTTATTGGCTTGTTTTGTTATTTTTTTGTGTGTTTAAGCACAATTGCCAGGTACTTTATAGGTACATTGTAAGTAATTGTTTTCATGATTGACTGAATGAATTATGCTTTTTTTCATTTTTGGAAGTCTTAGTCTTTTCATCTGAAGACAATATCAAAGTGCTGACGTAAGAATTTTTTTAAATACATAAAATGTAATATCTATGCACATATGTAATAAATGCAGTAGACACTAGATATATGATAGATGTTATTATTGTTCAGTGATAGGGTCTGTTTCTTAGAACAGATACATTTCCTCTCAGATGGCAGCAAAATATTAAATATTGAGCCGACAGGAAATTATTTTTTTAAAGAAAAGATCTGGGAGAATGACTGAAAAGATCATGGCATCATGGTTTCAAGATGTACCAAACTCAGTATCAATTACATGTGCATTATCTTCTTCATCTAGGCTCTTCACAGATGTGCAGAGTAGATTAAAAAAAAAAAAAAAAAGGAAAAAGGAGGATCAGTAAGAACTGCAAGAAAACAGAGAGAAATGAAAATTTATGTGAACATGCTGCTATAGCAACCTATTAGTTTACTGTGTTGCTTGGCACTTAATTCTCAAAACAATATGATATCATTTATTCCTAGGAACAGATTGAAAAATATCATGCATCACTGTCTTAGCCCCAAGGGGCATCTATCTTTAGTTGCTCATTTGAATATATTAATGTTATTATAATATATTACAACACTTTAATGATTTTAGACTTTATTAAGCTATTTAAAATGTATGTCTTGTTTACTTTATCAATATTAATGAAATTAATAATTTTAGATTAGAGACCTTTGGGCTGCCTTACTTGTGACAGTTTGATTCACATGAGGAAGATACTCCGTTTTAATCTTACACCAAATAAACAAAGGCTACAGTGCAGGTGTCAAACCTCCCCTGACTACAGTGAGTCTTGTATCCCTGACAACCTGCCCTATGACAGGATTTCCCCCCTCTGCTTGAACTGCTTTTCTAATATCAATGTGCCCACACATTTAATGTCAAATTTCATTCTGCAATATACTAATAAAACCATTTTTCAGAGACCACATTTGCAGCAAAGAAATTCTGGTAAACCAGAATTGAACAGCTTTCTTTCTCTAATAAACTTATGGGTTTACACTAGTCCCGCTGTCTACAGTAACAAGATCGATTCGTGCTAATATTCTTTTGTGATTTTGGAAGTGTATTAAAATAAGAATGGCTCTACTTTATAATTACTAAGTAGATACAACTCATTCTTTCAACAGAGTGTGTTACTTGTGCCAGACACCATGTTAGATGCTGGGCACATAATAGTGAACAAGGTGGAATCCTCACTCCCAGGTAGATTATAGTTTAGGGGTGAGATGGAAAAATAAAAAAGATGAGTAAAGTTCAATAAGTGCTTTAATAGGGTGAACACATGCAAGTACATTTGGACAGCTGCCTCTGAGTACCAAAGGCCCAGGGTTAGATTTCCTGGAGAAGGTGACATAGGAACTGACACTAAAGGACTAGTGGAAGGCAGCCAGGCAAGAGAGGCCAAGAGACTAACATGTGGTGAGGTCTGAAAGACAGAGATAATGTAACAGGGTGGGAACTAAAATATTTCAGGATGGCTATAGCCCCGATTGTGTGAGAGTGCAATGGAAAGATACACAGCCAGAGAGGTAAAAGGGGGCCAGAATGTGAAGGCCTCCCATGGCATACTGTGGTGTGAGGATTTGATTACAAGGTCAAGAAGAACCACTGAAAGGATTCAAGCATGAAGTGATATGATCAGATATTCATTTCGGAAAGATCACTGTGAACTTCAAGAACACAACCAAATTCCAGCTGCTCATCAGTGGACCGTGTTGGCAGTATTAGCATCTCAGTACTAGTATGTTCCAAACCAAACTCAGCATGATCCCTCGACAACCTCTTTTCCTGTGTTCCAAGACTCAGCTAAAGGCGTCACCATTTAGCTGGGTATCTAGACAGAAAACTTGAAATAGTTTTCAACTTGTCCTTTTCTTGCATCTAATCAGTCACTGAAACTACAAATACTCTATTTTCTATCTCTTATTTCAACTGCACAGCAAATTCTCTATTTTTAAGACATATTTTTCATTGCTCCCATCTATTCTCCCCAATTGCTTCCAGAAACACTTGGCTATGACAGGGATTGGATCATTTCACTACTCTTGAAAATTCCTTTAATGGCTTCCCAATGTCCATGCAATCAAGTTCAAATGTCTTATCATGGCATTTAAGACCCTCCTAGATCTTGCAATAAGGTGCTTTTCAGCTCTACTTCCTCTTACACCAGTTTTCACATCTTGTACTCCAAAGCTTATAAAATTCACCATACAGTGGTCACATATCATTGACCATGTTCTTCACTTGCCCATGATTAAGCTCTGTTTTTCCCTGCAATGCTTGGAAATGCTGCTTATCAGTTTCAAAGCTACCTTATTCTTGAAGCATTCTTTTATCCTCTGATTTGTGTTGATGGGACCCTTCCTGTGTACTTTCACAGGACCCAACTCAGTGTTCCCTTAGTTTTTTATTATTATTTATTTCATTTTGGTGATTTTTTATTACACAGCCTAAACTATAAGTCAGGGGATGCAAACTGGCAGCAGAATAACTTTCAGCTTCGTTTGACTGGCCCAAGATTTTAAATATAATAATATGCATTTATGTCTTTGGAAGGGCATCAGCACTCTAGCTCCCAGTAGTTCCCAGTAGTTGAAATAATCCCACTCATTTAATAAGAATTTAATAGGAATGAAGACCAATTAAAGGAGCAAAAGTTCATTTCTATCATCAGAGATCTCTTTAAAGCTTATACACAACGAATAGAATAGCAAGACCAACTCATTTGAACTGTGACTATTATTATGTTTTTCTCTCCCTTTTCTCTTTTTTTCTCTCTCATTCAGCATTCCACACTTGAAGAGTTAAATCTTTAAATGAAATGTAAATTGTGCACATTCTGTAAGACCCCCTTACAAAATGCTCTGAAAATCAAATATGATATACAAATGTAATGTATTCATAACTTTGACACAAATACATTACAGGGAAAAGAGCAAAGAAAGAGGATCACTGAAGATAGAGAGAAACATTTTAATTCATTTTGCTGGTTTCCCTGAAAATAGAAGTGGGAAGAAGACCCTCCCTCCCACATTCCTTCAACAAAGTGAATGCTCAGGTGAAATTTATGGCCTGCCTAGAAGATGAGGTAGTAAATATCTAGTAGAATAGGAAGGAGGAGAGGAAAGGTCACTCCACTTCATTATGATTTCTCAAGTTCATCTCAACTATGTAAAGTCAAGAATGAAAATCATTCTCTAAACTGAAAACCTAATATTAACCTGACTAAAAAGGTCAACATGCCTCTGTGTAAAGTGAACATGGCGGACTCTATACAGCTGATATGAGGCATTTTGCTATCCATTCAATGGTTCCTGCATACACATTTCTGTGCATCTGCGCATGCATGTTGTGTGCACATGGATTACTAATCCTTCACAGCATGGCAAAATAAAAATGGTCATCAATACTCTCTGTAGCAGTAGCTGTACTTGAACAAGTAAGAGGATTCTGAAAAGAGAGATGTGCTGACATGATATTTGTTACAAAGAATGACAATATAAAAATGCATAGGCTAAATTTGAAATAGATTGCTTAACAAATCAAGATATTATAGGCCCTCGGGAAGTGGATGTGGCTGAAGGTTGAGCTCCCGCCTACCACAAGGGAAGTCCCAGGTTTGGTTCCTGGTGCCTCCTAAAGAAGACAAACAAGACAGCAAGCTGATGTGAAGAGCTGGTGGGGCAAGGTGATGCAACGAAATGATGTAACACGAGACACAAAGAGGAAACACAATGAGAGACACAACAAAGCAGGGAGTGGAAGTGGCTTAAGCGATTGGGCACATCCCTCCCACATGGGAGGTCCGGGGTTCAGTTCCCAGTGCCTCCTAAAAAAAAGGAAAAAGAAGACAGCACACAATGAACAGACACAACAAGTGCAAACAATGAGGGGGTGGGGAGAAAGAAAGAAAGAAATGTTTTTGTTTTTTTTAAAAAAAAAGCTTGTTTCAAAAAAAAAAGGTATTATAGGCACTCAAATCACACAAAACATAACCCATTTCTTAGGTGCACAGTAGTTTTTGAACTGATGGCATTGATAATTTTTAATGTTTTATTACATATTTGTTTTTCACCTATGGGGGCAATTTATATTTACCTTATTTGTGACTTTTGAATCCCTGTGTTACATTATGATGGAAGATTGAGAAAGAACTACTCTTGTGATTAAAGAATTCTGTAAAAGCACTGCTACAACTGGCTGGTTTGCTTGTAAACAAGTACAGCAAATAAAATAATATTTTAAAAGCCTCGGGCAGTTAAACTCGCCATGAGAAATCAGAAGGCATGCCTTTCTGGGCCTCAGGCTTAGATTTGAGGAAGTCTAGAAAAAGAGAAGGGAATTTAACCAGACAAGCAAGCAATACATTTGTGATCTAAGACAAGATGGTAATGTTGTATTCACAAAATGATGCAGAACATGGTTTTGCAACACATATTTAAACGTCCGTCTATTACAGCTTAATTTACAATTTTGCCTCAATCCTAATTCATTGTACTATTCTCAAGCAATAGATTAATTTAATTTACTGCTATCAATGACACCATTTGCCCAATTGTACTTTGGATATTTTGAAATCATCCTTTCACTTCATAGGAGTGCTTTATTCTTATTAACCTTCTCTACTATTGAAAAAAAAAGTTTAAATTTTTGACTCTCTGTAAAATTGACCCTCAAACTCTGATTTTTCAAATACTTAAATGTCTATGAAGTAAAATTAAGTCTATTAGGATTGTCCCTGCCAGGTGCAATGGAAGAAACTATAGTGTTATAGTATTATATGATAAGCTCACAAAAGTGTTAACATTTTAATAAATTATATAACTTTAGTCACTCCCTTTCAAGCTTATTTAAGAAATGCAATACTTAAAAGGCCAAATGGCTAACATTTCTAGTAAAAAAATTAGAACATCTACAAGGGGGGCAATGTGGTAGCCAGCTTCAGAGATGGCATTTGATTATTCTCACTTGGTATCCATGCCCCGGTGTTATCCCCTCCCACAATTTATAGAGGTGCCCTCTGTAGCCATAAGATATTGAAGAAACGACAGAGCATGACATCTGAGACTAGGTCATAAAACATATGGTGGCTTCCATGTTGCTTTCTCTGGGGGAAGCCAGTTGCCATGTCATGAGGACATTCAAGCAGCCTGATGGCGAGGTCCACATGGCTAACTGAGGCCTCCTGCCAACAACTACAACTAACGCGCTGGGTATAAATAAGCTATCATGGAAGTAAATCCTCTAGCTCTAGGCAAACACCAGGTAGCATCTTGATTACAATATGAGAATGCATGGGCCAGAATCATTCAGCTAAGCTGCTTCTAGATTCCCGACCCACAGAAACTACTTGAGATAATAAGTGTTTTTTTGAAATATAAACTGATAAATTTGGGGTTAATTTTTTTTTTTTACCTGACAATAGAAAACTAATAATAGCAATGTGCACATGGGAAAGAACATGGGCTGACAAATATAAAATGCATCCTGGTGGCAACTAAAGCTGAGTGATTGTGGTAGTTTGATTTATATACCCCAACATAGATATGTTCTCAATCTTAATCAGCACTCTTATGGGTGTAGACCCATTATAAATAGGACCTCTTGAAGGTGTTATTTTTAGTTAAGGTGTAGGCCTTAACCCGGATTACTGGAGAATTTATAGAGGGAAACTGGAAGTCACAGAAGTGAGAAAGGAGAGGACATCTCCATCATGTGATAGTAGACAGATACACAAGCCAAGGAACCCCAAAGATATCTGGCAATCAGCACCAGAATGGATGGACCAGAGCAGAAAGCAAACCTTGCCAAAGTCTTGCTTTTGGACTCCTTCCACTTCAAAACCGTGACCCCCCCCCAAATTCCTCTTGTTTAATAAGCCAATCCATTGAGTGATATTTGTAATAACAGTTCAGACAAACTAGCGCAGTGCTCTTGGATGGATTATCAAACTTTGGTGTTACTCAGTTTTGTCATCTATAAGTTGAAGATGATGATAAGGCTAACCTCACAGACTTCAGAAGAATAAATGAGATAAGATAATTTAAAACATCTGGAAAGAGGTTTATCTTCAGTGAATATTTGTTTGCTCCTTTATAAAATTGTGCTTAATTTTAAAGGGTATCCTTGAAGGTGATCTTTTAAAGGTGTTCAAAGTTGATTACTCCCAGTTCATGGAAGTGGACTTTGTAGGGTGCTGAAGAACTGGAAGCAGAGTAAGGGCTAGGGATGTCCAGGCACTTTTTGTGGGTGTGTGTGTGTTCTGTTTGTTAGTTTTAGCTTCTGCATGAAGATCTGGCTTTGACGATCTTGGTTTAATAGAACTGGATTTTTACTAATATTCCCTGAATCAGAAGTGAATAGATCGTGTAAAGTTCTTTTCTGAATATTTTTTGTAAACTCCAAGTACAAAGTTTTCCAGGAAATAAACTTGTCAGATACTGCAAAAATTCTACCCTACATGGATAGGGTTTCTCACAGCTTCATGTTCCCAGTTAGGGACTTTGGAGGTCAAGAAAACAACTCTGAATCATGTTGTATGTGCTTCTTCTGTGTGTTCACCTTGATTCAATTATTTTTGTGTCCTTGTCTAAAAAAAATTGGGGGAATTATAAGTGAGTGCTTGTATGTGCAGTCTCTTTTGATCCAATCCATATCTGACCTGCAATGCTTTTTTATCTTTAGCATTTGGCTCTGACATTTTTAAAATTATTTTTAATTGACTCTGAAGGGTCTATTGCCTCTTCTAATGCCATAATATAGGGCTTAAAACCATGGATTCTAAATGAAGATCTACAAGACTTCCTGACTTCATATCCCAGCTCTGCCTCTAACTGTGTGAAGTGGAAAGTTACTTAATTCTGTGCCTTGGATTCCCCAAGAACAAGGAAAGGATATTAACATATCTATCTGATTGTTTTGAGAACAAAATGAGTTAATATTTGTTAAGAGTTTAGAACACTGTGTCGAATAGCAGGTGCTCATAAGTTTTTCATTTTGATGAGGTAAATATTTGGATGGTCTAAGCCTTGATGCCACTCACTTGGAGAGTGTACTACAAATCATTTAACAACCAGAATCCTCTTGTTTCTACTTCCTGCATATACTCCACTTAACTTTACTATAGGTTCACACCCCTCCCACTTGATGCCTCCCTCATCTGTTTGCTCGTTGTTTTGCTTGTTGTTTGCTCATTGCTTTTGCTCTTTGTCTACTTGTTTCCTTCTTTAGAAGGCACTGGGAACTGAACCCAGGACCTCCGTTGTGGGAGGCGGGTGCCCAACTGCTTGAGCCACATATAGTCTCTGCTCATTTTTTTTGCTCATTGTCTGCTCACTGTTTTTGCTCGTTGTCTCCTCGTTGTTTGCCTTCTTTAGGAGGTTGGGAACCAAACTCAGGACCTCCCATGTGGGAGGTGGGCATCCAACTTCCTGAGCCACATCTGCTCCACTTTATTATAGTTTTGAGAGGAAATTATATATTCCGATGGCATCTGAGAATTTAGATATTTCCTAAAATACAACCTCCCAAAATGAAAAATGTATTCTTCACGCTGAAAAAAATATATGTTTGCCTTTGATGAGTACATTTGATTTTCATAGCTCTTAGCTTTTCCCTAGATGGTGAGTGTGTTGAGGCAGGAGTCATTGGTTAGGGAGAATCAACCTACCTTTTCCTTTACATCAGTGGCTCTAAGTTTCTTTGAAATTCTAGTATAAGCTATAGTCCGTCTCCTTAACTGGAAAAACATCAATGAAAGTATGATTATGGGCACCAACTGGTGCTTTGCTATGTTCACTATAGGCCAAGAAAGTAGTCTGAGGATTATTATTGTAGCCCTTTTGACAGTGGTTGCTGAATTTAGAAGAAGGAAAGAGAGAGAGATCAAAAAAGAAAATTTGAGGCATCCCATCACAAAATAGTGGAAAGGAAATGGCCTTTAACATAGGATCTCTCACATGGACTACAAGGAATAATTCTGCTTGTAATCCTTCAAGAAAAGAATGATATAGGTTAAAAAGTAATTATAAAAGACATGTAAAATGGCCTAAAGTATTTAAACTATACTTTCTGGGTAACCACGGGATCTGGGGAACTGCTGAAAGAGTGTCTTAATGAGGGAAGGGTTCTGAGCAGGTAGAATTGAGGCTCCATTCACTGTACAGCTACCAGAGAAGTGTTACTTCCATAAATATAATATCCTGGGGTTCCAAATAAAGATTCTTTCTTTTTTCAAAAAAAGTTCCATAACATATAAAGGATTGAGATCCATTCTTCTCGAAGTTTGTCCATGTAGACAACCATAAACTGCAAACTCTGCAACCTGGGTTGGTTGTCAGAAAATGAGAAAGGGTATATTGGTAGATATACTATCTGCAGAATGGGAGAAAGGTGAGGAAAGAGTGACTTCTCTAATTCTCAGTGTATAAAAGTCCTTGGGGACTGCCGTGAAGGCAGAAAGAGATAGATTTAAAATTAGTAAAAAGAATTAAAAACTGAACACCCCAAGTTGTAGAAGAGGTTGCATATGAAATAACTGCAAAAAAAAAAAAAAAAAAGGAGGGGGCTTAGGTAAAACCACAGCCAGTTATTCAAAATAACTGAGATGGTAATGGGAATAGCTTTTATTGTTCAGGCTGATGTTGAAGAGGAAGAACATCTTCCACAAATCATCTTTTGATTCCACTCTCTGAGACAATGTATCACATCCATGCTCATCTATTGTGGCACTAAGTTCTTAGGTGATTTCATCATTTTCTGTTCAGGCATTTAGCTGCAATTAGTTATTAACCATGACCAAAGCAAGTAAACCTTATACACACATGTTAAACAGTATTAATTCGCCAATATAAGGCTTTTTTTAACTTAAAAATGGCAATTTGGTATAGTTCAATATAATATTTTCTTGAATATATCTCTTCCTAGCTTTGAAATCTGCATCATGTCTTCCAGTTAACCCACAGAGGCCTCACGCTTTTCTGATGGCTTGGTAAGAGCAGCTGAAGAGGTCTGAATGACGCTACCAGTTGAAAGTAAAGAGAAAGTAGATGGGTCCTGTCTTCTCTTGTTCAGTAGCTCTTGCCAAGGCTTTTGGGGCTTCTCAAGGGTGCTCATCAAATAGAGCTGAAGTTAGAGTAGCTTTAAAATCCCCTTGGTTAGTCCTTTAACTGTGTATTTCATTTCTTCTACAGTCCCTTTAGTGGTAGAATATCTAAAACAAAGTGTCATATAAAACAAAATTTTAAAACATCTTGCAGGAGAATAAGGCAGGTGAAAGGGCTGAGGCTTATGTCGGAAGGCAGGCAAGAAAGCAGCTACTATTGCTCTTGAAGTGCTCTCATGGAAGCTGTGCCCAAGCCCTGTGAAAGCTGGTTTACTTCCTGGGTAAACATGGTTGCCAGGAAGAGCAGTGGTGTGCTGGTTCAGAAAGGAAGGGGAGCAATGAAATGCATCAGCGATTGGGGATCTGCAGGCATTTCCGAGATCATATAAACCACAGTGGACATTTCTTTTGGATGTTATTAGCTACTCATCCCTCCCACGTGGGCCCCTTCAGTTTGCCTGCCCACGAGGAGGCTGCTGAGAATCATTCAAGCCAGTTAAAGAAATTGCTTAAAGTAAGTATCTGAAACACAAACACATTAGCTTGAAGTGCTTGAAACACAGTAATAATCACAAAGTCCTTACTTCTTCTCTCCTTTGTACCATTCAAAGGCCGGAGGCGGCACACCTGCACCTTCGCATCTTATCAATCCACTGCGTCCAGGGGCCACGGTGCCAGATTTAATTTCCTGAATTGTAGGAGCAACTGAAAAAGAAACAAAAAAAAAGTGATAAGTAAGGGAAAAACTTTCCTCAGCAGAAATATCACACACATATATTTTTATTCCTTCTGTATTCAAAGCAGTCTCAGGCCGGATAGGCCAATGCATCAAATTTTCAGTGTTTTATGCTTCTAATGCAGGACTAGTCATTTTTAGCTTCATTTTTCAAGTTGGACAATAGATGAATGTTCTCATGGAGCACAGAGTAAATGTAATTCATGTTGGCCTTGCTTCCTATTGCAAAAATGGCGTTGGTGAGGGGAATGCTTCATCTATACTCTAGTCAAACCACACTGGAAGAATAGCTCTCATTTATTGAGTGGTTACTGGGGGCCAGCCACTGAGCTAAGTCCTTTATGATCATGATTTTCTCACAATAATACTTTTAGGTAGATGGTATTATCCCAGTTTTACAAATGTGGAAACTGAAGCTCAGAAAGGTTAAGTAATTTGTCTAAAATCAGATCGCTTTTTACCTCAGAATTAGGATTTGAAATGCATGCTGACTCAAAGCCTGGGCTTTTTCAATATTCTGTGCTTTTTCTTGCCCATCCCCATCCCTTTGTCAAATGCCTTTCCTCCCATTTCCACAGGTTCAAGGCCCATTTTTCAGATGTCACTGTCTCCATTCTTTTCCTTGTGCCTTAAGCTGTAAATAGCTTTCCTTCTCTGAGTAGTTTTTCTGACTGTACCATATACTTTCTGTCTCGTATTCTAATTGCTTATGGG
This sequence comes from Tolypeutes matacus, assembly GCA_026826555.1. Taxonomy (NCBI): domain Eukaryota; kingdom Metazoa; phylum Chordata; class Mammalia; order Cingulata; family Chlamyphoridae; genus Tolypeutes; species Tolypeutes matacus. The sequence continues at coordinate 69,130,716 of JAKSZT010053883.1, forward strand.
TATGCTGTGGCTTCCCTATCAGCTCACCTTCAGAAAGCAAAGCACAGCGGCTGACATGAAATAATGCTTAAAGATCTTTTTAAAAACTTTGCAGCATAGTCATTCATCAAATAGTTATTTATTTTCATATTATAGTTATTTGTCAGATAGTTAATTGAGCCATTACCACCTGCCAGGCATTTTTAAGGACACAAAACAGTCAAAGTCCCTGACATGCTGTAGCTTACATTCTAGGCACGGGTGGGGCATGGAATCACAAACTATAAGCTATAAATATAATAAATAAGTTAAATAAAATGCTGTGTAACATAATAAAAAAATTTGGGGGGTAAGGGTAATTAAGGCAAGGAATAGATTGCACATTTCTGTAGAGTACTCTGAGTAGGTCCCATTGGGAAGGTAAGAGTTGAGCGAAGACTGAATGTAGATGAGTGAGTTAGCCATATGGATATCTAGAGAAATGGCCTTCCAGGAAGAGGAAAGGGCTTGAGGTAGGCTCTAAGTTTGAAGCGAGTTGGTTTGTTCGAGATAAAGCAAGATAAGTGTGGCTGGAGCAATTGGAGAGAGGTGCAGAGATGGGGTCAAAGAGAATCAAAGGATAGGAAGATCAAGTAGGACCTTGAAGACCATTTCAAGGATTTGGCTTTTACTCTGTGTAAAATAGTGAGCCACTGCAGAGGAGGGATATGTTCTCATTTTTGCTTTAAAAGGATTACTTTGGCTGCTTTGTTGAAAGCAGAGGGACTAAATAAGACACCATTGCATAAAGTCAGGCAAGGGATATTGGCAGGGTATTAGCAGTGGCAGTGGTGGAAAGTGATTGCGTTAGGAGTCTATTGTGAAGATGAAGTCAATAGAATTTCTTGAAAGATTGAAGAAAGATGTATAAAAAGGAGAGGAATCAAGGTGAATTTGTTTGTCTTAGGTAACTAGAAGGTTAGAATATCCATTGACTGAGTTGAGGATGACTGTAAGTAGAAGAGTTTTGGAGGGAAACACTATGAGCTGTATGCCTGTGTCTTTTCATAAATATTTTCTTTTTTTTTTTTTTTTTACCAAGTTTTGAACATATAACATATTTTAAATAACACTACGAGAAAGAGTTCAATACAATAAGAACTTTGAAAATGCAAATTCTAGTTTATTCAGACAAATGACCTGAGTAATTGTGCACTTTGGATGTATTTTTGGTTTCTTTGGAAGGCAATAAGTCCAGGATTTAATGTTTTTTCCAATATGCAATGAATATGAAAAATGTAAACACTCTTACCACAGCACATTGTCTTTCCTTTTAAAAATGCCCTAGCAAATTCATCATTTTCTATTAAGGGTGATGCTTCTCTTTGAAATTATAAAACTTCTATTTCTCTGTGGTGATTTCAATCTTAATAGTAAAGGTTCAATTTATCATTTTAGGAAACAAACCTTTGCAAATAATCTTTTTATTAAAGTGCTTCTAAATAGCTTGGTAAAAAATAATGAAAGAATATCTACCAAAAAAAGTGTGAATGAGAAATTGCTATGAGAGAAAACATATATAAATATATATGTATGTATATAATATGTTAGAAATTATTTAATAATTTTTTAAACTCTTTAAAGATATACAAAATCATAAAGGCAAAAAATAAATAAAAGTCATCTGCAATAAAAACCTATTTACTTGTCATTATCATGATACTCTTTTACTTGTGAGAGGTACAGGTAAAATTGCATTTTCACTCTTGTTCTCATAGGCTTTCATCTTTGTCTTTCCCTGTTACACTAAAAGGCCGTAATCTTTTATGATATCCAACTATTATTGAAGATGAAATAGCTATATGCAACAGGAGATCCATCACAAGCTTCTATTGATAACTTGGTTAGTTTAATTACTCTGTTTGTCAAGAGGCCATGACTCATTACAAACAAAACCATGAAATCCGGAACATTGCCTGAAAACCCAGGCGTAATGAACCTAAATAAAAATCTAATTCATCATTAAAAGGCTTTTATGCAGTACAGTGTGCACATGGCTCAACACTAGGAACCTTATCACACGAGTTAAAGGGACATGATCCTGTTTTTCTTGGATTTACATGCTGCTCTGATGGGCATCACAAAAGGAAAGATGCCTAAAAAGTCATATGGGGACCAAGGTAAATAATGTATAAAAATTAACATTATTTCCAAGAAAGAGTCCTAAGAGCATTTTGTGTAGTTGTGTAATAAAAGGAGATGGGCTGTGGGGCAAGCAAAGTGGAGAGGGGATTCTCATGTAGATTTCATTTTGTGGGTAAAATGATAAACTTAGGCCTGGAGGTTCTATTGCTTTTTCCTGTACACATGAATGAAAACATTCATATTACAGTCTTATTTGCCTCTTTTGGAAATGAATATCCAAGAGGAAGAGGATTCAACACTTAATTATTCTTATTCTTTCATCAATTCAACAAATATTTGTGTCAGGGACCACACTTGGGGAAAGAAAAAAATTATATTCCTGACCCCATGGAGTTAATATTCTTTTGGGAGTGTGGGGAAAGGCTGTAAATAAATAATTACTATGCCAAAGAGTGGTATGGGCTAAGATGGAAAAGGAACAGGGTAAAAGAAAAGGGAAGGGCACGGTGTGTTATTTTTATATGGCACAAACACAGAGCTCCTCTCTGATAAGGGAATCTTTGAGCAGAGAATTGAATGATGTGAGAAACGGAGCCATGTGGCTGTTTGTAGGAAATTATTACAATAAGAGGAAACAGGAAAGGCAAAGCAAAGGTGAGAGCATGCCTGTGCTGGGAACATGCTTCACAGATTTGAGGAAGCAAAGTGGTTATTGTGGCTTGAGCAGAAAGAGTAAGAGGACAAATCCAGGAGAGTAGGTTGGGCAAGGAAGCTGGGGCACAGATTCTGTAGAGTCTAGTAGCCCATGGTAAAGGCTTTGAATTTTATTCTAAGGGGATGTGGCATTGGAGAGTTTGAGCAGGGGAGTGCCATGACTTGATTAACATATTTTCTAAAGATTCTTTTGGTTTCTGTGTGGAACACAGACTATGGACAGGAAGGAGAGGAAGCAGACCAGCTAGCAGGAGTAATCCTGGGGATTATGAGAAAGTCCCTGGCCAATCTATAAAGAAGGCAGGAATTGAGAGAAAATTTAATTAAATAGATCATTGGTCATATTGGACTTGAGTCAACTCATTTTTGTTAACTGGCAATGGCTGGGCATTTTTAGTGAAATTCCAAGTTTACACCATTCTGAACCCTACTTACTTTGTCTGTATAAATAAGATAGTTCCAGGGCCACAGAAATGTCTGGTCATACTCAGCAGGCTAATTTTCTACACCACAATATTTTTCAGAGACTGTGATATCCGCATTTGCCTTACAAATCTTAAAGTATAGAACATTTCCCAAATTTATGTGACAGAATTCCTGAAGGTTTTATACTGGAGTTTCTCATGGACCTAATATTTCTTGGGACTCATTCTAGGTAGGTTGGATTGTTGGACTAGCAGATCTCTAAGGTCTATTCTGCATCTTATATCATGTAAAACACGACTTTTAAGGTGTTCAATCATCACTGATTCAATATGCTCACAAATTTCATATACCATAAGGGAATGGTCACTTGTTTGCCAGGAATAACTATACTTCACAATAATTATGACTAATTAAATCTCCAACTGTAGCTATAACCAGGAAAATTATAAATATGCTTGGCCAAGTTGTACAAAATCATTTTCTGTTAAAATGTTCCATGTTTTAAGAAAACATATTGGATCCTTTTTGGGAAAGGCAACTAAATGATAAAACATGAGTGAATGCTCCCAGAGCCTATTTCTTTTACCATCACATTCTCTGCATTGCTCTTTGAATTTTAGCACTGGCCAGCTGTGTAAGCTGTTTTTATAGGGAGAGGGAGTGGGAGTGTAAATGCATGCATCTGCATGTGTGTTTGTTTCTGAAACTCTTTTTCTCTTGCTGGAGATAGTTTTTTTGTTCTTTTCATATGTAACTTCTTTCGATATCATCAAAATAGCAAAAAAAGGTGACTTCTCGAGTCACGCAAATTCACGAGTGCAATGGCATCCTCTGGAATAGATTTATGTGCTCTGCTGAAATTTAGGGACACTGCCCTTGTGTCAAATTGCATATAGCTGTGAGCTGAAGCAACTGCACAGTGACGAAACCATCAATTTCAGAGGAATGGTACTAGACAGATGTGGGTAAGAGCAAAGGGCAGATGTTGGGGAAAGCCAGCAGTGAAAGGGTCAAGGAGGGGTATTTAACACCTATGTGATTAGATGCTCATAAATGAGGAGTCTTTCCTTTTCATTTACTCAGTGGGATTATCTCCTTTTATTGTTTAGCCAGGCATTTCAGAATGAAGGTAATTAAAGGTTCTTCATGCAGAACTCCTGGGCCTTGCAGGTGCAAGCAACAGAACCTCTGCACTTGGCACCAAATAAGCCCAATCAAGACTCAAGTTTTCTTAATTATATGACAATAGCCACAAACTTTCTTCCTCTCTTGCCAGGCCTCAACGGGAGCTATGGTTATAGGAAAAATCTTATTATCAAGTAATGAGTGAATCCAATAATTACTTTAATAGCCTTACTAAGTTTAGGTAGTTGAAATGAATTTTTACAACTCCAGTGGCAAAAGAATGTGATCACTGCCCTGCCCACCTCCAAATGGTGGGAGATAATGAAGGTACCATGTTAAAATAAAGAAGAATGCTTAGTGGGCAGTGGTAAAGAGAAGGAAATCATGAAGCAATCAGTCCTACACAAACTACACGGGAAAACACTGTGAAAAATATGTTGACCTTGGTCTAAATTCTAGAATTTGTGACCTACATTAAGGCAGCCCTGGACCAATAGGCAGCCTTTGAAAAAATTTTTTAAGGTTTTCAGTACCTGCCAGAGAACATATCATAAAGCATGTGCACGGTACACTATTGTTACATATGAAGATGATGATAGCTAGTTGAAAATTTTCTTTCATGAAGATAGGTTTGAACTCAAGGTGAGAAATAATGACAACATTTTAAAAGGAGCTGATATATCTCACAGAAATGTATGGCCAGGGCAATAAGCTCTGCCAATGAAGCAAACATATCTTTGCCTGATGGACTAATTTTACCTTAAAAGAAGCTAGGAGCTCCATGTTATTGCCAAGATAATTTTTAAAGAAATAATTTAGTTGCCAGATTTCTTTAAAAAGCAAACTACCAAAAACATAGTTAAAACATAATCTTCATGACTGTGACTTAAAGGGCTTTCATATTGAATTAAACTCCTTTTCAGCTTTTACCAAGGAATGAAATGATTCATTTTGTAATGTACCTCATCTTCCCTAAGATCTTAAACGTTTACACAGTGGTGAAAATGGATAGTAAAAAAAAATTCTCTTTTGCAGTTAAAAGTGGCTTTAACAGTTACCATCTGAGTTACTTAATCCATCTAAAGCCATGTTTTCTCATCTGTAAAATAAATAGTACCTAGTTCACAGAATTGCTGTGTAGACAACACAAAACAAGTCATGAAAAGTGCTTAGCTTAAAGCTTTGCCCTTAGTTAGCAGTCAATAAAAGCATTAGCCATTATTAAACAGGAATTATTGCAAGTGAATAGGATATTGCAGCCATGCTTCCTTTAAAAGCATGAGATAATGATAAAATATGGATAGAAATGGGAACTTTTTGTAATTCACTGTCTTGATACTGCAAGAATGTGATTAATTTAATTAAAAGCGCTACAAGTGTATCACATTTTACTCTCCAAGAATTCTATCTATATTCTGCTTTTTTAGTTTAGTTAATGGAGAAAATCTTCAATGAAAGGCAGATGAAGTAGATCTTGTACCTTACTTTTCATTGACCAAGAGGTAAGAAGATTGGGTTCAATAATGTGATAGAAAATGAAAAGTGTAACAGCTCAAAGGTGTTCTTACTAGAAAGATATGCATTTGTGGTGGTGCATTATGTGTTTGGGTATATAAAAGATCAATGTATTGATTCAGTTACATATATGCTGTGGTCATTTTCTTTTTCGCAAGACAGATAATGATAAGTGGAATTTCATACATAAGCTTGACCTCACGGGTTTTATTACACCTCTAATATCTAATATTGCAGTGAACAAAGCTGTGATCTTTGATTCCTTTATGTTTTCAGAGGTGCAGAAAAAGCAAAATATTTTCCACAGAAAATCTAAGAACTAAGATATATGACTGCAATATAAGATCTGATTTTAGGGGCATTAGTGAAGACTCATGCATGTAAACCACCCACACCAAGAAAATATCTGCCTTCCCATTGTTTGAAATTACAACATAAGTGATTTCTTTCCTCAGCATATGGTTTAGCGCTATTATAATATTTAACGTTTTGAAGCTATCATTAGTCATTTTTATTGTAGGGAAATGATCTGATATTGTGTTGATTATGAGTGTGTCTGTGTTTTAGAGGTAATTGGAGGATGGGTGGATGGGTTATCGGTGACTTAAGCAGAAGTAGATAAAAAGTTCATTAAAGGAGAGAGAGTTACATAATGGGGACTTTGTTGGAGCTTAGGCAGAATTCATTCATGCCATGCTTTTGGCAAGGGTCAGCACTGGTGAAATTACAGCTTGAAGTAGCTGTCGCCTTGTAGTCAGCAATGCTCACTCCAGGGATGCAGCCACTGTGAAATGCCTGAGATTTATTGGGCCACCAGCTGTATCAATAGGAATTAAATGGTTCACTGTTTTCTTGGTTGTTCACCAAATTTTCTTTCTTTAGACTTTATTAATGATTTGATCTCCTCTCTGTTGTCAGTCATGCTGAAATTATAGCTGTATGTGATTGATTTAGATACATTGGCCAAGTTTGCAAGAATTGTGGAGTTGGGATTTTCTGAAGGAATCTCTATTTTCAGCATGTATAGTCTTGTAACAAAGGTTCCCCTTCAGTACAAATTTTACACATCTTTAAACATTTGAATTAATTCTTTTCATATTGAAGCTATTATAAATTCCCTGATATAAGTATTGTTTTAGTGAATCCTCAAAAAGTAAGGATTAGAAAGATCAGGTGCTTCCCTTAGATTACCTGCAGAACAATAAATATACTTGGGAATTTTTTCTCATGGGGAAAAAAGTTTTAGTTGCTTCTATTAGGTTTATTGTCATAATTTAAGACATGGTATACTTTTAAAGAGTAATATTGGTCTCTCAATATGTGAATTGACTGGATATGTATATAAATTCAATATTCTTACAGCCATTCAGTTGAAAAAAGTTGTACTCAGTAAGAGATAGGGATATCATTGGAGGAATGTTTCCTTAGGCCAGTTCACACTGGCGTGCATGGCCCTCTGGCCTCAGGGCAAGCTTCCCCCAGGGAATCCATGGTATATCTGAAGGCACCAGGAAGCCTTGGGCTGGTGTGACTTTTGCCTTCTGTAGAATAATCATTGGTTCAGATTTCTTAGTTGACTGAATGGTTTATTATTTCTTCTTGTTTCTGTGTCCTTCAATAATCTTAAAATAGAACATTTTAAAAGTTGATTAAAATTCAGTTATTAAAAATTGTTTAATTCTGAAAAATGAATAATTCATATTGCTAATATATTCTAAAGAATTTCTTTCCAAACACACTGTCTCAGAGAAGAAGAAAAAGCTCTGAGTAGTTAGAAAGTAATAGGGAAATTAAAGAAAAAAAGAGGTATAACACAGACGCACACTTGTAAATTAGCTATTTCTCCCTGCTCTCCATCCTCAAATGCATGTGGGAAAATATTCAAAGTCTAGAAAGACTACAGGAAATGTGTTAAGCAAATGACATTTTCCAAAACTATAGGCACAACATACACTATATTCCCTTATAAGGAAATGAACATTATACTAGAATCACTTCTACCACTCCATTTATTTTGAAGTGGCAGTTAACTGTCCTCAGACCTGCATTGTGCAGGTGGACTGAATCGTGCACCCCAGTTGGACATGCTCTTGGTCTTAGTCTGCATTTGGTGGGTGTGGATCCATTGTAGATAAGATCTCTTCAAGATGTTACTTTTCTTAAATTGTGGCCCAAGTGAATCTGGCTGGGATTTTAATCCAGATTACTGTAGTCATTTATAAACAGAGTGAAAGACAGACTGAGAGAGAAGCCACAGGGAGCAGCCAGAAAATGGAAGTCAAAGGAACACAGAAGAGAAAGGGGAAGATGCCATGTGTATCGCCATGTGACAGAAAAGCCAAGGAACCCCCAAATTGCTGGTCAGCCAGAAGAGGCTGACCCAGGAGGAAGCCAGCCTTCTAGCCTCTGAAACCCTGAGCCAATAAATACCTGTTGTTAAACCGGTCCATTGAACGGCATTTGTTTTAGCAGCCAGGAAACTAAAACACACAGTGAGCAGTGACTAAGAACAAAAGAGTTACAGGACAAAAAGTAGGAAAGACACTTTACCTACAAATGGTGTATCTGAACGAATTCAAGAGATGTGGGAGGAGGAGTGGAAAGAAAACGATTAATTTTCAGAAACAATAATATGTGTTTATTTGGAACTAAGAATGCTTTACGCAGGGAAAAACTGTCATGTTTCCTAAAATGATTAAATAAAACATAGGATGAGAAAACTCTGCCTGACAGCAAAAGTAATTTGACAACTGAAGTGTATGTCAAGAAAGGAAAAGTCTGACTGACAAATAAGAAACTCCATGTCAGCAAGAACAGTACATGAATAAATTATTAGAGGAAATGTTTGGGCTCTTTCCTCTTCTGCTCAGAAATAAAAAATATACATAGAATGCAGCTGATATCCTCCTCATAATCTAAATCTTATTTAGTGTCCCCTCTGTCAAAAGCACTACATTCCTCTCTATTTACTGCTTTCCTCCTGGAAAGCTTATCTGTGCAGTTGATGAACAGTTACTATTACCAGTTCATCAATGTCATACACAAAACATTTCCAAGTCTTGAGAGACTCTATAATCTTGTTGGTTCTGCCTTTAAAATGCATCTGGAATCTTATCACTTCTCACCACCCCCATAGTTATCATGCTGGTACAAGCCAACATTACCTCTTGCTTGGAATATTGCAATAGTCTCCTAACTGGTCCCTATGCTTCTGCCCTTTCTCCCTTTATAGCCATTCTTAACACAGCAGCTATAGTGTTTCTGTTAAAACAAGTCAGATCCTCCATCCCCATTATTCCTAACCATGCCTCGGCATCCCCTTTGCATTCAGAATACAAGTTAAATTCATTTCACAAATTCATTTCACAGTGGTCCATAACCTCTAAATGTTCTGATGCTACTGCTATCTCTCTGACCACATCCTTGTCCCTTTCCCTCTTGCCTAATCTGCTCTGGTTACACTGGACTACTTGACATTCCTGAAATACACCAAGAATGTTTCCTTACTCTGGGATACTCATACCTCAGATATCCGCATGCCTTGCTTGAATCCTCATTTCCTTTTCATCTGTGCTCCAACTCTACCTTATTGAAGAAGTCTTCTCTGACTCCCTAGAGAAACTAGAACCTCACCCCTCACCTTGCAATCCCTTTCCTACTTATCCTTCCTTATTGTTCTCCATACCAAAGATCTCCACCTGACATTGATTATATTTACTTCTTTATTGTCTCTCTTCTCTCCCTGCAAAGTTAAATCCACATGGGAACAATTTTTTGTTTTGTTTTGTTTTGTTTTTTTGTTCAGTGATATGCTAAATCCTTAGACCAGTGCCTAGAACATAGTGAGAACTCAACAAATAATAATATCACATATTCATGTTGTGGAATGAATAAAGAATAAAATAGCCATTCAATATTCTGTGTTGCAGAAAATGATGTGATGTCATTACCTTTTCTGGGTAGAGTATTTCTGTAGCATAATCATTTGTATATTTTAAATTGCCAATGTTGTGTGCTTGTAAAATGAATAGTTTAATGTCTGCAATTATATCACCTTCAACTTTTTTGTACTTCTTGTTATAAAATTAGACCTTGTGGGTTTTCAGACCACTATACTTTGCTAGATGTATATATAAATATAACTAAATTTAATATGTTCCTTAGAGTACTTAGATATCATAGGGAACAAAACATCTTAAACTAAATGGTTAACTTTAGCATTTAATTTTTATATATTATAAAATAGCTATCACATGTCACACTATATAACTGGGCATAAAATACTATACATCTAAGTAGCAGAGTTTCAGAAGAAAATTCAAGCCATGTTTGTTTATGGCTTCCTCCAATATATTGTGATGTATAATGCAATCACAGGTAACTTTTAGTCTAATATAGTTTCTTGGTCCTCTATTGCAATGATAATGCTGTGTAACAACCAACCACACATTTTTAGTGACATACAACAATAGACTTCTATTTCTTACTCAGGTATCTGCTCTCTGTCATACCTGAAACACTCCATTAACCAAAGCAGTTACCTGGTCAAGACTGTCATCAATGCGGTAGGGAAATACTACTCTACCAACATTTGGAATCAGTACTTGCCAAACAATAGTATTTGCAGGTAGAATTTTACAGTCATTTAGATTTACAATCTCTTCCATCCCCCAAAAATGAGAGTTCTATGTGACTTCCTTAAAGAGAAAAGTTTATGTAATCTTTGATAAGGACATGAGAGTTTTAAAATGAGTTATGGATTTTAGAGCAATCCAATGAGGGATATCTATTAGAAGATATGCCAGAGAGAAGAGAGCTGCTCATAGAAACCAAAAGAATAGCTAGTGCTGTGCAAACTAAGGATTGGGAAAGCTGGTACATCAGGAAGAGAGTGTCAGGAAGCACTCAGGGTGGCTGAAAAAACCCAGCCTGAGGAGACTCCCCACTTCTTCAGCTACTACATATGAGAAGCATTTGGAAACGGGAGATTTTCCAGTTTTCCTATGTTATCTACTGACTTAATACTCATTCTGGGTTACTGCCAATTCTCTTATCCATTTATTTATTCAGTGTTAGTGATCAAAGATAGAATAAAATGATTCCCTAGGGTAATTCAAAGCACTAGTGGAATTGGGACCTTGACAGTCCTGTGCCATAGTCTTCTTTGTTCTCTAAGGCCTGTCTTAGTATCTGGAAGATAGCAGATACTTAAAAAACATTTGCTGAACAAAATAATTTAATGAATGGATTGTCATTGTCTCTAAGGTAATTCACAATTTAAAAATCTTGTGATTCAATGATCTTGCAATAATTTATCTTCCATGCTTTTTCAACTCAATACCGCTAAAATAAAAGTTAGATTCAATGTCAATAGTCTTACTGTGTTCATGTAATACATAAGTGGTACTTAAATACAAATATATTACATGGCCAAGTATTGATATCAATATTTCCTAATAATATGGATTTCACAAATAATTTTTAATCAAGAAATTGTAATGAGTAAATATGTGGAAATAGAAGAATTTCTTTGTATATTTTACCTATATTTTTATATAAAGCTAGACATTTCTCTGAAAAACTATACATTCCAGACATATAGGGCTATATTTTGATCTGACAAATGGGTATGCTTGTTAAGGGGATGAGCATATTATTTTGACTAGAAACTTTTGTTTTTAGGGGAATCTTCAATATAGTCATTCACTTTATATATAAATTGTTATGACACTAACATAAACTAAAAAGTTGATCTGTGTTTATGGGTATAAGTAGTTTATATGTTTGTTCATAAAAAATACAGTGTGATTAACTCCAGAATAATTTTAGAAGTACTATGTCCTGTTCCAGTTATCATTTTGTCTAAGTGCTCAAGGTGGCCTTTCTGCCTGAATTTGAGTTTACTATTTTTAAAATGGAAATTCATCACAGGGCATGAGTTAGATGTTAAAAGTTTAAAGACTGGTAAAGATGATATTCCCCATTAGGTCCACTATCTGCAAGTTCTTAGTTCTTTCCAATGACTTCTACTGTGTGCTCTATGAAATAATGGTCCGCTATGGCTTTAAGCTTTTTTTTTTTTTAACTGATGTGGTCCTATGAGGTGTGCCAGTAATAGCAAAAAATAAACTATTTTGATGTGTGTGTGTTTTTGTGTGTATTAGCTCTGTTACATCCCAAATAGAAATAAGCCTGTATTTGGTAACTGAACCAAATGTGGCCAGGGTATTATAAATGCATAATTCATAAAAACCAAAAATGGAGAAACAATGCACAGGTTCTACTGGCATTCCTTTAGCTACAGAAAATATGTGAAAACACTAGGTAGAACAGGTTTTGTCTTTTAACATTTTAATGAGCTTTGGGACTTTCATGCATATTAGTTATGTTGCCCTAATTATTCATTATAATTCTAATGTGCATTTTATATTTAATTACTATGCTTATAAAGATTTGGTATGGACAGTAAATTATTATAACTAGCATGTTCATAATGATTATGAACTGAATTTATTAACTTTTACACCAGCCTTCAATGTTGGCAACTTTCAATTTCACCTTGGTGATTAACCACTTTGTCTGATTAAACAAATAATTATTTGAAATTAATTGTAAATGTCAGAAAGCAGTGTCTATATTTTTGCTTTTTGTCAATTTTTATCAAATTGTATTTTGTTATCTTAGATTATTCCATTATTAGACAAGTTTAGTTCAAAAAACTGAAGTAAATTTTTCTGAAATTTTTAAAAGATTGTGGGTTTTCTAAGACTTATTTCAATAAGAAGCCTAACATCAGACTATTAGAAGCTATCTGCTAGGGTAAATAAAGTTAAATATTTTTCTGAGATGTCAGCTTATTTACATCCTACACACAAAGATATACAACTTTTTAAAAATAACCTTTACATTTTGAAAACACTAAGAATAGCTGAATTCTATCAACAAGAATTTCATTTCCCATTTGGTATAATGCATTTCCATAAGTCTTGGATGTTAATTCTTGCCAAACTGTTCACATTAAAATTACCAAAACAGCTCTAGATTCATTTTTCTTTCTTGAAATTTAGTACAGGGTTCTGTACCCAGTGGGAAATTAAAACATGTTAATTGATAATTAGGATGGTAATAATATTTTCATGTAAAAATTGATATTCACTTAGAGGGAAATAAAAATAACGAGAATTTGAAGGTGAACAAAACCATAACTTTATCAGATGAGGTCTATATTTTTGGATTTTTGTAGCAGTTTGGCATTATTTATGAATTCCAAAAATAGGTATTGGATTATGTTTGTGAACTGGTCTTTTCCTCTGGGCATATTAGATTATATTGGATTTAGAGGTTTACTTGATTAAATAATGATTAAGTCTTTGATTGGGCCACATCAGTAGGATATTGCATCCCTGCCCCCTTGGTGGGTGGAGATCCTGTACTGCAGAGAAGGGAGTTTGGAGTCTTGATGCTGAGTTTTGAGCTGGAGCTGGGGATGTGAACACACAGAACACAGAAGAATAGAGACAGCTCCTTAGACAAGGCAGAAGCTCCAGGGACAGAAACAACCATTCACCTGATAGTCCACAGCTGGCTTGTGGAGATAGCAGAGGAGCTGAGCTCAGAGAGAATAAAGCTCTGGAAGAGAGGAACCCAGGAAACCTGAACTCTTGGCAGACGCTGGCAACCATCTTGCTCTAACACGTGGCAACAGACTTTAGTAAGGGAAGTGACTTATGCTTTATGGCTTGGTAACTGTAAGCTTCTATCACAAATAAATACCCTTTATAAAGGCCAACAAATTTCTGGTATTTTGCACCCGCACCCCTTTGGCTGACTAATACAGACTCTATAGTCTTATTCCTGACCCAGGTAGTATTTATCTTCAGTGAAGAAGGGAGGGTGTGAAAGACAAATATCATACAGGAATTAGCAGGTAGCTGTTTTTCTGAAAAATCCCCATTAATATGGATATCTATATAGCATAGCAGTTAAGAGCTTTCCATTAAGGAGCAATTCAATTAGAATCTTAGCTTATGATCACGTACTTTTTGTGAGATGCAGGGAAAGTAACTTAGCATTTTAAAACTTCAACTTCTGCCTCTGTAATACAGGGATGATAAAGTATAATTCAAAGAATTTATTTAACAATTAAATGAGTTTTTTTTTTTTTAAAGAATAAGTATAAGGACATCTAGTATATAGCAGACCTTCAAAAATGTGAGGTACTTCATCACCATTACAAAATGTAATGCCAAACTGATTTAAAGAGATTATCTAGCATAGCATTGTAAACAGGTAACATTCTCCTTATACCCTCCATTTTAATCTATCCACTGATGGATTTGATACATGTGTAGGTGTACATATATACTTGTATATGCATACATTTATTATATATGCATAAATGCATATGTATTTGTATACATAAAGATAGCTGTACATATTTGCATATAATGTTTATTAAAAATAACTAACTTCCTATCAATTGACGACTGTGGATTAATCATCTCATATACCATTTCACTATTTATTACATACTTGCATTTCTAGTTCACCTTTTGCATAACTCTATCTATAGAGATTTATATGATAGCTATTTATATATATGAATTAAGAATTATTGAACTTCTATGATAACAATATTATTAATAATAAAGCCATTACAACCATTGTGTTAATTTATTTTTATTTAAAATTTCAATATTATTAAATGATATAATTATATAGAAGATGCATTAAATATAGCTATCTATTAATGCAGTATACTATTTTTATAGCATCACTATTAATAACAATAGCATTATCTCCTTTAACACATTATAATCTCTAAGGTAGAATAAATGCCTTGGTCATTTTATTCTATAAATCACCAAATATTTATGGAGTATTTACTGCTTGTCAGTAACTGTCTTATGGCCTTAGCAGCTAGAACTATGCCTTGTGCATAATAAATATTTTTATTTCAATGAATAAATAAATGAATTATAGCTTTACTACTGTACAGTCTATTGATTTATGGAGAGTTTTTCCATGATTTTTTTCCTTAATAGGCTCTGTCTATGGGTGAAAATAATGAAGTGGAAAGTATTTGTATTCCCTATTTGTTTTGTTGGTAAATTTTCTGTGGTACAAAGGTGAATCTTATATGATAATATTGTGTTCAGGGTGGTTGGAAGGAGTTTGAGATTAAATGTGAGAAAATCACCTCAGTTCATTTCAGGAGTCAAGGTGTGAACTATGGCATTTTCAAAAGGGATGGAAAGTCCTGGGGAAAGAGATTAAGTGAATGGCTGGGGAGAAAGGCTAATCTTAAGGAAACTAAAGGAATACAGGTAAGATTTTCTTTTAACATTTTTGACTTCTCTCCACCCCTTTGCTTACTCTCACCCTACAAAGGATATGATTTGCTGTGTTGGACAGGAAGTGGTCCTTTGTAGATTGACTCTTTCTCTTTCTTTTCTCTTGGGCAAGTAGCTACCAGTAGGAAGCAAATATTCTGCTCTCCTTCTCCATGGAGGAAGTTTTACACAAGCAGGTCATCCAATTGTGGAAGCTTTTGGTTTTCCAGTTGTGTTTGTGCCTTCTGAGGAGTGTGACAATCTGGTGAACTGGGCCAAAAACCATGAAAGGTAGAAAAGGAGAGGGATTCGGGGAGCAAAATAAGCATTCAGAGATAGAGGTTTTTGAAGGGACCAGGTTGTTTTGGTTTTGGAGTTATAGGTACCAAGTGGATGATTTTTATATTTGTGGGGCTGTCTTTTAACCGCTACATCCAAGGATACAGCTTTAGGTCTTAGCTGCAGGCCACATCCACATTCAGAGTCATTTTTAACGGTCATGGCCCAAGCAGGTGGGTTATGACTGAACTTACACTAAGAACCAGGGTGCCAAGTGGGTTGTTCCAGCAAAATTCCAGAAGAATAAACCAGGCCAATCATAGCTAAACACAGGCAGCATCAGGGGCCCTTGGCAGACTCAAGCCAAGCTGGTTTTAATGTTAGGCTGCTGAAGCTTAACTTTGAACTCTACTGTCACATATGGACTGGTAATGGAGATGAGGCGGCAATCTTCCCTACTTCTATTGTGTTTTCAGCCAGGTCTGCAGGATGAAAGTCCAGGTCTTGTTTATGTCAAAGATCCTGAGCTCCCAAATAAGTAGAAACTGCTAGCTCAGCTGTCCCAAATTCTGTTTCTCTTTTATGTTTTGAACTGACTTTAGGACTTACAGCAGAGACCGAAAGGGCTAACCTTGGAAACATGAGGCTTTTCCATTGACTCTTAAGAGTCACTCCCCATTCTGTGGTCTCATGTTGGCTCTGGATTTATTAATTACATCAGGTCAGGAGATGGCTTTTGATTGCTGAGATCCAAATTGTGGATATATTCATAGAAAGGCCATACCTTTATTAATAAAAAGGAATGAATACCCTTATTATAAGGAGAATATTCCATCTTTTCCATTTTGTATGGAGGTGGAGAAACAATTTAATAAAATTACTGCAGATTGAAAGATTAAAAGGCCTGGGCAGAGATAAGAAATCAGGTTTGTTAGGAAGTCAAGGAGAAAATGGAGGAATTTGAAATTCATGTTTCAATCTTATAATTAAGCAGCAATGGATGAATGAAAACAGAAAATAGGAAGCCAGACTGATTAAATGTTAGAAGAGAGAGAGATCCTTATGAAAATGGTTGAAACCTTAGTGACCAGTCTAGATGGATATTAAGTGTATATGGCATATTAAAAACCATAAAACAGTCATATATAGATATCTTAATCTTTCTCATGTATATATTTATGTCTATGTAATATATCTATATGAGAAAAGAATATCTGGTTTTAACAGCTTTTAATAAAGATTTCAGAAAAGGGAGACATGCATTACTTATTAGTAACCAACCAAACAAAACAAAACAAAGCAAAAAGCAAAACAATCACTTTGGCTTCAGGGTAGAGCTAATATTGGAGGAGAGCCAGAAAGGATGGGGGAGAATAGTCAGGGACATATTGCAACAGTCCAACCTGATGTACAGAGATAGAGTTATAGTGGTGGAGATGCAAGACGAGAAAGGCTTTGGGAGAATTATTTGAGGCAAAATGGATAGATAGATTGGGCATGAGGGGAGCAGAAGGTGGAGGTGTTCAACATTACTCCTAGTTTTTGGCTAACACAAGTGGATGGATGATTATGCCAGTAGAGAATGTGATAGGGGGTTGCTGGAAAACTTAAGTTCAGTTTGGGAACATATTGAGTTGGATTTGTTCTTGAGATATCCAAGAGATAATGTGAGATGAAGAACTGCGTAGAAAGGTCTAGAGCCCAAGGAGAAGTCTGGGCTGGATTTATGAGTCCCTGTGTAAAGGTGTCAATCAATGTCATCCCTCCTCCCAAATGGTCTCATTATGTGGATCACAATGGGACCTATTAGTCTGGCAGCATAGTAGAGTGTTGGAATGGATTTAAATTGTATTAGAGGCTGGGAGAAAGTTCTTTAAGCCTCCATGATCCTGTTTACTCATTGATAAAATGGGAATAACACCTTCCTTTATAGTTGTCCTAAGGATGAAAGAGTATGAAAATAACACACTTAGCAAGCGTCACTCAAGAAAGGAGCTAAAAAACAAGAATTTGTTTGGTATTTGATACGCCAAAGTAGAATGTGAGCTACACAGTGATAGGAACTGAGTCATTCTACTTCATATCTTCAATATTAACAAAAAGGACTCAGCACATATAAATACATAAAATTTAATTTTAGCCAGTTCTATCTCATCCGAATGGAAGTCAAGGTAGATGATAGGAACTATTCTAAGTACTTTTCATGCCCTAACACATTTAACCTTCACAACAATTCTATCCATACTATGATTATTTGCACTGACGCCGAGAGGTGAGACTCCTGAGTTCACACTTCAATCACATGAAAGGCAAAGGTGAACCTCTGCCTTTAATGACCCTTCACATTATCGTAGAGGACCATTATGAAAGCCTCCACATGTGTCCATAGTAGTGCTTAGCACTAGTATTTTCTGGATCCCATTAAAATCTCCTTGTTCCCCATATTCCAAATATTTCACTCAAAAATATCACAGTATCTAAACACTAAGGGGGAAAAAGCTTTAAAGCTTTTAACAGCTATAAACTTATATTCACTTCACCTGTCACAAGAGGGAGAAAAAGTAAAGAGAAGAATCAGCCTATACTCCAAATTCATATTTGTACATTGGACCTAAAGCCACTTGAGTGCAGGCTGCTGTGCCAAAGGGGATGCACGTTCATTATCTCTGCCACGTGAGTTCGTGCTCAGAGTATGGTATGACTAACCAGAAATATAGGCTAGAATATTTCTAGCCTATATTTCTATGCATAGAAGATTTCTGCATATTTGAGCTTGAACACGTGTGTAGGGGGAGCAAACAGGACACAGAGCAAGTTCACCACGTCCACTCAGAGGCTTTGTCAACTAGGTAAGGTTATGCTTTATGGTTTTCATCAGCAGAAAGAAGAGTTGCAATTACTGAGCATTTTCACAATTGTCCAGTGCAGTTACAAAGAGCTGGCTCAACAAAGCCCCTTTTCATCACAAAGGTTTGCTGCTCTGATTTCTTTTGTTGCTGCTCTTGTTGAAGACATTTTTTCAATATTTTCTCAGTCTCTCTTTTTCAGGGGGTCTGTGGGTTAATGTGTACAGTCAGTCAGGTGGTATGCTAGAAGAATGTGTGTATGTTGGTGTATATGTGACTGTGCGTATTTGTGTGTATTTGCATGTGGAGGTAGTAAGAAGGTGAAACATGCCCTTGAACAGTAGTATATAAAAATATTTTCTTATAACAAACATTGCACTGCTGGTGAAGGGGGAAATCAGAGTCACCAACCATTACTCACTTGTGTTTGGGCTCCAGGCGTTTGTGACCTGCCAAGTAATATGGTGAGGGCCCAACGAGCATGTGCCATTAATGCACCTGTGTACCAGAGGCAGCACCAGTGGAGATGTACACTTCATTTAGAGCAGCTCTGTATAAATTAGTAGAGGGTTGGAGGAAAGGGAAGGGAGAACACAAAGCCCCTTTGGACTGCGTAAGGAGAAAAATCAGGCCGCTCATCTCAGCACACATATCTTCTTCTCAGTCCTACAGAGGATTGCTACTCTTTTTGCAAGCAAACATCCATGGATTGAGGCAGAACTGCACTTCTTTTCTGGAATGGGCAATTCCAGTCTTATGTGTTGCCTGCCCTCACAAGTCATATTTCTATTACTACAATCACAGGTCTAATATGTGGCCTCTATTATTGTTCTCTAAGGGCAAGAAATGTTTGCAACCTGAATGAGCTACTGTCTAGCCAACAGTTTCTGGTATGGTTTATCCTGCACTGAAACAAATTATATGTTAAATGCAATTCAACTTACAATTTTCCCTTAGTTATTTGTGGCCACACTGCTGCCACAATAAGAAGGGAAACCTTGGCCGTAGAGAGAGCTGTGTGAAATGCTAAACTTGGCTCTGCAGAGACTCATGGCATATAGGCCTCCGCTCTGCCTGGAGCATGGAGCTCCCTTGAAACTGAAACAACACTCTTGGCTTCAAGGGACACTTTAACAAAGGAGATGTTTCAGAATGTCAAAGTGAATGATTCTCCTTCAAACCATTCTCTCATCTTCCCTAGTGATTCAAGCCAGGGAAAAAAACATGGACTAAATATTCGGGCTTCTCTTAATACTTGGAATTTCCTCTCTTAAGAAAAGTGATAAAGCACACTAATCAGTTGGTAAATTTTAAGTCTTCGGAATCCTGCCAATCTAAATCACATCCAAGGATAAAACAGCGTTTACTTGAAATATAAAGCTATTCATCGACAGCTTGGTATGGGATTAGAGGAGATCGTTTCAATAGCTGATGACATAAGAGTTTAAGTATTTCACCTCAGGTTGGAAAATTAAGTTATTATTTGTTAAAATTTGAGAGCTAATCACTCCAACTTTAAATGACCCAATATCTGTTCTATTAATAGATTGACATGAATGGGGGAACACAGATGTGATTCTTATTTCTGTTTGTCTTTCCAATACCTAAAAGTGCAGGGAACATAGTGTGCACTTAATAGATGCTTGCAGGATGGAGGGAGTGATGGCACCTCAGCATTGGACTATTAATCAAAACTTCTGAAATAAAGAAACTCTTTCAAAATCTTTTTTAGAAAACCAGCTGTTATTTCTGCTGGTGTAGAATTTTCAGAACCCACACAACAAAGTATGAAAATCCACTAACTCAGATTGTGTTTCTGAGGACACTGCTCATTACAGCCGTATAATAAATGGGAGTGCACAAGTCACCATTAGCACAGAACAGATTGTTTGGGCAGCAAAGACAGCAGCTGTCACAGCTTGACAGCTTTCTTGTTAGTGAATCAGCTTTACTGACAGCCTATTTGATTGAAAACCACTGTTCACTGACAGTGTGTTATAGCTGATGTACATATGTATCTCATGAAAAAATGAGACAGTTGTTGAATACCCATGGAAGGTTGAGAAGCTACAGCTCTATGAACTACAGTAAAAAAGAATGAAGCATCTATAAAACAGACCTATGAGCGTATAAAAAACATTTTGTTTACAGAAACACACATGCCAACAGAAGTCATGTGAAAAGCATGATGAGTGAAACAGTAGCAACTTTCTGTGCATTCTTTAAATTGTTATTCCTGTCATGGGAGTTTTAAATTGCAACCAAATGAGGTCGATGTGAACACAGAAGGCTTGGGAGAGGCACATTCGTCATACTTCTTAAATCTCGGCACTGTCAGAATGAATATGGGGGAAATATCGCCTTATGCCCTTCTCAGTTTTGAACTTAGGGTAGAAGTACCACGAGCAGAGTGGGATGACATCAGTAAGCACAGCCTGTTATGTTTAAGGCAGGCAGCTGTGGTATATGGTACCCAGAACCAACCTTTCAATGCTGAAAGCTTCCGTTTCACAGCACGGGGCCTCCACCTGAGTAGATATGGGGATAAGAATAGTTCAGATATTCTGGAATCACATGAAAAGTGACAAGAATTATATGCCACTGGAATAGGAATTATCAGATCCTCTCATTTGGATTTCTCTACAAGAGTCATTAATGTATGTTCCCAAAGCCCTATCGTAGGAAGATCCAGACACTGGGGGCCTTAGGAAGTACAGTGGGTTAATGCATTTACCTGATAGCTTTTTCCAAATTCTCATTTGTCATCATTCCATAATTTGGCAGAGTTTTTGGTCTCCATGCAAAAGAAAGACAGGATCAGGATAGTCAACATGCCTGCAGGTCAGAGGAGCAGTGCAGCTACATTCAGAAATTGATTGGGGTAGGTTCACAGGCAGTGCCTCCCTCTCACCAGTGGTAAACCCAACAGTTATTGCAGGTGCTGTTAAAATGAGTGACAACATGGCTGGGAGAAAAAAAATGTCTGAACCAAAGGGGAAATGATTAAACCACTGAATACAGATAAATTATAAAGCTGACCATGTTTGAAAAATAAAATAAAATGATGGACAGGTTAAGTGTAGGTCAGTGACTGTAGGAAAAGATATTGTTTTAGTTTGCCAAAGGGCTGCCATGCAAAATACCAGAAATCTATTGGCTTTTTGTTGTTGTTGTTGTTAAAGATTTATTTATTTATTTACTTTTATCCACTTGTAACTCCACCCTCACCCCCGTTCCCGCTCTTTTTGTGTCCATTCCCTGGGCAATTCTCCACGTGTTTCCTGCCCTCTCTTCCCATTCCTCTCCTCCTGTTCTCCCTGGGAACCTCCCATGTGGGAGAGAGGTGTTCTGCCACCTGCACCACTTTAGTTCCTGGTTTTTTGGCACGACTCGTCTTGGCTGTCCCTTGTGTCCCACTCCTGTTACATCATCATCCTGCTGCGTGGCTCAGCGGGGCCTGGCACGCCCACACGCAGGCTCAGCAGCACACCTGTGCTTGGGGTCCTGGGACTCACCAGCTTGTGGGGACTGGTGGCCCGCGTGCCTTCTATATTTTTCTTTATTTTACTGGGAGGTCCCGGGGATCGAACTCAGGTCCCTCCACATGGGAGGCAGATGCCCAACCATTTGAGCCACATCTACCCACCTTGTTGGCTTTTATAATGGCGATTTATTTGGGGTAAAAGTTTACAGTTCCAAGGTCATGAAATGTCCATATCGAGGCATTAGCAGAGATGCTTTCTTGTTGCCGTGTTGCCATGTGTTGAAACATGATTGCCATCGATCTCTGTGGAGGTCTCTGCCTTCCCCTCCAGAATCTACCATCTCTTAGAGCTCAGCTGTGAGCAACCTGGCATAGGGCTTGTCTCTTTCTGGACCTCAGCTCTTTGAGTCTCTCTGAGGCTTTCGTCCTCTCTCTCACATGGCAGAATCAAACATGGCAGCTCTCTTTTCTTGTGTCTGTCTCTCTATGTGTCTCTGGGTCTTTATCAGACCCAGCAAGGGAGGTGGAGACTCAACGTGAATCATTCCTCACTGATGGAGTCCAAACAAAAGCCCTAAATCGATCTCATCAAATAATCTAACCACAGGACTCTCAACAGAATTTAATGCAATCAAAGGGTATCACACCTACATAGTTCAAAACGTAATCTTTCTTTTTGGGGAGTCATAAAATAATTTCAAGCTGCAACAGATATAGAAAAAGATAAAGAGATGGTAAGAGGAAAGAAAGGAGAGAAAAATGGGGAGTGGGAGAAAGAGAGAAGGAGGGAGAAAAAAACGAGGAGGGGAAGAAAGAATAAGAAAGAGATCTGTTTTTGTTTTCAGTATTTAGGATGCAGTGGGAAATCTATAAATGTTTATTATAGCTTACAGTAGGCAATCTATAAATGTATGTTATGCAGATGTTGAATGTGTTTCTCTTTCATCTCTTTTGGTATTTTTTTTTTCTGTGAGCCCGGAGCAACAGGAGTCTCAGGAAGATAGTCACTCTTTTGTCTAGCACTGGGCCTGTGAGTATCATGGGGAGTTTTTACAAAGGCTAAATAGATTCAGGAGAGAAGAAAAGTTCAAAATAATGGAGAGTAAAAGAGAACAGAGAAAAGAGAAAACTGGTGAACTTGGAATTGCCAATCTATTTGAATGGAGAGAATTGCTTTTCTATTTTGGGCAATGAGGTCAGCCTGATGAAATAAGCAGTCTATTCTTTAGTGTGATGTGAAACATAAGGTGATGTGAAATCACCCATACTCCCAAATAATTGCCCTTGCCCTCCCTCCCCTGACCTAACCTGAAGTTTCCCCAAATCTTGCTGTGATATTTTTTCATTTTTCAAGAAGTCCACAGAACACAGCTGCTGAAGTATAACAATGCAATCTATTTGGGCAGGAGAGATCTTATGTTTCAGGCAGCACATCTTTTGAGTGATGGTGGTGATATTGATGATAGACTGATTGTGAGGGTATCTTAGGCCAGGGGAAAAAAAGATCATTGTGATATTGATAGTTAAATTTGGGAATACATTGTAAAGTCACGCAACAACGTTTGCATTGGATAAATATTTGCTTGACTTTTCAATCATACTATACTAGACTTGTCTGAAAGAAAGGCAACCATACATTAGTCTGATAAACTACTTCTATAAGATCTTAAGACCCATTCTTAGGAAGCCGGATAGACAGAGGACAGGATCAGCCTTTAGGGAAGAGAGAGGAGGACACTGTTATTCTTCTGTTACTACTCTAGTCATGATCCAAACACAAATGTATGTGAATTGGGTGGTTGCAGCAATTTGTAAATTCAAAGCTTCTTCAAATTCCAATTTGAAATATTCCAATTTTCCGAAATCCAATAGGACCTCAGAACCAATCCAGCCTTATTTCATGGTGAAGAGAAAGCCTTTAGGACTGGTATTTGATATGACTAGGAATCATAAACAGTTAATAGAAGTCATTAATCAATTTTCTTCTTGGATTTTGCAAAGACTGAAGCAAGTGCTAATGAATTAACATTTGATGGCAGTTTTATTACTTACAGAAAAAACGATTTACGTTTCCAGGGGTGGGGGGCATTAAACTGCCACAGGGAATGGAGCACAAAATAATGGACCATTCTTTTCTTGCCCAGTTTAGAGCTTCTTCCATATGACTGGCAATAGCAGAGATCTTAGCTGCTCCATGAAGCCCCCCTTTCCCCTGGGAGTAAAAAGCAAAACCACAATGATGGGCCCCACAGGCCATGATCTTTGCCTCTATGACTGTCTGGCTACCTCTTGGATTATTTGCTGATTTTCATTCCTCTGTAGCCACAAAAGTCTCAACTAAGGGTCTTGGAACTGATATTTCCTTCTGGTTAGAATGTTCTTTTCTACCTGGAAACTCATTTTCGTCAAGACTTTGATTAGATGCACCTTCTCAAGGAGTTTCTGAGCACTCCATTAGAAACACATTTCCAGCCCTAATTTCTCTTAACCTTCTAGTTTTCATTTTTTTGAATAGTGCTTATCACTTTCTAATGCATAATTTACTTTTTAAAAATGCCTGATTGTTTATTGTCTGTCTTCTCCTGCTAAAGTGGAAGCTCCTAGAGACCAGGATCTGTTTGATTTATTCATTTATTCCAAGACTCTAAGACAGTGCTAGGCATATTGTAAGTACTCAGGAAATAAAAGTTGAATAAATATAATAGGGGTGACATCTTGGGAAAGGTACTTAAATTACATCCTTCAGTTTCAACATCTCTAAAATGGAAATAGTATCTATTGTGATCAGGATTAAGTAGGATAGATGTCAAAGTGCTTAACATCAAGTTTGCCACAACATCTGTAAAAGTTAACCATCAATGCTATTAATAATGAAAGTTCTTCACTCAATCTGGAAGACTCCTGTAGTCCTTTCAATACTAGAGAGATCCTTACCCTGGGGCTTATTTCAATAACTTCCCCAAACTAGTATCTGCTCATATTTTGTAAATGAAGGATTCTGCAGTTTGCTAGAAAAGAATATTTTTTCCCTTACACCATTTACCTCTTAATCATTTTTCTACTGGCTGTCCTCATAACATTTACACATTTATACAATTCTGCAACTTATGCAAAGTTGCTACCTTGACAATCTATAATAAGACATTCTCTTATGTACTCAAATTAGAAACCAACCCATGTAATAAGTCAGGTCTGCATCATGCCTGTCAGTTTTGCTTTTTTCAACTCTCAGAAATCTTAGATTATGTTCTGGTGTGAAGTTATTTTTAAAGGAACCACAATTTTTTTCTGAAAAATAAAAGCATTTTCAGAATGCTTTGGAAATAGTAGGTATGGAATACAAATTTGTTGAATGT
This sequence comes from Tolypeutes matacus, assembly GCA_026826555.1. NCBI lineage: Eukaryota > Metazoa > Chordata > Mammalia > Cingulata > Chlamyphoridae > Tolypeutes > Tolypeutes matacus. Next base: position 69,155,896 of record JAKSZT010053883.1, read on the forward strand.
TAGGTAAATAAAATTTGACAATATATTTTGAGCAGAACAGCTCAAAATACTGAATAATGACATCTCCTCAAAAGCCTAATCCTTGTATGCAAAAGGAAATATGAGCATTTAACAATAATGCTATTTATCATATATTAATTTTATTTATCCTTAGGAATATAACATACTCCTGAATTAGGTTGCTTTTTCTCATTCTCACAGCAGCAAGCAATAGTAGCCTCAGTGATTATTTTTATAATGAAGTAACAAATGAATGAGTTAAATAAATCATCATTTGAGGTCTTCTATCTTTTAAATATTCAATAGCACCAGTTTTGAAGCACATGGTAAAATTTAATATCTTTCAGAGGAAATGACAAAGCCTGAAGTTTCTGACGTTTGAAAAATATCCCAGAAGTAAGAAGCCAACATTTATCTCCGCATTGTCTGTAGTTCCTTGACAGATTAGGTAGAATAGAAAAATACGGGTATTAAATTTCAATTAGGGTTAATCAGGTGACACATACTTGGCTGTGGAGAAGTTGAATAATGATGGGGAAATTTCATATTTAATCATGGTTGGCCAGCATCCACTGCAGAGGTCATGAACTCTGTGCAGGTATTTCTGGATTGTAACATTCTTAAGAAAGAAAAATTACTTCACGGAATGTATCTTTTACCTATATTGCTCTCCTTACCTTACAGAAGTGCAAATACTATTAGTAACTTACCAAAGAATGTGAAAGTTTACCATTACATTGTTTTGGTCTTTCCAGACTATGACAGATGCTCTGCCTCTTTGTGTGTGTGTGTGTGTGCATGTGTATGTATTTGCACATATATATACATATGAATGATGTAAATTATGATCAAGTTAAATATTCATTTAAGTGGCACTTCATCTTCTTTTCACTTCATTTTCTTTTCTATGGCTTGCCAATGGATAGAGGATCTGAATTGCTAGGTAGCCTGGAATAATATCCTCAGAAAAGGAGCATATCCTAGAAATTTATAACAAGCTCAGTGATGTATTTGACCTGAACCCTAATTACCTAGGAAAATATGACAGAACTACCCAGAAATTAAGTGATTCTTTTTTCCTGAGAACTACATAATATGCCAATTAAGAAAAAGATTGATCTTAGGTCAGACCTTTTAGCACATAGGTTCACCCTAGCTCTCCTAAATTAGAATGCATAGCAACGAGCAAGGCATTCTGTTCCTTCCTGTAGTATGGGAGTAGATTCACAACCAATGAGCACTTTATATTTGAAAAATGGCTTCTCTCTTCATGTTTGTAAATACATATATTGTTTCAAAGAAAGCCATAACTGAGTCTGCTTACCCTTGATCAGAGGTAACATCTAAATCTCAGAGAGAAAACTGATCTGTTGTGCTGCTGCTTTATTGAGAAGGTTCTTTAGGAATTTTCCAACAGAAATATTGAATGGTTTGTGAATGAGACCAAAAGAGAACACATTCTAGATTATTGAATTAAAACTTTTAACTACTACTAATTATTATTACCTTTGCAGAGTATGAGTGATTACATTAAGGAACTAGTTAACTATAGATATGGTATTTCACTTTAAGGGAAAAAAATAATGTTTAGAATGTGTTAACTTTGACTATGTTATATTGCCTTTATTCAAAAAAATGTGAGGGTAGAAAGATGGTTGCTATTGGGTCCAGGAATAGTTGGTATTTCCAACTCTGCCAGTCCCTACATTTCTAGACTTTCTTCTGTTTCTGCTCTCAAACCAGCTAATTCTTGCCTAAGCTCATCTCAGTCTTAAAAGATTTTGCTAAAAAAAGCCAGTAAAAGCCAGAACTCTCTTAAGCTCTGGATCTTTGGAACCACTTCCCCAGAGTACTCTTGTAAGAATCAAATAAATAATCTTATGTTCACTGAACACAACAAAAACATCTTCAAGTGATAAACAGTGCTTACTTTGGAGGTCCTACTCTAATTCATAAACCTCTTTATTATTAAAAAAAAAAAAAAAAAAAAAAAAAAAAGATGTCAGTGGAATAGCTTCTTCATTCAATAAAAACAAAACCAATAGAATTTTATATATGGGACCAAATGTGTTCAGGACTCTTTTAACTCAACTCCATTCATACTGTTTTTTCTTTTTTAGAGAAGTTGTGGGTTTACAGAACAAGCATACTTAAAATACAGGATTCCCAAATACCACCCTATTATTAACACCTTACATTTGTTAGGAACATTTGTTATAACTGATGTTAGCACATTTTTATAATTGCATATTAATTATAGTCCTTGGTTTAACTTAGAGTTCATTGTGTAATGTAGTTCCACAATTAAAAAAGTTTTTTTTATTCTGTTACCATATGTACAATCTAACATTTTCCCTTTTAATCACATCATTATATATTAAGTACATTCACAATGTTGTGCTACCATCACCACCATCCACTACCAAAACATTTCATTGTAAAGGCACCATGTGCATTTTAAGCCTTAACTTCCCATTATCTATCCTCACTCCATCCCCTTATAACCTATATTCAAAATTCTGACTCTGTGAACTTGCTTATTCTAATTTTATCTAATAAGTGAGCTCATACAACATTTGTCCTTTTGTGTTTGGCTTATTTCACTCATCATGATGTCTTCAAGATTCATTCATGTTGTCACCCATTCGTTCTTCCCTCATCCCAGATGGCTTCTTCATCTGTCTGCTTGTTGTCTGCTCGCTGTATCTGCTAGCTGGGTCTGCTCATTGTGTTTGCTCACAGTGTCTCCTTGTTGTTTGCTCATTGTGTCCGCTCATCTTCTGTAGGCACTGGGAACCAAACCTGGGACCTCCCATTTGGGAGGCAGGTGCCTAACTGCTTGAACCACACCCACTCCCTGCTCATTGTGTCTGCTCATTGCATCAGCTCACTGTGTCATATAAATCCAGTCCCAAGTCTAACCTTCAGGAAACTTTCTTTTCCTACTCTTTTCAGTTTTTGGGAACAAATGGGTCCTCTTATATATTTGGTAAGTTTTCTGTATGCTTGCATGCGGTAGACATTCTTTTCCAACTTAAGGACCCATTAACCTAGATTTATAAACAACTGTCAGAAATTCTATTAGCCAAAATTCTAATGAATCCACAGAATTAGCATTGGCTTCATCCTTGGTGAGGAAGGAGAGTCCTACCCCTTTCTTACCATTATTATTCACATCCTAATTGGTGGAAAAATAGTCATTTGCTAACAATAATCAAACACATGAGGCCATACATAAGTGGGTTGATTCTATTCTAATAGATGAACCACCTATAAGCCATTTTTCTTTTCTTCTCCCTCCCCATTACCAAGCTTCAATCACCATTTAATGATTCATGTGTAAGCTTTTGTTCATTTATTGGTTTCCCCAGGGTAGTGATGGATTTCTACTGAGTCCTCTAAACTTTATTCTTCATTCACCTTTATAACGAATGTCACTATTTGCAGCCAAGAGTGAAACAGAACCAAAGAACAGGAATTGAACATAAGACCTCACTGTTATTAGCGTCATACACAGAACTAGGTGTATGGTGCTTCATGTTCACAAACATCTGGCAACTTGGCTTGTAACCGCATCTATACTTAATACCATATGTATGTGGTCGTGTCACAGACATATTTCTATGAAAATTGAATTGTTTTATCATGGCTACTTCAAAGATTATAAAGCATAGACAGTGGTAAAAGAATATGTAAAAATATATAGGGAAAAGCAATAGAGGACCCCTTCAATTCCAATGAAAAATACTATTTAATATATCCTACGAGGTTTCTTGAACCGGAAAAAGAAGCAGTCAACTCACACTCTCCACATTCACAGTTGTTTATAACTTTCTTAAAAGAATGCTTTGGGGGCTAAAGTATCTTATAAATCATCTTGGCCAAGAAACAATTTTTTTCAGAAAATTCAATTTAAAACCAAAATCAGAAAGGTTTTTGAATTGCTTGACCATGGAGAAGAGCAAGCATTTCAGCTAAAACTGTATATACGTATATGCTGGGAAACACATTTTTTAAAAGATTAGCATGGCCCAAAAAATACACAACTTGAATGTGAGCTAAAAGGAGGTGCAAATCTAATACTTGTGATAAAAGGAATGAATGTGCATGCTTATTTGGTCCTGTCCACTTCAAGATGAGGAACTGAGTTTCAGAGTAGTTAAATGATTAATTCAAGGGACAAACATAACATTGCAGTCTGTTTGTGTAAAGATGTTTTAGACCTGTAAAATTGTGTGGAGAATATTAAATTAGGTATTAGGAGGCCTGGATTTTATTTCCGCCTCTCCTAACAAGAACAGACCCAAGGCAAAGCACTTAACTGCTTGGTTTCCTCCTGTGGAAACAGAGCAGTTGAGCTAGAGCATCTCCAGAGGTCCCTTCCAATTCTAAAGCACCATGATTCAATCAAAGAAATTGTCCAATTGTTCCTTGTTCCTATAGTTTGTTTTTCCATAAACCCTTAATAGTGCTTAAACCACATCCATTCCCAATGATTACTTTTAGGACTGGGTTCAAAACCTTTTACTTGTCTTTCCCTGACTTCTTCATTATCGCATTCAGTCTTTACCATTACTTTTACTGTGTCTCCAATTCATTTTTTCCATTTAGCACCACACCTCAAAATGATTTTCTAAAAACTCTTCTAGACTCTAACTAAATGCCTTCGCTGCCTGAACCTCTCAGCTGAAATTGATTATTCCTTACCGTCTCAACAGTTTCTTAACTGTAGTTATTTATGTAAATGTAGAAATGCCCAAGAAGCATGGGGAAGGTGTCCAATTTCACTTTTAATAAAAGAAATTGAAATTAAAATAAGATACCATCTGTTACTTACTGAACATGGAATTATTAAGAAATAATAATATGCAGTGTTGGTTTTATATGTAGAAAAACAAAGCTTTCACATGCTGAGAATTTAATTGTAAATTGGTATTGACTTTCAGAAGGACAATTTAGCCACATGTATCAGAAGGCCAAAAAGGCTGATCTTAGGACCTGAGAATTCCAATTCAAAGAATTTATCCTAAGAACACAAACAGAGACGTCCAAAAGAGCAATATATATTGGGATTATCATTATAGTATTATTACATAAACAAATTGGAACCAACCTATCATACAATTAAATGCTATTTTAAATTGTGGAACACTTATATAAGATCTAATCCTGCCATTAAAAAGTTTGTTCAGGAAGATTGATTAATAACCTAGGAATAGAATAAAATATATTAACATGGAATGGGTACAAAACTATGCACAAAATGTGCAGAAACATAAAATCCAAAATTTTAACAGTGATCGTTTTGGGATGAATATTAATTTTCTCTTTCTTCTTTGCTTTGTAAAACATTCTATGATGAACTTGTATTATATAACAGGAAGAAGCCAGACTATAAATGTGGAGAAACATTATGTATTCCCTGGCAAGGTTTGCTAGTCCTGTCAGTCTGAATTCTGAGATGAATGCTACTTGGACACTCAGAAGTCTACAGCTTGGCCCTTGGGTCTCCTGTGTGTGACAGGAAGGCAAGTTGGACCCTAAGTCTTCACTTCTGTAAAATGATGGAATTTTTATTCTATGATTCTGTTAACACCCAATTTATGAATTAAAAAAAAGAAAGGGCAGAAGGCGTGTTACACTCATATATGAAACACAAAACATAATACTTAAACATCAAAGTACACAAAGAGGAGGTGATGATCATAGAGAATATTTTATATATTTTTATCTCCTAAATCTATCACCTCAGATTTTTTTATGTGCCTCCCAATAAAAAAATAAATGAAGAGCTGCATGGCAGAAAAACCTGCTTATTCTCCCTTTATTCATTTATTGGTGGAAAGTTCTAAACTACTGAGTTAGTCAATATGGAAATTTCATTGACCCCTGAATAATAGGAGCCGTGATTGCCAGTTCCTTTCTGGTTTAAACTGGAAGCTATAGCTTACACTATTTATGTTGTAACGACTCCATACAGATGGGGAAATCAGATCAAGTGGAATCAGAACTTTGGGTTCTAATTAGATCCAGCTGTTCCATGGAAACTGTATCTTTATGTCTTAAATCTAGTAAGCACAAGTTTCACATTTTAAGAAGTGTTTGGAACCTGTGCATATATAAATGCAGAAGTAACAAATTTTAAAATATAGATTTGGGTTAGTCTTATAAACTAATCTCTTTTTTGTTGATGTTGCTATTACTGAGAAAAGGGCATGTAGGCTTTTTCACCACTGCTTGCTTATGAGAGTACTTGTTTTCTTTTCTTTTAGCATTATTTCAAGACAGCATTCTATAAATAAAGCTTTATTCTTCAAATTGTATTTTTCTAAAATTTTGAATAAAATAAATGTTATTACAATACACATTAAGACATAGTTTTGAGTTTTAGTGCACCAAGAAAAAAATAATCAGCTAGACTGAGATCTCACTTTACTTTTTAATAACTGAAGCATAAGCGTTTTAAAATAGTTTTACATAGGGGAGTAGAATGAAAATTAAGTAACAAAGGACTTTGTAATTTTCTTTGTGGGTAATATTAACATTGTTTTCATAAAACTTTCTTCCCTCAATCTTGGAAATTTGTTTCAAATGGTAAAATGAACAAACAAACCACCCATAACTATGTGGCAGAAATCATTATCTGTTTGTTTGACTTTTCTATGCCATCCTCTAGAATATTGCCTGGTACATAGTAGGCACATAAAAATAATTTTTAATGAATGAGAGAATGAAACTCAAGGTATGCAAATATTTGTGATTACTGAATAATATGTGAGAGAGAAATACTGCCACATCAAAGAGTACCAGATGATTTGCATAAGGAAGATTAAGTCTCTACTAAGCTCTACTCACTTATGTCAGAATGGGAATAACATTAAATTTGAAAAAGAAATGATCTGGGTTCAATTTCTGGAACATTGTATTACTTGTATGACTTTGAGAAAGTCATTAAATCTTTTGGATCCAGATTGCTTTTCTACAAAGTGTGTATAATAATGTCCAGCACACAGGGTTGTTATGAAGTCTGAATAAGAAATGTTCAGGCATTCGATAAACAATATCATATTAAGTTACTTCTCACTGCACATGCCTATCAAATATCTGCTTCTCTTCTTTTGCTCTCATTCTTTGTTTTATCTTTAATGTCTTTTAGCCCTTTGCATTGAAATCCCATTTATCCTACTCAAACAGCTCAAATGTCATTTCTCTCAATCCTTCTATGATCTCCCAATCAGATGACTTCTGTATCTTTATAGTGGCAGTTATCACATTCTATAGTATACACATTGAATTCATTTATGGATGTATGTATCCTGTACATTCATGTATTTAATCATCTCAGCTGCAGTAGTCATTGAAACCTTATTAGGTTCCATCACTGTGCTAAGTGTTTTTTTTTAATACATTATCTTATTTAATCCCACAATTTTACAAAGTACTATTATTACTTTTGTTTCAAATTCCTAAATTGAAGTTTAAAGTACCCACGTAAATAATTTCATATAAATTCCTTTGAGTGTGCCTACTGCAATTGAAGAATTATATTAAGTGCTTTGTACAGGCTGTCTGCTTGGAATATATGACAATATTATGAGGCACAATTTATCCATATTTTAAGACTTAGAAAGATTAAGTAACATAACAAAGATAATATACCCTCTAAATGACAGGATTAAACCAAGATATGTTCAATTCCAGTTCCAAACCCTCCAATTTTCTATTACCCAAAACACAAATCAGCATCTTATTCTTAGCAAGTGCTCAAGAAATACAGCATAAAAAACTATCGTCCTTCTTATACATACAATAACTAATTATTTGCACTGCCCATTAATATTATCCTTTATCATACTTTGTACAGTCAATTTGTTAGACTGCTTGGTAAAACAGTTTGGTTAGGCATGTTAATTTGTAATCTGAAATAAATTTTTTCTTGTTAATTCCTCTCTTTTCCTCATTTTATAAACCAGAGATCAGCAAAATGGCCACTGATTAAATCTGGCTATATGATTATTTTTGTAAGTAAAGTTTTATTTAACCATAGCACACCAATTTTTAAAGATATTTTCTGTGGCTGCCTATACACCACAATGTCAGATTTGAGTAGGTACAACAGAGGTCAACAAAGCTTAAAATAATTATTATTCAGCTCTTTACAGAAAACGTTTGTGGATCCTTGTTTTAGTTTGTTAAGCTGCTCAAAGAAGATGCCATAAAATGGGTTGGTTTTAACAATGAGAATTTATTGGCTTACAGGCTTATAGTTTTGAGGCTGAGAAAAATGTCCAAATCAAGGCACCATCAAGGAGATGCTTTCTTCCCCAAAACTGGGTGCCAGCAATCCTGGACTCCTCTATCACATGGCAAAGCACATGGTGGCATTTGCTGGTCTCTCCCTTCTCTTTTGGGTTTTGCTGATTTCAGCTTCTTGTTTCCGTGGCTTTCTCACTTTTCCTCTCTGTATCAATACCATTTATAAAAGGACTCTGGTAAGAAGATTAAGACCCACACTGGGCCATGCCTTAACTGAAGTAACCTATTCAAAAGGACCTATTTACAATAAATTTGCATCCACAGGACTGGATTAGCTTTAAGAACATGATTTTCTACTGTTCCAAACCACCAAAACTCCTATTACAAATCATCACGAATTCTATTTTATGGTCTTATTTTTGTTAAATTACCTCATTCTCTTTGAGCCCAACATTTTAAACCATCTTGGATGAAGCAGGAATTCATTTATCCACTGACCCTTCCTGTAAATTAGATTCCCTGACACTAAGTCTTGGAAATCAAGGCTCTGCCTTAGATATTTCAGATAAAATGTATATCAGGTATCAATGTAAACATATTTTGCTTTCTTCAATTTTTTTGCTTTTCAAATTTTAAGTTTAAGTTTTTTTCAGGTTCATAATTTGTTATGATCTTAATAAGGGGCTGAAAGAAGAAAGTGGGACAAACACAGTCAATGAGCTTGTAACTCTTGACTCTCCTTTTACCCTATACTCTTCAATTCAATCAAAACATTCTCTGGAGTATTTATGAAGACATATTATATACATATACTTAGTAAGCATGCAGCAACTTTAAATATTTCAGAATATTCATGTGCGCCAACTTTTCTTTTCTGAAACTGAAAAATTACATTGTCAACTTAAAAAGTTTTCCATTTCAAAAGCTTATTCATTTTTGGTGGCAGTGTGGAATGGTGCAGCCACTGTGGAAGACTGTTTGGCAGTTTATCAGAAAATTAAATATAGAGCTGCCATATGATCTGGCAATTGCACTCCTAGGTATATACTCAGAAGAACTGAAAGTAGGGATGCCAACAGACATTTGCATACCAATGTTCATAGCGGTATATTATTCACAATTGCTAAAAGATGAAAACAGCCTAGCTGTCCATCAACAGATGAACTGATAAACAAAATGGGGTATATGCATACAATGGAATAATTATTCAACTGTAGGAAGAAATGAAGTTGTGATGCACATGACAACATAGATGACCCTTGAGGACATTATGTTGACTGAAACAAGCCAGACACAAAAGGACAAATAATGTATGATATCACTAATATGAACTAAATATAATGAGCAAAGTCAGGGAGTTAATAGCTAGACGATATAATGAGATATATGAGGATAGAGAATGGGGAGCAGTGGCTTAATGTGTGCAGAATTGTTAATAAGGTTGATTGGAGATGCTTGCAATTGGAAAAAGGTGATTATAGCACATTAGAGTGAATGTAATTAGCAGCACAAATATATGGGTATGATTGTGGTTGAAAGGGAAAATCAAGAGAAGAAATCTAAGGGATGAAACATGGGATTGTATAACATAGTGAACCCTGCTGTAGACGATAACTGTATTTAATAGTACAAATATAAGAATGTTCTTCAATGAATCAGAACAAGTGTATGTTAATATTATAAGATGTGAATAATAGGGTGGTAGCTGAACTAAAATGCACCTAAAGTAAACTATGGACCACAGTGAATAGTAATATATTAATATTTTTCATCAATTATATAAATAAAAAAGAGAGTGCATTATCATAAGTGACAGAAACCAGGCATAAAATATTGCATATTGTTTGATTCAATTCATACAAAATGTAAATATAAATAAATATAGAGAGATGGAATTAGATTAGTGGATATGTATGTGTGATAGTCATGAACCCTTCTTCCATGTTTCGTTATGAGTATGATTGTATATGTACACAAAACGAATTTCTTTGTTTTCTTCCCCAACCTTTTCCCCTATCATGAAAAGTTGTATTAATTCCATGTCATAATATTTAAGGATGTCAAGTTTAAGAGTGACTATTACCCAAGGACTTGCACCCTGTTTTGTGGGGAATTAATGCGTTTCTGGTTGTACGCAGGGGAGTTGAACATTGTTAGGTGGAAATATATATGTATGCTTGTCTGTTATTGTTTTTAGTTAGAGACAAAGTATGGTTTAGAGTAATGTGTATGATTGCTGAGTTGACAAGGGGTGGACTGTGATGGGTTAGGCTAATGTGTCAACTCGGCCAGGTAATTGTGTCCAGGTGTTTGTTTCAGCAAGCACTGGGCTAATTGTAATACAAGAGCATTTATGGACTTCAATCACCAGTAAGTTTACTGCCTGGATGTCTGATTACATCTGCATCAATCAGGGAGATTTTGTCATCAATGGCCAGCGCTTTTATCCAATCAGTTGAATGGCTTTAAAGGGGAAGTGATTCAGAGAGAATTTCCCAGCTCGTCGCTGGACAGGCAACTTCTCCCAGAAACTCATCAATGACCTTTCATCGGACTTTCATAGGAGCCACTGGTTTGCAGTCTGCCTGCGGAACCTGCACTTGTGCATCCCCATGGTCGTGTGAGAGACTCTTTTACAATTTCACATTATTGACAGATATCTCCTGTTGATTCTGTTTCCCGAGAGAACCCTGACTAATACAGTATGGCAGGGGATGGATAGGGGATTAGAAGGTTGCTGCTAGGGGGAGGGGGTCTTCATTTTGAAGTAAGGAAAATCCAATATTGATTGTGGTGAAGAATGTACAACTCTGTAATTATAAAACCCATTGAATATACACTTTGGCTGGATTGTATAGTATATGAATATATCTTAATTTAAAAAAGCTTTCCATTTAAGAGATTCCTATTCAACTAAATGTATTAAATAGGGACTTTTTATCCACTTTTTTCCATTTTGATTTTGCTTGCCTATTTCTTTGTATTAGATTGCGACTTTTTAGTTTTCATTTATTGTATTTTTTTGTCAATTGACTATACAGCCTTATCTGATTGATTGTCACTAAGTGCTCTAGTCTATCTGGGTTTACAAGTGACATTTATTAAAAGTAGACACATCGGTAATCTAAGCACCTTTTAAAATATATATATATATACATAAAAATAACATTTATGTAAGCATACACATATATGCATATATATTTATATATCATTTTACAAATATTGGTATGTATTGTGAAAAATTTGATTTTTACCTACAATAAAATTTTTTTTTAATTAAAAAAAACAAAAAAAACTAGACACATCAATGAAAAGACAATGTCCTTGTGTGCCAACCATGTTACTATAACTATTTCTGCCTCTGCAGTTGCTGGCATGATGAGGCTTTACACTAAGGTTTTATATGTTATTTCCTTATGACCATTTCAAGGTAGATATTAATATTTTGATTTGAGAAGTGGAAAAACAGATATTAAGTAAATTGTCCAAGATCATGCAGCTAAAAACCAGCAAACTTACTTTCAAAATATGGCTCCAAAGTCTTATTCTTTCCACTTTGCAACACTTTAGAATAATTAGATAATCCACTTTTTGTTTGGAAAATAATCATTATATAAATATGATTATGTCTTCACTCACAATTGATTCTATTTCTTCGTCTGTTATGGAGGGTGTGATGGTTTGAAGTTATTTTATGAATCTCAAAAAGAAAAAAGATTAAGTTATTGAACTAATCCATTCCTGTGTGTGTGTGTGGGGGTACATTTTGACTGGACAATATCAGTGAGGATAAATGGAGGCACAGAGAGACACACAGAGAAAGGAAGCTGCCATTGAGACCTGGCCATATAGAGATAGGATTCGAGGATCCTTAGCAGCCAAAGCTGATGCACTAAGCCCCCAAGAACTAGGCCCATGGAGAAGCTCAAGGCTGAAGAGAAGAGCCATATGCTTGATAACTCACAGGTGAACTCAGAAGATAGCTGAACAGCTGAAAGTGAGAGAGGAGGCTTGGAAAGAGATAAGCCCTATGCCTGGTGGCCCACAGCTGAGCTCTGGGAGACAGTAGATTCTGGAGGGGAAGGCAGAGACCTTGGCAGATATTGGCCACCATCTTGGCAGGACATCAGGATCACCAGTAGCTGACTTTGGTGAGAAAGCATCTCTGATGGGGCCTTGATATGGACATTTCGTAGTCTTAGAACTATAGCTTTTTTTTTTTTTTTTTTTTTTTAAGATTTTATTTATTTTTTCATTTTTACCCCCCCCGCTGCTTTTTCTCGCTGGGGCAGCTAAACCCGCCCCGCGGGCGGACTTGCCTTCACCAGGAGGCCCCGGGAACCGAACCCGGGGCCTCCCATATGGTAAACGGGAGCCCTACTGATTGAGCCACAGCCGCTTCCCAGAACTATAGCTTTTTACTCCAAATAAAATTCCCATTATAAAAGGCAAACCATATCTGGTACATTGGCAGCCCATTGGCAAACTAAGATAGAGGGCTTTTTAAAGTACATATTCTGCACTCTGAACATATTCAGTGGGGTGAGAAAAGGCAGTACCAGTTATGAGACAAAATGAAAGATTTATTGTAGGTTAATATAAAAGAGGTCAAGTGATGGATAATTTCTGAACTCATGCTGACAGAAATAACAAGTGACACTTTTAATGCAAGTAGATTCACTCTAAGCATAAATAAGCTTTGACATTATGGAGTGCTGGTTTTCAATGAATATATAAATTTGGGAGGGGATTGTCTAAAACATGAGTTGATGATAGATTACTAAGTATTTCTCTACTGACAAAAAAATTCAATAGATGAGTAGTGATTGAGAAATATAACACATTTTATATTGTGAGTTTCAGTGTTGAAGTTGAAGTAAAATCTTCCATCACATTCAGTCTATATATGCATTTGAATTTGCTTCTTTGTCGATTGAATTTTCACCTGTATTTTTGGCTATACCCAAATGAAACTCCTCCTATGGAGTCAAAACTGCACACTTTAAACTCCATTCAGAGGGGGAATTTATTAAGAATGGGTGCTTGTATTAATTTATTCAAGAAGCATTTATTAAGTACTCTCATTTTGACAGAGTCCAGAACTAAGTGCCGAGGTTGAAGTTTTAAAGAATTTATAGTGTGTTCTGAACCATTAAGGAGCCTACAATGAGGATGAAGAACTACCTCAAGCAAAGAAAATGATAGAATATACAGGTAAAGTGCATTTTAAGGCCCTGTGTATTGACATATCAGAAATAGAGAAGTGATCAAACTGAATATATTAGTTAGTGATACCTACGAAAATTAAGATGAATTAAAACCCAAAACCTTCAGAAAGACATAAAAAAAAAAAAAAAAAAACGAATTCCTGAATGAAAATTGCTTGCAAAGATTTGCACTCAAATTTTTACATCCAATTTTAGAGTATTCATGGACTCCTATTCTTCCTACAATTCCTTCAGTATGGGAATCCCCCCAGCATTTATATGCAAGCATAAAATACCAATTTTGCAGAGCTAACCAGCAGAACAGCTATATCACAAAGTAGTACCTAGTGAAGCACCTATTCCTGCATTTTCCAGTGCTTGGGAAGGTCCCACACTAAATTGATTCAAATTCCTCTCTTCCACTTGTCTTGGGAGTAGGATGTAGTTTTGAAGTTGTGAGCCAGAGCACAGATTTCCAAAGACTAACGTCCTCCTGTAATCCTATCCCATTCCACCCATCCTCTGCCATTTCAGAGTTTGAAAGACACACGTACTTGTTGTCTATTTGGTGGTCACAGTCCTAGTTATTTGGGGTGCAGAATGGTAAACAAGGGTAAACAAAGACAAATCCTGTCTCATGACATACAGTCCATAGGTATAGAAAGGCACTGAGTGAATTATTGAACAAATGATTACACAATTATTATGCAAATAATTATATAATTGTAGTCATGAAAGGCACCAAAAAAGGAAAAGTTAAAACTGCCATAATGGTCTATGACTTAATTCCTAATGCAAGGACCTCACTTTGTAACATTAAGTACCATTATTATTATGCATATAAACAATTTTATCTATTCAAAGTGCCTAAACTATGCAGAACTGTGTGCTAAGAGTATTCTATATATTATCTCACTTAAACCTGGATACAATTCCATTGTTGTTTCCTCCAATTTACAATTGGAGAAAGAGAATCTTGTCCAACCTCAGGATATTTAAGAACCAGATTTGAATTTTGACTTGGACCTGATTAACTCCAAAGTTGATTTCTCCCCAATCAGGTATATTGTGTCTTTCAGATCTCTACTGCAGTTATACACAAGTGGAATCATGATCATTAAAAGCCCCATGGTGGAGTGAAAAAGGCAGAAGTTTCTATCAGAAGGCATGGCAGTTTTGCTGCCTTCTTTACCTGAAATGACCTGGCAAGAATCTCTTAGCCTCTTTGAACCTTGCTTTTTCTATAAAATGAGAGTTCAAGTTAGCTATCTCTAAGGATTTTTCCATCCTTAAAATTAGGAAAATTTTAATTAATTAAAAGGGACATAAGGGGAGTCTTCCTCATAAAGGAGAGAACTTGGTATTTTAGCTCTGTTGTGATTTAAGTCTCAATTATCTGGATATATCTGGTTAGGATTTGGGGGAGGTTTTAGTAAGTGGATTTTCCAACATGTCTCTAATTCATTTATTAAAAAATAAAATGCATGTCCCCAAATTGGACCCAAGGTCTTAATATTGCAACGTGGACATCTAATAATACTATTTTGCTTAAAAATATCAGCCAGGATTTGTCACACAGAATACAGAAAGATGCGAGAGTATTGAGCAAAGAACCCCATGGGCCACTGTAGTTTGATAAAGGAGATCTGAAACAGCAGTCCACAAAGAATGTCTTGAAATAGCTTTACACTCAGACAGTGAATCACAATGGCATAAAGAACTAGTGGGATTCTTTAAAAGGCAAACAAAACCTCATGTTTCTTCACAGGAACCATCCCTGGGAAAGGATTTTAACAATGCTTCAAAGGGATTCTGTCTCGACCTTTACAAAAACTGTAATAAGTGTCAGAAAAGTCTGTAGATCAAGAATAAAATAAAATTCTCTATCAAACACTTGTTCTTTGTGGAATTAAATACTCACTTTAGCTCTAAACACCACACTAATAAAAGCATTGATTTATTTTATGTCATTATAAAACCAAATCAAAAGTCACAAAGGATGTCCAAAAGTTTTGTTGTCATATTTATAAAGAAATACTAATATCAGTTATATTCTCATCAATAATGTTCAATGTGAAGAGACTAATTTAGAAAAAGGAAAGATCTTTTCAGGAAAGCAGATTTTAATAATGGCAAGGATAAAAGAGTAAGGAAATATTAGGGTCTGGAATGAGAAGGAAGCAGTTGTCAGCAAGTGGGAAAAAATCTTACAAAGGGTAGGCTGGGGATATGGGCGCGGACTTTACATATGCCAGTTTTGATGGTTTGCCTTGTTTCCTTTGGTAATAGATAATAGGATAGAAGTTTGTTACAAGAGGAAACTATTTGTAATTCTTAAGAAGTGCTTTCACAATGGAAAAATGTTTTCAAAATCTATGGCTAGCTTCAGCGGCATGGCTGAAAACCATATATTCTTGAACTATTGTGTAGTAGCATTAACCCAAACATATTTAATGACTTGCCCAAACTCCCATGGCTAGACATTCTTTCTCTCCCTACCAGATGACTCATCTTTTCAGTCACAACTCAAATATCAATTCCTCCCATTATCTCTGCACAACCCCATTCAAAACATAATTACTCCTTGCTCTATGCATACAAAATATATATGCATGTCCCTATTGTATTAAAATTTGTTTTTACATGGTTTTTACATACCTCATGTACCTGTAGTACCTCTGTACTACAGAATGAACTCCTTGGGGGCAAGAATTGTTCCTTTCTATCTGTATCCACAATACATGGCAGAGTGCTTGATGTGTAAAGAATGCCATAAATTAAGGTTTATTTGTTTTTAAGGGAATGGATATATGAGTAAATTCTTAATAAAATGAATTTCTTTGTTACCTACATGCTTTATGTTTATTCATTAATTTAGCAATAATTATCATCTGCCGTGGATGGGAATAAGTTGCATTTCTTTTTTTCCCTACACGAAAGATTTCAGAAACTTGCATTTTCAAGTTTGGGCCAAGTGCCTCAGTAAAAGTGCCAGACCTCTCAGCTACTTAATATGGTTCATGTGTTAAAGAGCTGCTGAATTGTTTATTATGGCAAACGGTGTCTACTACAGTTCCATTACATGCATGCAACCTCTTTTCCTTCTGGGCAATAAAATAATATTTTAGACAAGGCCTGCAATTATTTATAGTTCTATTGAATAATTAAACTGATAAAATGAGAATAATAGATTATTAAAAAAGTATAAATATAAAATTAACCAGGGTTTCCAGAAAAAAAAATGTGTACATATATGTCAGAAATTTTAAAAGAAATTTGGAAGGCTAGAATGTTTAGAGAACTACAAACTACTGAGACATTCCCCTTCTTTGAGTAGTTTTACACTTAACAATTATGTGAAAATATTATTGCAAGCAACAGAATTTTTTTATTTTTTTATTTTTTTTTAAAGATTTTATTTATTTATTCATTTATCCCCCCCTTGCTGCTTGTGCTCACTGGGTCAGCTAACCACGCCGTGCAGGCGGGCTTGCCTTCACCAGGAGGCCCTGGGAACCGAACCCGGGGCCTCCCATATGGTAAACGGGAGCCCTACTGATTGAGCCACAGCCGCTTCCCCAAGCAACAGAATTATTACTAAAACTAATTGCTCATTTAAAACCCAAGTGCGAAGTAAGAAGTCTAGGAGATATTTAAAAGTCTTGATTTTTTTTTCATATATCCTCACTGTGCAGGCTATTTAACCTTGGATTTTCTGTAATAAGCTTGACCTAATCTGATGAACCATTTTTGAAGGTAGTAGACTTCCTGGAAAGCTCATGAGATGGAAGGCCCTTATTGATGGTCATCTTTCTTATTATTTTACCTCATCAATTACTCAGTTTCTCTAAGTTCAGTTTAAAAACTACAAATGAAGATTCATAACTCTCAGGGTTATTTGATCAAGGCTACCATAAAGAGGTGGGCCGTTTGTGTGCTGTGTAAAGGTTAACAATAGGTTTAAAATGTAATCTGTTTTTCAGCAGCCAAGAGAAGAGAGGGTATTTTTCTTCCCAAAGGTTCCTTCTGCTTACTGAGCTTTGTACCCTCAAAGCTGCATCTGTCCAGAGAGTGTGGTTTTTCCTAATTCAACCAAAGTTAAGCTACCTGAGGCCCTAATTGAAAGAAAAACTGGAAATTCAAACTAAAATTCTATATGTAAAGTATCAATCTATTTAAACAGGTTTAGCTTTGAGTTATGGTCTTTTTAAAATTTATTTTTAAATTTTCATAACATACATATAACACAAATTTGCCATTTTAGACATTTTAAATGTACAATTCAATGGCATTAATTATATTTACAATGTTGTGCTATCTTAACCACCTTCCAATACCAAATCTTTTTCATCACTTCAAATGGAGACTGCACCCACTAAACAATAACCTGATATTGTCTTTTATAACACATATTTAGGAGTTTGGTCACCATACCATGGGCTGATTAATTTTGCTTTAAAGTTATATTTCATAATATAAATGATAAACATTCTACGGGTACAGACTTTTTTTTTCACCCTGAAAATCACATAATGAATTCAAGCAGAGATATTTATCCAAATGAAGGATAAGCAAAAATAAATAAAAATTGGTACCATTTATTGGCCATCTACAGTATATTACACATATTCTGTACATAATCTCTAATTCCCATGATTGTTGTGCAACATAGTAATTATTAGGCCATTTCTAGAAGAAAACAGAAGCTCAGAGAAAAGAAATAATGTTCAAAGTCAGAAAGGTGCTAGGTATAAAAATGAGAATTACAACCCTAATCCATGTGATGCTAGAGTCTATGTCCTTTCCTTCTGCTCTACCATCTCTTCAAATTTTATTGATAGAATTAAATATATTTTTGTCCCTATTCTGCTTCATAGTAGTTATATAACTTCAGGCTAGTTCATTAGAAGGAATATAGCAAGGTGAGTAAGATTTTAGGCTCAGGAATCACAAAGACATGGGTTTAAAACCCACCTCTGTCACTAAGCACCTGTGTGATGTTAGACAATTTATTTAAGCTCTCTTTATAAAATAAGGATAATGACATTTCCTACCTCAGTGTTGTGAATATTAAATGATATAATACATGCATAGTTTTGGCATCATGTTTAGCACATAATAAATGGTCAATAATTTTTTTTTATGGGAAGCAGAATAGTCCAGTGCTGAGGTGGACAGGTTTTGGAGTCAGAAAGAATTTGTGGTTAAATTTGTGTAAATTCTTGTGAGACTCTGATCAAGTTATTTAACCACTCTAAGCCTCAGTTTCCCTCATCAGTAAATGGGATGATGTGCACTAATGTTTACTTTGAGGATAAAAAGTGACATTTACAGTGCTTTGTGTGATATAAATCACAACACAAATGCGATAATTTTTATGAACATATGCATTAAGAATGTAGTTATTATGCTTCTGGGGAAGACTGGTGGGGTAGGGATCTCCAAGACTTAGTCCTTCTACCAAAACAACTATTAAACAGGCAGAAACTGACTAAAATAATTATATTGAAACACTGGAGGTCAGAAAAATACTGTACAGCTTCCAGGGAAGAGTGAAGGAAGATGATGATAAATTATAGTAAAGAGCAGTAAATTGCTCTCTCCACATGAGTTCTACTAGCACCTATCCACCATGCTCATGGCAGGCCACTGTGGGGTCCAGTCCCTGGCTGGCTCACTGTTAACAGAAAGGGGCATAAAAATCCCCAAGAGTAGGTATGGTTATGACCTATCATGATCACAGCTTTTGATTAGTGAATTCAGATCACTGGGGTCCCAGGTCTGGGGGCAGGCAATTCTTAAAGCTGCCCTGGAAAGGGGTGGAAGTGGTGGAGATTTAAAGGTGCAGCACTTTCTCAAGACAGCAGGGGACAGTTAGCTGATGGGTTGCATTTGTTGGGCAGGCCAGGAAAGCTCAACTCTGGGAAATGTTGGAGAAGCTCTTGATCCCCTTCCTAATCACGTATCCAGGGCATTATGTAGCTGGTCTGCAGACCCTGTTTTGGCTGGGAAAGACTGACTTGAGAAAGTCTTCTCTGAGGTGCTCCTCCTCTCAGAATTTGCCCTCCAAGCAAAAGCAGCTCGTGACAACAAAAGAAATGTAAAAACTTTAAGGGTGAACAGTCTGGGACAAAGTCCTGGCAGCTTCAAACACCTGGGAGAGGGAAACATCCTAAGAAACAGAGGGATAACCAAACTTTTGTAAAGAGGAGAACATCAAAACAATTAAAAAGCAAAAGTCCAAGACAAGAAAGACAGGATGAACCTTGCATGCTGCATTTTACTTGTGCAGACCTTCCTGATAGGAAGGCTGAAGCTGAAGAAAATCTCTGTCTTGTCACCAGCTGGTTATAAAAATCAAGAAGCAGACCTCTCAGGGAATAAATACCAGAATTAACATTTTAAAATGTTAAAATATACAGTGTACAACAAAAGAGTACAAGACAAACAGAAAAACATAAATGATGGCTTATCCAAAGGAGAAGAACAAAAATACATAAAATGCCAACAAAGAAAAAGAGAATGTAAAATCCTGAACAAAGCTTTTTTTTTTTTTTTTTTTTTTAAATGACCTTAAAAATGCTCAGGTAGGTAAAGGAAAACACAGACAGAAAACTAAAAGGAAACAATGAATGAGCAATAAGAGAATCTAAACAAAGAGACAGAAATTTTATAAAAGAACCAAACAGAACTACTGGGGTGGAAGACCACAATAACTGAAATGAAAATTGACCAGGTGAGTTCAAAAGCAGATTGGAGCTGGCAGAAGTAAGACTCCATGAACTTGAAGACAAGACACAAGAAATGAATCTGGCTGAGGAGCAGAAAGGAAAAAGAAATATTAAAATTGAAATAACCTAACATACCCCTGGGACACCATCAAGCACACCAATATACACATGATGGGAGTCCCTGAAGTAGAAGAGAGTAAAGGGAAGAAAGAATGGTTAAATAAATAATGACAGAGAACTTTCCAAACTTAGCAAAAGATGTGAATATGCACGTCCAAGAAGCTCAGAGATCACCATACAGGATAAACATGGAGAAAAATACACTCTGCCATTATATACCAATCACACTATCAGATGCAAAGGACAAGGAGAGAGTTCTGCAAGCTGCAAGAGAAAAGCAATGTGTTGTATACAAGGAGTCCCAATTAGATTGAGTGCTGATTTCTCATCAGAAACCATGAAGGCAAGAAGGCAGTGGGTTGAAATAAAGTGCTGAAAGAAAACAACTGCCAGCCAAGAATTTAATATCCAGTGAGATTCTCTTTCAAAAATGAAAGAGATTAAGACATTCTCAGATAAACAAAGGCTGAGGGAATTTATCAACACTAGACCTGCCATAAAGGCAATGCTAAAGGGAGTTCTTTAGACCACAAGGAAGGGACATTAGACAGTGGTCCAAAACAGCATAAAGAAGTAAAGACCTGCAGTAAAAGATAACTATTTGGGTAATTAAAATGTCAGTATTGCTATATATTTTTTTTTGGTATGCAATTCCACTTATTGCATCCTACAGGTGCTAAAATGCAAATGCTTAAAAATTATGATAAATCTATGGTTTTGGACTTAAAATGTACAAAGATATAAGTGGTAATAACTACAAAAAATGGTGGGAGGACAGAGAGGTGAAGGAAATATATATGTGCATGCTATTGAAGTTAAGTTGGTTTCAAACTAAGTATGATTGTTATGTATTTAAGATGTTGAATTTATCCCCATGGTAACTACTAGGAAAATAGATGAAAAATATTCCCAAATAGACAAGAGAAGGCATTCAATATGGTACAACAAAAAACAACAAATAAATATACAAGTAGGTATTAATGACAGTGAGGGTCAAAAAAGGTATAAGAACTCCCTTTAGTGTTTCTTGAAGGGCAGATTTCTTGTTCACAAACTCTCTTAATTTCTCTTTATCCGTGAATATTTTGAACTCTCCCTCAATTTTGAACACCAACTTTGCTGGATACAGAATTTTTGGCTAGAAATTTTTTTCCTATTAGCACCTTAACTATATCATATCACTGCTTTCTTGCCTCCTTGGTTTCAGATGAGAAATCAGCACTTAATCTTATCAAGCTTCCCTTGCATGTGATGGTTTTCTGCTCTCAGTATTCTCTTTTTGTCTTAAGCACTGGACACTTTGACAAGTATGTGTTTTGGGTTAGGCCTGTTAGGATTTATACTGGTCTTATAAAAGCTAAACAGCAAAATGGCAGAAAGAAGTCCTATATTATCTGCAGTGACTTTTAATGTAAATGGATTAAACTTTCCAGTCAAAAGGCAGAGATTGACAGATTTGATATAACAGTATGACCCAACTATATGCTGTCTGAAAGAGACTCACCTTAAAGTCAAAGATACAATAGGTTGGAGGTGAAAAGATGGAAAACATATACCATGCAACTAGTAACTGAAAGATAGCTGAGGTAGTTATCTTAAAGTTGGATAAATAGACTTAAAGTCAAAAACAATTTCAAGGGACAAAGATGGTCATTATATATTTATAAAGGGAACAATTCAACAGGAAGATGTAACAATTATAAATGTATATGCAACTGTCAGCAAAGCCTCATAATATATGAAGCAAATATTGACAGATTTGTACAGAGAAATTGATAGTCTTTCATTAATAGTAGGAGATTTTAATGCACCACACTCAATAATGGATAGAATATCTAGTCAGAGGTTCAGTAAGGAAGTACAGGATTTGAGTGATATACTGTACCCACTAGTCTTAACAGATATATATAGAAATCCACACCCACTAAAAACAGAATACACATTCTTCTTGAGTGCACAAGGAACATGCTCCAGGATAGACCATATGCTGGTTTACAAAGCAAATCTCAATATATTAAAAATATTGAAATCATATACTGTATATTCTCTGAAAACAACAGAATGAAGCTAGAAATCAGTTAACAGAGGGAGAAATGGAAAATTCACAAATATGTGGAAAGTAAACAACACACTTTTAAAGAAAAATGGTTAAAGAAAAAATTAGAAGTAAAATTGGAAAATATCTTGAGGTGAATGAAAATGAACATACAGCATACCAAAACTATAGGATGCAGTGAAGGTTGTGCTGAGGAAGTTTATAGCTCCAAATTATTACATTACAAAAGAAGAAAGACTTCAAATCAGAGACCTAAACACAAAACTGGAAGAACTAGAAAAAGAAGAGCAAACTTAACCCAAAGCAAGCAGAAGGAAGGGAATAACAAAGATTAAAGCAACAATAAATGAAATAGATCATATTTAAGCTATACATATTCATTTCTGGATATGAAAGAAAAATATATTAGAAATTAATTATTCTTTCCTCTTCTCACTCGTCTAACTCCTAATTCTTGTCTTATCATGTTACATTGTCAATGTTGTCAACATACTTATATTTTTGTTACCTATAATTAAATTTTATTTGCCTATATGCTGAACCTAGTAAATTAAATCCAACAAAATCAACCTTTAGAGTTTTATAAATACAAATTTTTTTAAATTTCAAATGGAAATTGTGTTTTACTATATCATTAATCCCTTACTTATGGAGGAAGAAATTCCAAAATACCAAAGTCCACTGGACTCCCCTTTAGTTACTTTTGTATTTTCTTTACTTCTTTCAGTTCTCTCAGTTCCCATCTTTTATTTTATCTCATACTGTATCAGTCAGCTGATGCAAAATACCTGAAATCTGTTGGCTTTTATAAAGAGTATTTATTTGGGGTAGAAGCTTACAGTTACCAGACCATAAAGCATAAGTTACTTCCCTCACCAAAGTCAGTTATCATGTGTTAGAGCAAAATGGCTGCTGATGTCTGCCAAGAGTTCAGGCTTCCTGGGTTCTTCTCTTCCCAGGGCTCATTTCTTTCTGGGCTCAGCTGCCCTGCCTTCTCCACAAAGCCAGCTATAGACTTTCAGGCAAATGGCTCGTCTCTCTTCCTAGGTCCTCTGCCATGTCTAATCGAGTCTTCTCCCTGCTCCTATGTGTTTACTTCCCCGGCTCCAGTGTTAAAACTCCAAACCCCCTTCTCTGCAGGGCGGTTTCTCTGTGCCCCACTCACCAAGGGGGCAGGGACTTACAGAGAAACCAAATCAAAGTCTTAGTCATTTTAAAAATAATGATTAATCAGGTAAAAGTGAATCCTCTGAATCCAATATAATCTAAATGCCCGGAGGGACAGGCCAGTTTACAAACATAATCCAACATGTATTTTTGGAATTCATAAGCAATATCAAACTGCCATACATGCCATCATCCTTCCTGTAACCTTTTAAAATTTTACTGGAGTATCTCATTGAGAAATTGAGGTAAACTCTGTGTTTTGCCTATTTCAAAATGTCTTTATTTTGTCTTCACACAAGATTGATAGTTTGGCTTTTATGGAAAACTATGACCCAAAGTCTTGATTCTTTTATTAAATAGTGGACTAGATTTGTTTATTGGAGTAACAGTCATAAGTTTTCTCTGAAGGTGGGTAGGTCTGTTTTCTTTCTTGAATAGGTAAGTTCCTCTCTTGAGAGATAACTGTGTGTCCTACACAAGTGAGTATTCTGAGTGTATATTGACTGGTTGCTTCCACTTTAGAATGTGTGGAATGAAGCTGTCATGCAGGCTGGGACACTTGGTTGTCAAGATAAGAGGAAGTTTTAGACGAGCAATAGTGTACTTCCCTCTTAAGTACAGCTGACTGGTGTGTGTGTGTTTGTGTGTGTGAGTGTGCGTGTTCTCCAGGTCTTCTGTTAATGTCCAGTATTTTCAAAATCTGTTCTTTCTTGGGTCCCCGCATCTATGTATTAGCTCTCTCTGCGTAGAAAATTCTTTCCTTACAATGTAGAGCTTGGATTTTATATACAGGCTGAGTGAAAGCAAGTGGAATGAAAAAATGGGGCCCAACTCTCCCAAGCTGTTCTAAAAGCAGTACTTCGATTAATTTAGCCAGTTGATTGCCGGAAGACTCACTCCTGAAACTGGCACATTATGTTTCTGAACTTGGAAAAGATAGCTCCTATCCTCTACATTTTGTATTCCATCATTATCCAGCTCAATTCAATTCTAATATTTTATCTTTTAAGATTTTCTCACCATTTCTATTTTGCCACTGCCTTTCTTTTCTCACAAAGTTTTTTTAGAATACCATTTTTGGTGATTTTAGTAAGAATTTAGAAGAGAAGGGAGGTAGATGTTTGTATTGGTGTTGCTATTTTTAATAGAATAAATAATATTGAATCAATTAAATATATTTTTGAACACAATTTAAAATGAAACTTTGTGAGAATTCACCGACTTTCTTTTCTCACTATCAATCAAAACCTTACTTTGTGTTATTTGGCCTTTGTGAGGAAAAAAAAGATCCTATTTCTCTGGCAAGGTTAGGTTATATTGTACAAAATATCTCTTTGTGTTTCTGACACTCTTTCCCTTGATCTGTTTAAGTTGATCCTATTATTGCAGCAGAATAGTAGCCTGCCATTTGGACTTACTTTATCTAGAAAAATGTAAGTTTCTAGGATAGATAACCTTTAATAAGAAGGTATAAAGATACATTTTCTATCAAACCTTTCTTTGGAATGACTATCCAAATGTGGAAATGACTTAAATCCAACAAATTCAGGACAAAGTAAAATAACTGTCAAAAGGTTAGGTCAGCAAAAAAAAATTTAATAACAGCATATCAAATATTTACCAAAGCTATTTTCAAAGTTAAATCATTCATGAAAATATATTAAACATTTTTAAATAGGCTAACTTTCATGTGACAAATGAGGGCTACTTCAGAAGTAAGAGTACAATAGTCTATAATAATAAAACTACTTTTTCTAAAATTGTAGTTTTCTTTATATAAAATTTTCATTCCTCTTGGCTGTTTGGAGACAAAACTGCATGTAGCCTCTGTTCAGTTCTTAGGTTCAATGTACTTCCCATTGACTTTAAATTATAGGTAGCTAGTGGGGCTTCTGCAAACAAAATAAATGTATATGTTAAACAGAGGGACATGAGCATGGTTACAATATCACTGAGATTATTCTATCAAGCTAGTGCTCTATTCATTGTATGAACATGCAATGAGCATTACCATGTCATAGCCATAGTTACAGAAGCTAGGTATACATCATGGTACCTGCCCTTTAGGAATTCACATTCAATTTTGCTTGAATACTTTCAGTGATGTAGCACCCACTCACAGTATGACACCTGTTCCAAATGTTGGGCAGATCTAACTTTATTTTTTTAAACTTTTCACTGCAGCAATACACACAACTCAAAAATCCCCACCCAACCACCCTCAAGTTTACAACTCAGTGGCACTAACCAAACTCACAACACTGTGCTATCATCACCAATATCCATTAACCAAATTTGTTTATCATCTCAAGCAGAAACTCTAGATTCTGCTAATTTTAATGCTACTATCCAATAAAATTATTGATATTGTAAATCCAGCCATGATATATCTTTGAAGTAAATACTCCAAAACCAAAATAGTTAGAAATAGTATAGCTTGTTTCCCTTTAAAGAAATTAAATTTAATTAGAGTTATTGTTTTCAGCCATTAGTGACTTGACTGCCTGATTTTGAATTTCCATCATTTGGAAAATTTTATGCTAGTTACATAAAAGCACTACAGATTTTCCATTCTCAGTATTGTCCCCTGGTACCTATAAGCATCTCCTGAATAATAACTTTTAAGTCAGGAACACCATACCACTCCACAGACTCTCTCAGGCAATATCTGCCCAATGATAAACATGATTTTTTTCACCCTTAAATTGAGCTACATTTTTCTTCATTAGACTTTCAGCTTTTGGTTCCGATTTTTTTTTTTTTGTACTCTTTCTATTGGAGGCTGATTGTAGCTTCTTAATTTTTTTTTTTTGTTTGTTTGTTTTTCTGCACAATCCATACCCAAGTATTTCAATTGTACTTTGTAGAACACGTGCTCCTGGCATTTTAACCTCCTAGTTAGCCTCTTCTAACAGTATGCATTTGATTTTCTTTTTGAACTCCTGTGGACCCTCTGGTGCCTACAAGATAGATTCCAAAATCTTATACATGGCCCATTCATTTCTTAAATTATTAGACAAATTTGATTATTTAACAGATATTTTGCTGGACACTTAGGATTCGAGAGTAAATTAGAGACATTCCTGCCCTCAAGAAGTTAGCAGTTTAGTCATTAGTCTAGTTTCATCTGCCTACCCATATTAGATGACACTGTTTTCCTCCAGGTGAATGCATAAATGAGTTCAAATACTTCAAAGAACCTGATCATTTGACTGTCTCAGTTTGTAAAGAACATTATTTACCACCTACTGCCAAGCAGTGGAAATAGTTAAAACACTTCTTTAGGATTTTCAGGATTACTCCTACCAACATTCATCTACATTAAAAGCATGAGTCTCAAACTATAAATCATTCCTTTATGGAAACCACATGCTAAGAACAGCCGTTGAGGTGGTTTCATTTGTCTACCTTTGATTGCAAAGTGTAGGAAAAAAGCTCACCATGGAAAAGAGAATAGTCAGTTTTCTTAAATGCCAGAGCATAGGCACTCAATCAGCATTAAAAATGAAACATACTAACATCCACCTTAGATCTGTTACTACCGACCTTTTATTTCGATTGGACCATAGAATAGGCAGTGTTTATCTTTGGAAATGCCATTCAAGCCTTTCACAGACATAAGCACTACATCCATGGTGAAATATTTCAAACCCAAACTGCAATTATGTTGGGATTTAGGACAAATCCTCCATCTAGGAATATACCTACTCAGTGGGAAAAGCTCACACTCCCTTTGTTCTGTAAATTTATGCCCAAGTATAGCTCTTGTTATTACTTCAAAGGTTTAACATACAGAAAAAGTTCTGCAGACAGGGCTGAATAACTTCAGCATTTCCTCTTTCTTTAAAGTATAATTTTGAAAGTTGCATTGTAAACCACATTCCAACTAAAGATTTATTTTGCAATAGAAGTCATTCCATTATTTCCCACCTACAAGAGCCAATAGAAAAATTCTTCCATGAGTTCATATTTAATGAATTACTTTCCTGTATTCCACAGGCATCTGTCTATAGACTTTATTTGGTCTGACATTAACATTTCTAATATTATTATAGTATATCTTTCAATAGGAACATATTAATTATTATATCTGGTTATGCATTGAAATCCACAAGACAAAAAAAAACCAGGATGTAAACAGAAAGTGGTAGACTGCACCAATGGGAACCATATGTAGAGTAAATAGAAACTTACAAATTCTCAAATCACATAATTTCATCGTTCATAGGTTTAAGGCTAGAATTCCAAGGGTTTATACTTTAGTGTGACTGTCAAAAGTCAGTTTAAAAGTAAATTCCAAATGTTTTCAGTAATTTAATGTGAACTGCCACAGTGACAGTAAAAGCTGGTTTCTAAGACATGTTAATGAATCAAGCTGTTCTGTGTAACCATGCAATAAAACAAAGGTTGTGAAATACACATAAGTGAGAATGGGAGCAATTACTTCAGAAATATGGTGCCAAATAGAAAATCAGTGTTGCAATCTGGTGAAATAGTGGACAGAAGCCTGGATTGGAGTCAGGAGATGGGGTTTTAGCTCTGACTCTGTATGCTTGGTATCTGGTAAAGAAAGCTCTCTTAATGGAAAAAAAATAATGTAAGAATTACTGGGAAGGTCTTAAAGAAAATCTTCTTTTATTTCATAATTTTGTTCAGATCAAAGAGAAAGCCAGAATATGGGGTCTCAGCAGAGCATTGTTGGTGAAGGTCTTAATTAAAGGTCTCCCTTACCTTTGAATTTAGAACAGCAAAATGATTAAGAGCACAGACTCTGGAATCAGACTGTTTGGGGATAAATCCCTGCTTGTACTCAGTAACTGTGTATGACTCTTGGTAGGCATTTAACTTTTCTGGGTGTCAGTTTCTCACCTTTAAAATAAAGGTCATAATAGGTTCCAAAGAATTAATATTTGTTAAGTGCTTAAAAAATCCTTGGCATGTGTCATGTGCTATGTAAGTTTCAGTCATTATTATTAT
The DNA here is from genome assembly GCA_026826555.1 of Tolypeutes matacus. Taxonomy (NCBI): domain Eukaryota; kingdom Metazoa; phylum Chordata; class Mammalia; order Cingulata; family Chlamyphoridae; genus Tolypeutes; species Tolypeutes matacus. Next base: position 69,184,410 of record JAKSZT010053883.1, read on the forward strand.
TACCATTATCGTCGTTGATCTATATGAAAGTTGAAACGGATTACTACTAACACATTGATTTATCTTTAATTTCCTTTTTTTGCTGAGATACTAAAAACTTTTCTTTTTTACATGCTGAACACTAACAGTTAAACTCATTATTTAAGTTGGGATTAGCCAAATATTTCTTCTTGATAGGAAAATCCTTTTTGTGTGATCTGGACATGTTTGAACAGCTCTGAGCGCACCACATAGAGGTTCATTCAACTGGTAAATTGTCCATTAACCCTGATCCTCTTTCTCAAGGGAGAAGAATGCATCCTAAAGTGACCAGATGGATATGAAACTCCTTTTACTCCCCTTTTATTAGAAGAAGACCCAGGTAATTAAAGCCTGCACCATTCCCAGGGCAGCAAAAGAAGCAGCCATTCAAAACTAGCATGCCATTTTGGTCACTGCCAGGCTTAGACAGAAGAGTAAAGAGCCCAAAGCTTCTTAGCACAATAATGAGTATAGAATTAATAAAAGTTAAGTTTATGGTTTTGCTATGCTAACTTTTCTTTTTTCAATGGAGTAGAATGTTTGTCTTTGAGAGATAAACATATTTAACAAGTCATTAAAACTGGAAACAATAGTTCCACAGTTCTCACTAATGAGCAGACAGAACTTGACCGAGAGGTTCTATATTTACTTTCTCTTGGGGACTGGCATCCATCCTTTACCTAAAGCATGAAAACAGAGTCATCTGAATTATACCTGCTATTTCCTGGAGACTCATAAAAGCAATAAAAATCAGAAAACATTGTTTGGAAGGGGTAGAGTTTTCCCAAAGAAGGAGGAAAAGACTTGTGAAAGGCCAATGATTGTAGATGATTACTGCGATGATGGAGAGCCAGGTTAGGAATGAAGGGATTATTCCTGGGAGCAGCCTACATTGTGTGGCACTATGTTGACTGTGCTGTTCTCATCTTCTATATCCTTACTGAATTTTGGTTTGCTATCGATTATTTATTGATTATTTATTGAGAGGAAGTAGTTAAATTCTCCTCTATAATTGTGGATTTACCTTTTATCTCTTTTATTTCAGTCAAGTTTTGCTTTATGTATTTTCATGCTATGTTATTGAGCACATGCTGACTTAGAATTTTGATATGTTCTTCGTATTACAGTTCTTTATCATTACGATATGCAATCTTTGTTTCTCGTTAAGTTTCTTACATTCAAATCTAATTTGACCAATATTAGTAAAACTGTATCAACTTTCTTTTGGTTTATGTTTTCATTATATATCTTTCTTTTTATTTTCAATCCTGTGTCTGAAACTTTAGTTTTTTCATCAGAGTATCTATTCCATTTACTTTTAATGTAATTAATAAAATACCTGTGTATATATCTACCATCTGATTATTATTTTTCTATCTATTAATTTTATGTTCTATTTTCTTTTCTTGTCACTTTTACAGTAATCAAATATTCCTATTATTTTATTTTCTGTCTATTGCCTTTTTAGTTTAAAATATTTTACTATCCTTTGGGGATTTGTCTAGCTCTTAAAGCATGCAGAATTGAATTATTGCAGTCTAATTTAAATTATTACTTTTATCATTTTACCTAAACTATTAGGATCTTAGAACACTTTAACTTCATTACACCCCTCCCATATTTTGTGTTGTTGTCATACATATTAGTTCTAGATAATATTTTAGTATTCTAAGACATTATTACCAATTTTTTAAACAGTAGATACTCAGCTATATGTACTGCATATTAACTTTTTCTGTTGTTCTTCACTCCTTCCTACATTTCTGTGTTACCAATTTGGATCATTTTCCTTCTGCCTGAAGAACATTCTTTTAGTTTTTCTTCCTGTGTCCATCTACCAATGATGAATTATCCCAGAGTTTATCTGAAAGCATTCTTATTTACCTTTATTTTTGAATAATCTTTTGTTGGGTATAGAATTCTAGTTTGGTGTTATTTTCTTTCAATAATTTAAAGTTGTACTTCAATGATCTTCTACCTTCCATTGTTTTATTGAAAAAAAAATAGCTGTCAGTCTTATTGATACTCTTTTGAATGTGTTATTAGTTTTTTCCTGGCTGCTTTTAAGATTTTTCTTATTGTCTTCATTTTCAGACATTTGCCTCTGATATAATTAAGATAGATTTCTTTGTATTATCCTTCTTGGGGTTTGCACATTTTTTTAATGTTTGACTTGATGTCTTCCATCAATTTGGGAAATGTCTTAGCCTTAATTCACAGCAATGTTCCCCTGTTCAAGAGACCCCTGAATTCTCAGCCTCCTTTCCTTAAATCAGCAAATGCCCAGAACTTAAAAAAAAAAACAAAAAACAAAACCTATAGAATATTAACTCACAGTTTTCTACCCTTTCTGATATTTGGCTTGACTCTTTGATAACTTTAAATATTTTTTTCTTTTGTTTTCATCTTGATCATGAGTGTACCTCAAATTACTTCATAAAATTGGAAGCAGAACTCTAATATGCTGAAATTTTTTTAATGTGCTAAATAACAATCCTTATTCTGTTGACATTTTGTTACTTTAACTTTGCAACAAAAGAACTTTATATATTCATCACTTTCAGGTTATTTGTCTAATAGAGGTTGATGGGACAACCTGATGGGAGAAGTTGAGAAAAATTCCACTTCATTTTTTTTTTTGGGTGGGGGGGGGATTCCAGAGCATTAGTAACTGTTGTCTTCTAAGTTATATTATATCGCTGACCACAGATGACTTCTGGCAATAGCAGAGTGGTACACACACCTGGAGACTTCAGAAAAAAACATACGTGGAAAATACAGTAAAGAGCAACCTTTGCATTGCCCACAATTAGTAAGTCATTTTTGAGTGATAGAAATGGAAGGACCTGGCAAAACTTGAATTACTGTTATAATAATACTTTGAACTAAGGGTAAAGTTGATAGAAAGAGATTGTGAATGGATAAAATTTGAGAGGTAAAGATGTAAACAAGGAATAGATAAAAGTAATAAGAGAGAATTATTTTACAAAGGAAAATTATTTTTGGTTATTATTCATAAGCAATATTTTCTAGGGTAATGTTTATAAGCTTGAGCCTCTCATCTTGCCATGTTTATCAAAAACTCAATTCCATTTTGGTCTTCCATTTTTATTTTTCACTAAGCCTCAATTTCCTTTAAGGTGTCTCATCACGTATGGCCTGACATTTATCACTGCTTTTTCATTACTCCCTGTTCCAACCAAGACATCACTGACTACATTCTTGTGCTGGAAGTCATAAGTTCTTGATACTACTCAATTAATCATACTTTATTTTTACCCTTGCTTCACATGTTTGAGGCATATTTTGTTTCTGTCTTCTATATACTTGTACCATCTCATAACTTTATATTGAAAGTTATATTAATGATACAGGGTTTTTCAAATATCTGCAAGGAATGGCTAAGTGTATCCAAGGATAAATGCTTACCAATTCAGTAATAGTTTCTAAAGTTAAAATCTTGTTGATGGCTGATTTTTTGGTAATAAACTGTAACCATAATTTTGTTATTTGCTTTATTAAATTAAGAATACTTTGGGTAGAGATAAAGAGAGAAAATTACTGAATCCATTAAAAATTTTAAAAAATGTGACATCTTTTAGAGATAAAAGATACCCTTGAGTAGCATTTTATAAAATGTATTTCAAAGGTTATCTATTCTCTGCAAAACTGAAAGTTCCATTAAGGCAAAGACCATGTAAATCTCATTCACTACTCAGAAACTTGAATAGTGGCTGGTATACTATAGGTATATAATATATATTTGTTAGGTCGATACATGAATGAAAGAGAAATGCTGGTGTAAACAGAGTCAAGCAGCATTCTCTTCTTCACAACCTCTCAGAGTCCTTAATATGAGAAAGTGCTCTATGATTATCTGCTAGAAGGATAGTGTTCAATATTTATCAAATGTAGCTTTTAAAATACCACACTTTGGTAAGCACTTTGGAAAAGGCACAGAGGTCTTTTTTTTTTTATCCAGTCCTATTACTTTAGACAAATTGGCATAAAAAAATTAATTGGTGTCAAAGGATTAAAATAATAAAATGGGAAGATCATGAGTGAGCTAGAATGCGGGAATGTTAATTTGGAAAATTTTAGAGCCCATCACACGACAGTTAATTGCATGGCAAGATGTTGATGACATTATAGGGGCTGAACCCAACAAATGCCACTTAGCAACTATATCCATAGCCTAGGTCCAGGACTCAGCACATTATCACACTAGTGAGTGTCTATGTAAAAAATTAACAAGGCATTGAGGTTTATAAAAGAGAACACAAATATGGGATCCTTTCACCACACTCCATCAATTCAACATTCAACAGAAATGTGTTTAGTTCCTTCTTTGTGCCAAGCACTGAAGAGCGGAGAGAATTTGACTTGGTCCCTGTCTTATGATCTAGTAAAGAAAATACCTATGGAGACAATAACTTCCATAAATCATTATAAGAGGTATGATGATGTGTTCATGAATATTGGTTCACTCAAAATTGCAAACATTATTTCCCTTAAAAGGGAATATTGTTTCCTTTAAACACTGAAGATGAAACTTCATCTTTACCAAAAACTTGTAAAGCCTCAATTCACTTATGGCCATAATCTGTTTCTAAGACACTAATGGGCAAGCTTCATTTGAATTCTGACAATATGTGGAACAATCAGATCAATGCATATATTAATTCTTGCAGAGCTGATGCTCACATGTATTTATTTCCACTAATATTGTTTTTTTTTTCCTTCATTCATCACCTACTAAGCTTTAGACACAGTTCTATGGAACTCAGTCTTTTTGGAGAACCCAGACTTGTGATCCAATAACAACGAAATTTAAGGGGCTATTAATTATTAGGAACACATTTTGTACATTACTTTTTTGAATTTATACAATAAAAAGTATTCCTTAATGCTTGAAAAATGAAGCCTTGGAAAAATCTATTTCTCAAAAGCTTGTGATTGTTAAGCAATAACATGATTTGTTTCTACAGATTTCAGAAAAATGAGTATCTAGAAACATTTATGATTCCCATGTTATTAATAAAAAAAAATTCAGTAATGGCCTTCGAGTCTAACTTCTTTCCCACTTATATGCAAGCATGCACATAAAATCAATATTTATCACTACTTCATGCAGGTCAAAATAATGAATTAAGCACATTATGTTATCTGTTACTTGCAGAAAGGTCTTGAAAGCTACATAATAAGCATAATATCAACAAATCAAATACACAGTAAAATCACAGACCAAGACATGTTGGCACTTCCTATGCATTCTTTTTTATTGCATTCAGTTAAAGTTTATCTTTCCACTTACTTTACTCATTTCATCCTCATGATAAAATATGGTAAGTATTTTGCTGCCTGTAGTGTTTATATTTTATATTGCATTACATATGTAATGCTTCTATGCGGTGAATCTTACCCTAGTCCCTCTGGCCCAATTGAAAAACAGATTCTGCTTGCACATACACACACACACACACACACATACACTCTACTCAGCAGTATAATCTGAAATGTGTGATGTTCAGGCTACTCTTATCAGTGAGCTCAAGGGTGCATGTCATAACAATAACCATATGTTGAAAATGAACTTTGTGTAGACAAGAGTGCCTTGAATGGACCAGATATACACATGATTTTTTCTACATGTTGTTCACAACTGTGCTCAAATGTAAGCTTACCAAAGAGGCCTTCTCAGACCACACTACATAAAAATAATTCCTTTCTGTCAGTTTTTATCTGATTTTTACTTTAAAATTTTCTTCTTGGCACAAATGACTACCATACCATATATCTGTTTATTATCTGTTTTCACCCAATGAAACATAAGCTCCTTGAAATCCATTTTGTATCTTAGTGACTTTAATAGTGCTATAACATTCTAAACTGAAGAATATTGGTTGAAAAGACTGACTTATATTTTAAATATATGAGGTAGAACCCTGGGAAGAACTATTCCAAGTAGATGTTATTATGCTCATTGAACTAATAGAAATACTGTACTCAGTTAATTGACTGTTTAGGTGCAGAGTTCGGTGCCTTTGAACTCAGGTCAGACGGTCCCCCACATCTGCCACTCATAGTGTCACTGCGTAAAAGTAAACGTGCTCACAGATCTTTGCACAGAAACACTCACGCTTTCCTCAACCACTCTAAACATGAAGTACAGAGCAAATTTCACATGCATCACTAGGCTAGCAAGGAAAGAAGGGATTTTTGTTTTAGAAATTGATGAAAGATCTGTTCTTGGCATCTGGGATTATGAGTTGAAACGTGGATTACAGTTTCTATAGAGAGGGTGAGAAACTAATATTTACAATTAGCAATACAGTTCAGATGCAATAAATTAGGCTTTGTGGTCCAGCTGGCATCTATACGATGTGTAGTACAGCAACAGCAGTTCTTGTACAAAAACACATTACTTCAGTCTCAGTACTGATTCTACACAGCTGTTGGACTTTCATCAAGTTAAACCTTCATAGAATTCAATTATTTTATCTGTAAAACAGGAAACTTATTCTTACAACAAATAATGGTTGTGAAAGTTAAAATGAGATAATGTATGAGAAAGTGTTTTTTAAGGTGTAAATTTTAAGTAATATAATTTTCTTATTTGGGAAAAGTGTTTTATTCCCTCAGATACATTTTTTGAACATGTTATAAACTGGGATTCATCATTTCTTCTGGAAGTTATTGATGACATTGATTTTCTTCCACTATACTATAATAGGTTTCGTCAAAGGTTTTGTGGTTTAATTACAAATAATAGGGGGTGTCAACGTCTTCTAAATTTTATCTCTCAATTAAATATTATCAGCAGCTGGTAAGAAAAAAAGTCTTGTGGCCCCACGTTATAATTTCTCTAAGCTCTGAGCCTTAATGAGACACAATCAATGCAAATACAGTGGTGGTACATGGAATGTTTGTGGTAAGATAGAGGAAAATAACAATGAACTATGAATAACTTCCCATCTGGGATGACATTCCTTCTCTCAGCACCTTCTTCAAGCAAGGATGCCCTGTTTGGTACTGGGTACAAAATTCCCAGCTGGCAGTCTACTGTCCTGCTAACCACTATCTCTTTTTCAATGTAAACCCAAGGGCACATCGGAGAATCTTTCCTATAGTTTTTGTTGCTGTTGTTTTTCTTGTTAGATGTAGCTAAGAGACTGGAAAGGATTCTGAGGGAAGGAGAACATTCCCAGCAAGTAGTTGTTCAATGTAAATAATAAATATTATGACTGGAAGTACCAACCACATTAAAATTTCAGGAGCTTACTTTTCAGTCTTTCATTGCAGGGAGTGTTAGGTAGCAGCTAAGAGCTTGGGCTTTACAACTTGGGTAGGAAGCCTGACGCTTCCCATGATGTAGGCTACCTAACCTCTCATTTCATCTTTAAAATGGAGATAATGGTGTACACCTCCTTCGTTTATTGTAAGGATTAAATGAGATAATGTATATAGACTTTTTAGCTACAGGCTTGGGGCTTTGTTAGGCCTCTATAATGGTGGCCATCGTTTTGCCTTAATCTTTACAAGGAAATCATCCATTTCCATTTCTATCCTTTATGATTCATTGATGGTGACAGGAGCCATTTGTTCCCACAATCTGGTCCCTGAATAGTATAAAATCATAACTCAATACCACCCAGGCAGCATTATCTTTACTGCATGTTTTTTAATGATTAACAATCAATTACAATATCATCCTTTAAATCCAATCAGTAGCACTGTCAGATTATTATGTACTGTAATTAAATTAATGGTATTGAACTTTAATTTTAGTTGCATGGCTGCCTTTATTTGATGCCAGCTATACCCTCATTGAGTGAACATTGGGTTCTGGTGTGAAGTTATATTTATTTTAAAGCCACTGAAGAGCTAACCCTTAGTATAATTTAACAAAGGCAACCACAAATAGAAATATTTCCACATGAGCCCATTTGGAGGTTTACAATTGCTATTCATTAATTTAGGGACTTGACAATTTAATATAAATTAAAGTAAAAGCCTGTTTCACAGAGTCAGGATCTCATTCTTCACTGTCTCAGCATGACCATACCGACTCTGGTGTTAAAAATGTCCCTAAACACAACTTACAAATGGGAAAGTTAGTGAGACTGGAGTCACGCATGTACAACTTGCAGGATAGCTTCGTATGGCATTCAAATCTTGTTAATCTGAGATTCACATTGTGAAGGAAGAATCAGGATTATCAAGCATTAATCAGCATTTGCCTTGAAATATGTAATGGAAAAAGCTAATAAGATTTACTGGTAACAGGAAATTTGATTATAACTTATCTATTGTAAGTCAATATGAAAATTGGTCTCAAAACTTGTGTACTGATATGGATTGAGGCTGAGAGTCTACTACAATTTTTTCACAGAGCATGAGCAGACACCTAGTAATGCATTTGTAGAGTGTGGTAATAAAAGGAAAGTATGCATGTACCTCAAAAGCAGTTTATGGAACAAGTCAAGAAAAACTGTATACATTATTATATTTATGATATAAGGAAAGATAGGGAACTGGTTGTTTACGTCTAGTTGGAAGTAATCAAAAAGGGATAAAGATAATTGGAACCATATAATTTTTGTACATGTATTTGGAACACTGAGCAGATATGATATATAGTGAAATGAATATTCATATTAAAAGGTTTTCTCTTTACTTACATTAAACTGAAGAGTAGCATCCATTTCATCAGTCAATTATATGGCATGGTAAGAAGGTGATTTATTCTATAACAAAAATGGTGTAATGCATAAGCTAATGAAGTGTTTATTCAAAATTTATCTTAAATGTTTAAGCGTGGACATCTTCTGAGTGATCGACCATCAACACAATTAATAATATTCCCTCATTAACAATTTGTTAGGCCCTCCCAGAGCAAGTCTAAGGTAATAGGTACATTAAAGGATTGGATTGCATATATTCAAATACCACCCATGTGTAAAAATTTTCTGACAGGAATGTTCTATTTTTATTCAACATTTCGTTAAATAGTTATTTATTGGGTGCCTGAAAAATAGTCGGTCTACCACGATGACCTAATGGTCTAGCAGGGAACTGACAAGAATTCATCAATTACAGGACAGTGGTACAAAGGGAGGGAATTTTTTAAACATGGCAGGGTGATAATAGCTTTCTAGAGAATTAGTATTAAAGGTAAGTATTGAAGGCAGAGTAGAAATTAACCCATCAATAAGAGGGCAGAAAAGAGATGGTGTAGGCAAATATTCAGAATTAAGAAACTATGGCCAATTCATAGATTTGTGAGTGGCTTTGTATATCTGGAATAAAATAACAAGGAATGGGTGGAGAGATAATGAGTAAACGTGTAGAGACCAGATCAAGAGTATTCTAGTGTGCCATGTCAAAGGGATTGACACCTAATCCTGAAAGAGTGGAGAAACATTGAAGATTTTTCAGCAGGGCACTGATCATATTAGATTTGCATTTTATAAAGATTACTCTGGAAATAATGTGGAGTACCTCTGAAATCAAACAGAACTACAATTGAATTTCAGCTGTAATTTTTGGCTTTTAGATTGTTTCTTGTATCTTTTTATTTTATGCAGTATCTATCTTTTCTTCCCCAACATTACCCTGTCTAAATTACAACGATATTATACTTACAATTGTTCTTCTGTAGGATGGGTTTGAGTCTTCTTAACTTCTAGCTCTTTCATGATATTTTCAGATATTTTCATGATATTTCAAAATTTTCAAGTTCCACAAAATACCTGTTGGGATCTCGACTGGAATTTTATTTAATGTTTATATCAATTTGGGGATAATTGACATGTTTTCTCATTTCCAGTTTGAATCTCATATCCCAAAAAAATGGTATAACTATTTATTTAGGGCCTCTAAAATGCCTTTCAATAAACTTTGTAATTTTTTTCCATAAAAGACTTGCAAATTTTCGTTAAGATATAATTTCATTGTATTGTTCTATTGTATATTGAATCTTCAAAAAAATTACAGTTTCTGATTGTTTCCAGTTTATCCATAATCACTACTAAACTCTCTTATTAATTTTAACAATTTTTACATGGATTATTTTGGCTTTTCAATATACAGCATGATATCATCTACAAAGAAAGGCAGTTTGGCATTTGTATTTTTTCTTTTCATGTTCTTACATCTTTTATTTCTTTGTCGTTTGTACTGCAATGGCAAGAACATCTACTAAAATGTTGAGTATGGGTGCTGATGATTTATTCAAGAGTTTTTGCTGAACTGAAAGTGAAAGCAGCTAATTTTTCAATACTAAATACTAAGTTTGTTGCAAATATTTTGTAAATGCCTCTCATCGGTTTAAGGAAGTTCCCGTCTCTTCATAGTTTACTAAGAGTTTTACAATGAATATATGTAGAATTTTATTGAGTTTTTTTTTCCTGGAATTTATTAAAATGACCTTATAGTTTTTATCATTTAATCTTTAATCTGACTCACTTTTGAAATCCTGGGATAACATCAACCTGATTGAGATTTAAACAAAAATATATCTCAGCAAGTTGCAACACTTACTCTCCAGTTCATTGGACTCACCCAGGACAACTAACAAGAAGATGATAGGCAATGTCCATCCCAAGGAACAGAGAGTGTCTGCAACTGCAAACAATGTAGTTCCATCCATCTGCCCCATGGGATCTAAGCCCCCTCTCAATTAGAAGCAAAGTGGGCATCACCATCCCCAAATCCTCAAGACTGGGGAATGAATAATGGACTAAAGTAGACTTATTATTATTCTAGCAATGGAAGAACTTTTATCATTGATGTGGAAGCAGTGGCCACCAGAGGTTCTGAGGGGAAGGAGAGGGAAGAATAGTTGTAATATGGGGGCATTTTTGGGACATTGGAATTGTCCTGCATGACATTGCAATGACAGATACAGGCCATTGTATATTTTATCATAACCCACAAAATTGTGTGGAACAGAGTGAAAACTATAATGTAAACTATAGTCCATGGTTAGTAGCAATGCTTCAATATGTGTTCATCAATTGTAACAAATGTACCACACTAATGAAGGATGTTGTTAATGTTGAAAAGTGTGGGAGGGGGAGGGGTGGGGCATATGCAAATATCCTATATTTTTTATGTAAGGTTTATGTAATCTAAAGCTTCTTTAAAAATGAAAAAAAAATTAATTAAAAAAATATTTTGCTGGAATTAGTATGGGTCTTAGTTTCCTGTCTGTTAATACCATGCAATGGTTGTCTTAACAGTTTTGAGGCTAGAAGTTGTCCAAAATTAAGCATCAGTAAGGTGATGTTTCCTCTTAAAAACTGTGGTGTTCTGGTGCTGGCTCCCAGAAATCCGTGGGTCCTTGGCTTTTCTGCCACATGGTGACATACTCTCCTTTCTCTTCTGGCTCTTTTCATGGTTTTCTTTCTATATATCTGTATTTCATTGTGCCTGTAAAGATTTCCAGTAATCTAGACTAAAGCCCAACCAGATTCATTTGGGCTACAACCTTAACTAAAAATAACATCTTCAAAAGATCCTAGTTAAAATGGGTTCACACCACAAGAATGGATTAAAATTATTCTCTAAATTTGCATAAATGTTAGTTATCTGTTTTAATTGTAAAAATAATATATATTGTAGGTAGCCCTTTGAAGGTATTAGGTTTATGTAGGAGGATTCTCCTAAAAGTCTTCATCATCCTTGGGCTTTATCTCCTCCTATTCCTTCACCTAGTATAGGCATCAAAATTGATACTCAAGGTCTTGATAATTCAGCAGATACCCGGAGGGAAAACAATAGCTTTATACTTTCTCACCTACTAATGGTCCTCATTTCAATTATTTTTGTATTTTTATTTAATTACAGCAATGCATTTGAAAATATACTTTGAAAATTTTATCCAGCATTTAGTTGCTTCGGTCCCAGGGATGTTCCTGGGAATCTAATCTATGTTACTTCTAAAAGGGAAAATCTCTCAGGTTTTGTTTTTATAACATCTCAAGATAAAATATTTATTTAATTTATTAGTATTCTTTATTTTTTCACAATCAGTGGCTACTAAACTTATAAATATTCTCCTCTGTACAGTTTTCCTTGAATCTCGTCTGTTTTGCTAGCTATGCAATACATTTGCATTTGCTATTTCTTAAGTAGACTCCACCAAAAGTTATTTTGGACCTTATTTTTTTATTTTTACAGGTTTGGGATTTTCTTATTGTCCTTTGGATCTTTAAATTTTTGTTATTAAATTTGCTTTGGAAATGATGACCCATAAAATTTGTGCTTTGTGAGATTTATCAAGATTCTTTTGTGGCCTGGTAATAAATCATATTTATACAAATTCTGTGTTAGCCCAGAAAGATAGTTTGTTTCTCTAAGGGTGCAAAATTCATTATGTATATTAATTCAACATCATTTATGTTATTATTACAATTTTTGTCTCCTAAATTTTTTCTGCAAAGGATGCAGGCTTTTTAAAGTACAACTCTCTCCAAGTAAATTTGTAAATATGTTTCAAGTCTTTTTTTTTCAGAGAACTTTCAAAGAATAATACACACATGTGCATATGTGTGTTTTATATTATTTGACCTATAAAGGTTCTTTACTGATAAGGATTGTTAGAGGATGAACTTTTATTTCCCTGGCCTCATATTTCTATGTGGAGAGTCTTTGCTACAGTAATACCCTTAGCTTACCTCCCCAATCCCTTGGGTGGAAGAGTAAATTATATGAATGCTGAATTGGAAGAAGAAATAAGCATGCTCTGCTTGGTGCCAGTCTTAAGAGGCAGCCTTCTTATAGAATAAGTACAATCCTTTTACTCCATGCTCTAGTTGACAGGGACAGGCTTTTCATTAGTCAAATCCCTATATCTATCTCTCAATGCCTCCCGAACTCTTGAGGAAAATTTATAAGGCTATGTACTATGTTCCTTTCAACTGCAACAACCTCAGACTTCAAAATAAAATAATACTGTTTTCTTACAATTCATTTCAACATTTGTTGCTTTTGATACCACTGTCAGCAACCAGTATTTTTATTCCCATTTTCATTTTATTTCAATTTGCCTTATATAAGAAATCATATATATCATTGTTCATTATCTTAGCATATAATAAACCCTAGTGTTTTTAACTACAAACCAATAATTTTTGCATTTTTTCCTTTTAATAGGACAGTTGATCATATTAGTTTATCATGACTGATGTTTTCATCTGCTTTTCTGTTCTTTATGTGTTACAGTTATTATGCTTGACTAATTTCCATTCCCTTTTTAAAAATTATATGTGGAAGTGTTTTACATTTATGTTTCTTGCATGCATTATACTAGGGGTTTACATTTGACATTTAATGATATTATTTATGTTTTGTTAATTACCAAAACACAATTAAATGATGTCATTTTTCTCCAACAAGTGAAAGGTAAAAATTAGCATGTTTTCATTCACACCTCCTGCTCTCCACTCCTCCCTTTTCCACAATGTCCCTGTGAATTCTTAGGGTTTTGAAAAGTATTATTTGTTCTTTCATATCCAGATCTTTTTTATTCGCTTTCTATATTTGTATTATATATATTTGAATGCAAATCTTTTTGAAGGAATTTATGAAATCTTGTTTATACCAATTGTTTGGAATTACAGCTGAGCTGTAACAGCTGGTTACAGTATTTAGATGCTATAATTTTTCTATTAGTATACTACTAATGTTAATCTATCAATTGGAAACAAGATGGGCTTGTGGAGAGTATAATTTCTGAGATCTTGTATAACAATATCAACTTGTCATCATCACACATTGATGATTGGTTCTTAATTCACAGCATATAGCTCTCCAAATTATATAAGCATGATTCTATTGGCAGTTGTTATTTATTACTGTAGAGGAGAAATCGGAAGGATAGACTATTTTTTATTCTTTGTAGGAATGACATTCTTTTGCATGACTGAATTATTGATAAAATTTAATTTGTATATATGATTCCTAACATTTTTAACAAGACACATTGAAGTTTGTGCACTATTTTGATATGTACACCCAGTGCTTTTTTAAGCTCTTAAAATTTTTTCTTCAGTTATTTCTATGAATATTGCTACTTTTGTTAGTCCTTCAAATCAGTCATATTTTCTTCCATAGTTTTAATAAGAAATTTTGTCATTTTCATCTGTATTCTAGAAGCATTCCTTCTAAATTTTACCACCTATGCAGGCATCCCTAAACACTATACTGTTTTATTTTGCTTATTTTTTTCAATTTACACAACTATCTCACATATATTTTTCTCTTTATTATTTCCTTGGCTCAATATTATAATTTTGAGTTTCATCCATACTGAACCATGTAGATATTATACATTTATTTTTATTTCTGTATAGAAGTCCATTTTATGACTTTACCATAATATATCCGATTTAGTGTTGATGAACATTTGTGTTGTTTCTAGTTTTGTTGCTATTATAAAAAATACCTCTAAAGTATTCTTGTGCATGTTCCTTGTTCACATGTACATGTCTAGGGAATACATCATGAAGAGGAATTGCCAGGTTGTGAGTAGACACATTTTCAACTTTACCAGGTTATACAAAATCACCTTCCAAAGTTGTTCCAATTGACATTCTCCTCAACAGTATGTGAGAGTTCTCACTGAGTTCTCATTTTGAATTCTCAAAATAATATAAGAGGGAGATTTGAACACACGGATACACAAAGAGAATGCCATGAAGAAGACAGAGACAGGAATTATGCTACCACATGGTCACAGATCTCCTTTTTCCTCTGTCTAGCAGAATTAATCAATGCCACTTTGCTGAATTTACTTGGGTTCTTCCTCTATTTCTAATCCTTGCTATTATGATACTTGGAATCAATGGAAAGCTACAATCCCCAACATGTTCTGATTATAGTACTATTTTCCTCTATTTATTTGTTTATAAAATATTTTAAATTGTGAAACCATGTCCCAAGAAATGCAATGGACAAGTGGATAAAGGAGGGCAGAGTGAAAGCAAGGAAATAATCCTCTGGCTGCTTTAAAAAGTGGCAACCCTATCCAGAGGGGAGATTGTCCAGTTTTTTCTATGATACAGCCTGGAAGTTTCTGAGCCAGGTAGAAGCTTGGAAAGAAAAAAATTAAGTTTCTGCCTTCTTTCAGACAGGCTGTACTGCCTTCTTCCATGAGGCTAAGCTAGGTAGACCATTGTTTTTCTTATTCTAATTCCCTGAGTCTTTTAATTTGTCTAAATTTCTTCCATATTCTGACTCTGTATCAGTTATAGGTTTTGGGAATTTTGTAACTTTTGTTCTTTTTTCTTTGTCTTCAGTCATATTTGGTCAGGAAAATTCATGTCAGAGGTTGATAACCAGATGCTATCAACTCATAACGAATTTTTGAACAAAATCATTTGCAGTCTCAAGGCCATAATAGTCATAATATTTTTTTTCATCATGACTCACAAAATTTGCAAAGGATTTCAATAGGCTGTGCTTCACGTTGGAGACCAGAGAGCTCCATTATTTCTTTGCTTTTCATTGTTTCTGGGCTACATTTTAAAAGTAAGATATGGGGCAGAAGTTTCTACTATATCCAAAGGATTTACCTATATCCTTGATTATATAAATCTGGGGGGAAGCTAAACTATGGTAACAAATAGAAATAAACATTTAATGAGTCATCAAAAAGGATGTTTAGCTCTCACTTACCTAATAGTCCAAAGTGTTTCATGTAAAAGAAAGGTGAGCAGTGAAATAGGGCAAGAAGGCAAGGGTATTTCATTCGGGTCCTCAAGATATTGGCAACTTTATCATCTTCAACATGCAGCTTCCAAGGTCACCCTGGCAGTTAACTATCCCAGCTAGCCAGAAGGGGAAACACACATGGGAGAGTGCATTTTATGGATAAAGACTGGAAATGTCCCACATCATTTCGGCTCACGTTTCCTTCGCTGGAACTCAGTTATATGGTGAATGTTGACCCCAAAAGAGACTATGCAATGTGGTGTAAGTAGTGTGTGCAGGCAGAAGATTAAAACAGATTTTGATAAACAACTTGAAACCTCTACCACATAGGATAATCTAGAAAATTCTATAGGAACAGTGGACTTTTAGACTGAAGTTTTCAGAGCTTGACTCTTAAAGATTTCAAAAATCCTCAGCTACATCTGTTTCTTGTTTCTCTGTGCAGAATCCCTTATGAGAGGCTTTAGAAAAGAATGTATCTGTCTGTGAATTACATTGAGCTTCAAAGTCCTTTTGACATCCACAGAGAAAATAGAAGTTTTTGCAAAACCAATATGCTCACCAAGATGAATCAACATTAATAAATGTAACATTTGTGAACAGTAGCTAATTACTGATACACTTCTCTCTATCCTATCAGGTAAATGTACACTAGTTATTTGGACTAAATGCAGAAACACTCCTAACATCTGTTTCAGGGTATACAAAACTCATTTGTTTAGACTAGATCAAAGCATGATTCATTGCAGGAAAATGTTTAATGCATATTAAATTAATATTTAAATATTATTTTTTCATTCACAAATTTAATGAAGTATATCATTCATACATGAGAATATATAAACAATAAGTATATAGTAAAAGATGTGAACTTGCAAAGCAAACATGCATATCATCATACAGGGCTCCCATACATCACCCCACTACCAACATCTTGCATTGTTGTGAAAGTTTTGTTACAAACTATGAAGGGGCTTCATCAAAATGTTGTTAGTTTTGTTGTGTTTTCCCCTCAACTCAACCTATTATTAATACCCTGCATTAGTATTATATACTTTTTCTCTCATGAACTATCATTCCATTATTTTAAATCAGAAATTTCATCCCAAATGCTAGAGTAACTGTGGAATAGGCATAAGATATTCTGTCTTTCCAGTTCTTACTATGATCTCAAGGTAATTAGAGCAGAATGGTGATTATTAAACATAGAACACACACACAGTGCTTTAAATAGAACTTTACTACCTTTCACTTTGTCTATGAAAACTGTAACTGTTTAATGCCCCAGGCATAGTGGGTTTCCTTTGTTGTACTGTTTGTTGGTTTGCACTGCTGTTAATTTTACCGTGTAGCATCATGCAGCTGCCTATATAATGCTGAGACTTCCTCACATTCACTATCAAACAAAAATTCTTATTTCAGACAATATGTGAACAAACCTATTTTGCAGGCAGCATTATTTCCAAGGGTTACTTATTGTGCTTGTTGTCTCTATTCACTGAGAATTATTTTCTTGGTTCTTAACTTTACTTCAGTATCAGCCTCTCTGATAACTAGAACCTATGCATATTCTGGTAATTCAATTCTTCCCCTCATTGCACACAGTGATCCTTTCCTTTCTTCTTATCCTTCAGACTGTACTAACTTTCTAAAAGTCTCCGGAATTTGCCAAAAATAATTAGATTCATTTTTTGATTTACATGGAGGCAGGGGGCTATATTGAAAACAGCCTAATATCTATAATTAGGATTTCAAGGTTCCATTCACAGTACATCCGTGAACTCCATGATCTAATTTCCAAAGCTATCTGAACCCAAATGTATAAGTCCACAAGTTTTAGAACTATAATTGGATAGTTTTAAGATCATTATCAATTGTAGATTTCTATGGTCACTTATTTTAAATTCATGTCTTATGAAACCAATGGACATTTATTACCAGGCACTGTGTTAGGTATTGGGAGTAATAATCATATGCACTAAGCCTTGTCATGTGTTCACTTCATTAATCCTCATTTTCCCCACTTCATAGTTGACGAAACTGACACACATGAAGCTTAATATCTTGAGCAAACTCGCACAGTGTTAAGTGGCAGAGCAAGGATATAAAGCTGGGCAGCTCAGCTCCAGAGTCTGTCCTTGCAAACACTGCTGTTCTGTCTCTCACACAAAAGTGGGCAAGAGAAAGTGTCCCGACCAAGGAGCTCACAGACCAGAGGAAGGTAGACATGTAAACAAATAGTGTAATATGAGTGCTGTATACTAAGGTATACAGTATAGAAATTGTTTGCCTTGTGCAAGTCACTCTCTTGATTTATGTATTTAGAACATTTAATTCTCAGAACAGATCAAGATGGGTATAATTTTCCCCAGTTTTTTTATGTAAGGAAACTGCGTCACATAGAGATTAACTAAATTTCCCAATACTCCATACGTAATAGATGACAGTGTGTTTGATTCCAAATCCTTTTATCATCATCTGCTACACTCTATCACATAAGCAGCATATCTACTGTGAAATTCTTTGAAGTTTTTTTCTCTATTGCTGGATTTATTCTTTCCGTGAAATTAAATTTTAAAAGGAAAAAAAAACTTTACTCAAATTTGCCAACAATGCATAAGAGAACTAATTATGATTCTTACTAATTTCTCAAGGAACTCACAAAGCAAAAAGATGAAACTAACTGGAATCATTTGGCAGTTTGGTATTGTTTATGAATTCCAAAAGTAGATATTAGATTGTGTTTGTAAACTGGTCTGTTCTTCTGGGTATATTAGATTGTGTTAGATTCAGAGGTTTCACTTTTATTTTATTAAATCAAGATTAGGGTTTTTGATTCTGCCTCATCAGTAAGACGTTGAGTCCCTGCCCCCTTGGTGGGTGGGGACTCACAAAGAAAACAACATAGCATAGGAAAGAATTTTTAGTTTTTATTCTGGAGCCCTAGGAAGTAAATACACAGAGAAGAAGAATATAGAGGAAGAGAAATGAGCTGATAATCTACAGCTGACCTTGTGAAGAGACCTGAGCAGCTGAGCCCAGAAAGAAATGTGACTGGGGGAAAGATGACCCTTATAACAGCCTACAGCTGAGATTAGAAGAAGCTGGGACCATGGAGCTGTAAGAGGAAGAAGGAAGACTGAACCCTCACAGACATTACCCACCATCTTGCTCCAACATGTGGCCATTTACTTTGGCTGAGAAAGTACCTCTTATGGTACCTGGAATTGGACTCTTTAGGGCCTCATGACTGTAAGCTACTACCCCAAATAAATACCTTTTATAAAAGCCAACGAAGTTATGGTACTTTGGATCAGCACCCCTGTGGCTGATTAATACAAGACTGAAGAAGTGGGTTAAAGAATATGGTTCCAAAAATTACCTTGGTGTATATGCTCACTGGGAAAAAATGGTGATTAAGTTGGGCTTGGATATACTCAGGCTTATTAACTATGTCTTTATACTGAATAATGAAAGGTTTGAACCTTCAGACCAATTTGAAGAATATATTTAGAAGAATACCGCTTGCTATTTTCAGAGTTTGACCCTTTGGCAGCTTACTAGAACATGAATCTAGATGAGTATACAAAACAGATGCACACATATAAGTGTGTGATGTATATTTTTTATTTTTATTTCCCAATTTCACCACTTTTCTTCAGTTTAGCATGGAATCACTTTCAACCAAGAGCATTTTCACCCCATTAGAAATTGCTTTCTTAATGCCAGTTGATGGTCAAACTGTCATAGTGATTACTCCATATATTATTTTTCTGAAGTGATGAATGCCAGTCTAGAAAGAACTCTAAATAATGTAGAATAAAATCAGACTCTCATTGTGCAAAAACTTTTGCTCATGATTAAAGAAAGGAAATAGCCTTCCCTTCATTGTTAGAAAATAAAAAGAATAATAAAATTTGCTTATTTGTTTACTGCAGCTGCCTTTTCATTTTCCACGAGCAAAAGGGAAAAAGATCATTTATAGACCTTTAACTCTAAAACTTCTTTCAAAACCTACATAAAAATATGAGAGAATACATTTAAGGTAGATTAGGTTTCAGACTCATTAAGTAAAAATAGCCTTGGTATACTAGTCATTAATTGAAGTGCAAGTACGTCTAAGATTTAAAACAAAGGACCAATTATGTTTCCTTCAATAAAAAGAATCATGTATTCTATAACTGCATGTTTAATAGCATAGTTGTACATTAATGGATGACATGTATAAACCACAGAACCAAAACTGAATCTTTTAAATCATGAAAGTCTTAAGGTGAAAAGATTTTATTTTTTTATGTCAGTCCATTTAAGGGAAAATTTTATTTAAAAGTATGATTTCTGGGTGATTATTGATATGTTTCTAATAGTCAATGTTCAATACCTTCAGGGATTCCCTCCAAATTTCTTAGCTTTCTATCTCTTTTCGTTGGAGTTGTTGTTTTCAGTACTACTGTCTTAATCCTTTCCCTTGCCTTTGCCAGCACAAAACAGAACTCTTCCAAGCATATGCCATTGTTACAGAAAATAAAAATATTTAAATACTTTTGTTTACTATTCAGTGTGTCTGAACTGTCACCTCAAAGTTATTCCTCTTTGATTGTGAATCCCTGTATCTAAGTAAGATTATGTAAATCATTATCCCCCATCTGATCTGGTCCTGCTTTCCTAGACGGCACCAGTCCTTCCACACTCCTCTTTCTGGTCTCCTCCAGCCCACTGCAGCCTGACTGAGCACATTGTGCCCTGTCAACTATGGGGCTGTAAAATGAATCTGCTTCAGTCTGGGAAAACCTATTTTTGGTTTGTTTGTTTGTTTTTTGTTAATCTGTCAAAATCAATCTCATCCTTCACACTCCATCAGGGTCAAGGTCTCTTGGATACTTTCTTTGATACCTCAAGACTATGTCCAGTGCCTTTTTGACAGCTCTGCATAGCACCTCATGATTAGTTTAACAAAGCACTTGTCACACTGTATTATAACTGTGTTCCTTTTATCGCTTTCCTTTCCTTGTTTAAAAACTTCTTGAAGACAGGTGTCTCACGCTCTAGCACCATGATAGTCTCATAGCAAGCAATAATACATATCACTTGCTATACATATAAGTATATATAGATGTATATTTACTGAAGTGCTTCATCATAATGAGTGTTTTATTTAGATGAACTTCTTGCATTTTTATGGCCCTAGTTGTTCCAAATAAGTACTAATTAATTTATAAAGAAACATAAAATACACTAGAGTGGCCTAAATTATAAGCAGATTTGAATGATGAGGTAAATGGAAATAAAGGTAAGGACTTAAAATGGAGCAAGAAATAAAGTTAAAAATGATGGCTATGAATTCAAGTAACACTCATTTTTTCTGGTTCCATGTTAGTACCTTTGCCCCAATCATACCCTGACTACCAGGATTTTCCCTTTATTAAGGGTAATGGCTACTTATGCAATAGGTCCTCTTCTTATGTCTGCCATGTACCCCTAAATTACCCTAGGCCTTTCAGAACACTTTATGAATTGCTTAAGAAAACTGGTCATTTCCCTAGCCTCTCCTGGCAGGTGGTCCCTCATTTCAGGTTCTAATACAATTGTATTAAGTTGTACTAATTGGTACATTCTAGTCCACATGTTTGGAGCTAGTTATATTGAGAAGATGCAGTGCACATTTGCATAAATGAATATGTATCAGATGCAAAATAACACACAAATATGTGCCTGTGATTTATTGGATAAAAACATAGCTCACAGTGAACCCAAAATGTCTTTATTATTTGGACATATAGGAAGAATTACTCAATTCTATTTTACTAAAAACTTCATGCACAAAATCATTTTTGATACTAAATAAAATGGTCGATATATAATGTTGACTATCATGAGTGAAAACTGAAATAATGTCTGTACCTCTTCTCAGCATAATCTGGTTGAAAATTCGTATCTATTTTGTTCTTGAAAATCAGATGGGTTTTTAAATGTTTTAATCTCTCCGACCCTCAATTTTTTAAATCTGTTTTAAAAAAACTGAAATAACATTTCCTCTCTCTAAGCAAAGGTAATATATAAATGTCAGATTATCTTTACTGAATTCATCTAAAAAATTTGATGGTGTCATCATGGTGTCAGAAGTAAATTAGTCAACATACCATTTACTCATTGGCCTGGGAGAAAAAATTGTAATCGTGGAGCAAATGTTTTGTCTAGTAGAAAGATCAACCTGGAGGATTCTAATCTCTTTAATAATTCTTCATTCAACAACTATTTATTAATTGCTTTCTATGGACCAGGTACTCTTCTAGGTGATAGAAACACCACTGAAAAGAAGGGGAGGAAAATTCCTTAGCAAATGAAGCTTAAATTCTAGACTAATAATGATAATATATGTATAGCTATACTTTTTAAAAAATTGCCTATAGTGAATAAAGTACTGTGATTGGTATGTTATATATGTCATGTCATTTAAGCCTTACCAAAACATAAGAATTATGTATTAGCACTTTGAATTGACAGAAAAAAAAATGGAGACACAAAGAGGTAAAGTGGCTTGCCCATCATCTCAAAACCCAGTAAATTATAGAATAGAGGTTCAAATGGGTTACATCTGATTATCAGGACATGGTTCTTTCAGCATCATTTCCAAAACAGCCTCTCTCAATAGGAAGAATATATACAAATATGGTGGAGCAGACAGCCTCTTTGACAGGAATGGAGAACGCTATGCTTTTACTAGTGGCAATAATACTGAAGGTTTATGTGTTCCATGCTTTGCAGATTTTTAATATATGGGATTTTGCTTCCCTACATTGATCTACAATACTTGTACCATATATTCTAAATCTTCCAGACTCTAGATTTTGGCTTTTGGTGATAGTCAACTTTGCTGATTTTCCAGACTCTCATCTCTCATTTCAAACAAGACTTTCATTAGTTCCTGCTTTTTTCAATTCATTTGAACCAATGGACTTCCTAAAATTCATTTGTTATTCCATTATTTCAACCTGCAACAGTAATTATGGGCCTAGTGTCCACTAGGCTGCTGCTATGCATGGAATACAAATGCAAATAAAATGGAATCTTGCCAACTCTACGTTAACTAGCTCCCTCTGGTTTAGCTAATCAGTGTTCCAAAACCAATATTTCTCCTCTTGGTATGTGTGTTTGTGTGTGGCTTACTTTCTTGGGGTCTGGTTACAATAGTCATGATTCCTTTGTATTTTCTGAGTTTGCTTTTTAAATTTGACAAACAATATTGGTTTCCTTTAGAAAAATAAAACAAAATACAGATATATACAAGAAGAAAAATCAACTGCAACCCCCTTTTACCCAAAAATAATTTTTGCATTGAATCCTATGAGCCTATAAGATCTATTCTTTTATAGTATAGCTTTCTGTAAATGACTCAAAATGAACTTATTTTGAGTAAGTCAACAAACCAGCACAATCTATATAAAATAAATCAATGATACCAATCATTTCACTAAATTCTTGTTTAATGAAATTGAATATAAATCTATATTAAACTACAAAGTTTATGGCAAATATGTTGTTATTTATCATAGGTGCCATATATATTTACATATATAGAATATGGCAGCTCTACTAGATGAATACTAAAACTTTAATTTCCAACTTGCAGGGGACCAAAATCTCCTCAAATTGACTTACAACATAACTGGATCTCTCAGAGCTTATGCAAATTTATTACATTTCATCCTGAGCCCCTTTTGGGAATAGGGACAAAGTTTCTCTTCAAATTATAACTCACAGAGCTACTACATTCCATATGCACAATCAATATTGATTACTAACAATGAAAGGAAATGCTGTCTTGAACTTGGCACAATATTATCTTCAAGGAATCTTCAGGTTATCAGGAGATGAAGATGTATGGTTCTGTGCTGGTAACATAGACCACTATGCTCAATTTTGGACTTTGATGAACTGAAGTTTGTTCAGTAGGCTTTGGCTAATTTCCTTTGGGGAATTAGGTAAAATTCATAATAAGCTTTTAAAGTTTGACTTTTAAAAGGGAAAATTCACAAAATTAACACTTTCCAAATTGCATCACAACCAGGAACATACACACACATACTCAAATATACCTACTCATCTTAGATATTCCTGGTGTATATGTGACCAAACTATTCAAAACTAAAGCAGAATTTAGGTCTTGACGTAAAGTCTGAGGAAAAAAAACCATCTTTTACATAAAATATTAATTCAAGAGTTGTAAAGTTATCAATCAGTATTAAACATAGTTCTTCATGGAACATTTAGGAAAAGGTGAGCAAATGTCTATTTGGGTGAGGAATAAGAGACATAAAATTGTTTAAAATCACTTGAACATATTTCTGGTCTATTTTTAAATGCAAGATATGTTATTATGTTCACAGCAATATGTCCGCTTGTGACTATATTTTATCTACTTGAAAATAGTTCTTAAAAATGGTAGTGTATGTTATGGTTTTAAAAACACCACTTAACCTTTTTTTAAAAAAACTTTTCCCTTCTTTATTCCTTTTTCCTCTCAAATTAAAGCTTGTTAACAAATTATTTCCTATTTATTCTAAGGCATCTGACACCCTGCATAATCCATTGGCACACTCTTCACCCGAGGGAACGTCTTTAGGTTGTGCTTCAAACTTTATTGCTCCCATCTTGTTCTGGAATTCTCCATGGGTCTTTTGTGTTTCTGCCCATCTTAAAAGCAAAAACATTGGCAGCTTTTGTTTCTGACTCTTTTTAAGGATATTTGTATAGAGACCAGTCTTGGCAGATAGACATAGCTCTCCTTATGGAGCAAAGGGCAGGTTTGTTTACAGTTCAATATAATAAATATAATTTCTCCCTCTGGGGTAAAGGTTTGCTCACAGCCCATTATAAAAAATCCAAGTTTCCTAAGTTCAGCATGCCTCAGCTATGACATAAACCCTCTGAGCTTGTTTGTGTCACCTAGTCCTCATCATTTGGGTCCTGGAAAGCTGATGCAAGAAAATGATCATACTCTGGCTACAGTTTGTCTCAGTCTTCTATCAGCATCCATCAAACTGAGGCAGACCTTTCACAGTTCTTGACACTTTTTTCCCCCAGTGTTTGTCCTTCTCCCTTATATATGGATTGTCTTCTCCACCCAATCCCTTGGGATGATGACTAATTTGGCAGGAATGTTTTCCCTTCAATTCAGTTTCTCCCTACATTTCTGCCTCTTTAGTTGATCTTTCTGCCTAAGGATACCTTGTCTACGAAAAAAAGAAAATCAGATTAAGTAATAAATGATAATGAATTAAAGCCACAAGATTGGATAAAAAGGCAATTGTGGGTTGTACATAGAGTATGAGTCATGAGAATCCATACAGCTGCTGGGGTCTTAAATTCCATCCCTCATTGGAGACATCTTTTTAGAGACCAATTGTATTGGAGATTGGAGACTGGGTTGCATTGTCCTGCTTAGCTGCCTTGTTTATTTGATAATATTCACTCTACCTTTTCATTTATTTGTGTTCGCTACAAAAAAATATCACTACTCTCACCTCCCTTCCTAACCCTCCAACAATAAAATCAGTACACACATATTCAGGTAAACATGGTTAGTGATAAAATAGTCAGAAATTTTCACATGCTTGATACTTCTTATTTCAGAGAATTCCAGAGGAATCAAAAGCAGACCTCTGCAATAGGAGTCCTGAGAATGACTGGGAACTAGTTAGAAATGCAGATTTCCAGGCTTATACCCCAAGAATTCTCACTCAGTAAGGCTGATGTAGGTACTCAGACATTTTTAATTTTTAATGAGCTTCTTGGATGATTCTGAAATGGTTTGTCTACAGAACAGTCAATGAGAAACCCTGCTCGAGAAACTGCCTACTAATCTGATATATGTATATTTACTGTGTATTCCACAAAGATAATTCAATTTTAAATATATAGGTTAGGTACAGACAAATGTTAATTGATAACAGCAATTTGTTGTGGCTGATACCTCAACTGCCAAGAGTCCAAGAGTGTTTTAATAGTTATTTTTTTGGCCCATAGGACTAAAAGATTCATATTAACATGAAACAACTGTTGATTAGTTTTATCATTTTTGGATATATTTAAAACAATTTCTTATGATCTATGACATAAACCTAAGT
This sequence comes from Tolypeutes matacus, assembly GCA_026826555.1. Classification (NCBI taxonomy): domain Eukaryota; kingdom Metazoa; phylum Chordata; class Mammalia; order Cingulata; family Chlamyphoridae; genus Tolypeutes; species Tolypeutes matacus. The sequence continues at coordinate 69,210,275 of JAKSZT010053883.1, forward strand.
ATACATTATTAACAATGGATATATATATATATATATATATGTATATATGTATAGGATGAAACATTGGAAGCCTTAGATTCTAAACACTTTGGGTAAAATATTATTGTCACAAAGGTATTTCCTCTGAAGAAGTTAAATCATGTGAAAAATTTTGAGTCCAAGGGGAAATTTTTGAAAAATATAGACAGACTATTGCGGTCATTACTGTTGAGACCATAAGATACATAAGATACTACTGAAAAATTGTCTTAAACAAGTGTTTGGGGCATTTATAAAAAGGATGTAACATAATGGCAATGATTATTGTACAGTCATCTCCCAATAATCAAAATTCTTAATAAGATGTCTATGGAAATTTTTTTTCTTCAGTTTCTCAGTATTTTCCAAATTTATAGAATTAGATCATCTGAGTATGAGTATCACAGCTATAGCTCTTGTCTTTGGTACAAACCAGCATATTTCCTTTCCATCAAGTTTGACTTACACACTTAAATTTGGTCAAATTACTCTCCAGGTCAAATCCATGCAAATGAAGAAAACACTGTGTATCTACAGTGTTTTAGAGATTAGGATACCACAGTATCCTAATGCAGGGGACCAGGATGATATAGGGAAATTTCAATCTCTACATCAAATTGAATGATTGTACTGTTACTTGAGACAATAAATGTTAAATTAAATAATTTGATCAAGATACAAACATTTAACATTTTCAACGTCAGTGGATGGTCTTTATCAATATACAACCTGCTAAAAAAACAACAACACAAATTTCAGTGTTTGATCTTTTCTTTGAATTTTTGGTGAAAAAAAGGTGATGGAACTTACAGTTTACGACAACTTTAACTTTTTTCACATCTGGGAATGAAACATCATTTTCCGCACTGCATTCATATTCTCCAGCCTGGTCTCTTGTAATTCCATAAATGTCCAAATATTGTCCATTTTCAAAAGGTTTTGCTACAAGAAAAAAAAAAAGTATAGTGTGTTTAATTGTGGCTGACTGAAGCTTCATTCGAGCAAAACAACAATCTCATGACTTGAAACTAAATATTGCTGACAAAATGATTTAAGCGAAACTGGAGAATTATTAATTCCTTTGTTCTCCTGTGTTCAGAGGAACACTCAGAGAAAAAAAATGCATGAGATGAACAAGGGATACTATAACAACTGTTTCCCCAGAACAGGATATACATGTTTTCTTTTTAATTGATTGTGGTCTTCCAACCTCATCACACATCAAATAGAACTGTGCACATTTCTGTTATTGAGTTCAACAACCTCCTAGCAGTGTAGATGAAATTCACTAATATGACTTGGTACATATTGACTTTTATACACAGTGTAAGCTAGCAATTTGACACTTAACCTAACTAAATGTTACTTTTCTTTTGGGGAAATCACATACCCACACTCAAGGTTTCAAGACAGACAGCTTGATAAGAGTATAGAGATAAATCAAACCATTGTAACATTTCAGTTTCCAAAATTATCAATGTTGCCAAGAAAGATACACTCTACACACTATATAAAATCCCACCCAATAAATGTCAGAGTAAGCCTTTATGACTGTTTAACTAAGAGTTAAGTAGCCACAATAACAAAATAAATTGCCTTTTTTTTAAAAATATTCCAGGGAAAACATTCTATTTGATTAAAAATAGCTGTATATTAAAAATTTAAAGACATAATCACAGATGAAAGATGATCCACAAGTGAATGAGATTTAATAAGAAAAAAGAATCCTTTGTGAAATAATGGAATTTTTATTTATTTGAAAACAGAGAATCATTGGAAGGGAAGGATCCTAATTAGCAGAGGTATAGCAAAGGAAGAATGGACCACTGTGAATTTCAGGAGTGTGGACCCTTCTCCCTCCATGGTCAGGTTTTGGCAAATCACATTTCAGTGCACAGTAAAGGGAAATAGGAAGTGAAAGAGCTTCCATTGGATGGTGTGGTTTCAAAAGTCAACTTTATATTCATCTTTATCTTACTTTCTTGTCGAAACTATTGTAATGATGTGGAAGTTAGAAAAATAGTAAGATTTAATTTTATGTGAATAAAACAAAATGAAATTTAGTTATGACCCTCCAAATGTTCCATGTAACTTTTTTCCTTTTTAGCCTCCCTTATCTGGGCCTGCATCAGCTGAGGCACATTCTGCTCTCCAAATACTATGACTTTGTCAATTGAATCTTTGCGTGTATAGAATATAAATGATTAAGTTATTACTCTCTTTCTTTGGCTGATCCAAGTGGGAGATGAGGAGTGGGGAAAAATATATCTTTGAGATGGTAGCTGACTGAGATGTTAATTTCTTCAAGCATCCATTTGAAAACATTGTCTTTCAGAGGTAAGCCCACAAAAGTAACAATTGTCTACAAAGTCCATATTCTTAACATCTGATTTTAAAATTATTTTCATAGCTCAACCTGGTATCCTGATCCAACTCCAATATACTAAAATAATATTGACTTTTCTATGTTCCTTTCTTTTTTTCTTGCTTTCATGGTCACGATTAAGAAAGTCTAGACTTAAATTTGTCTAAAATATATTGAAACATAGGGAAGACAAAATCCTTACACACATGCAAGAATTCTAAAAGCATATCTTGAAATATAAAGTAACTGCAGTAATGAATGGAGGTTAAAGCCTGTAGAGCACTGATACTGTAGCAGATTAAATGAGTTAAATGCCCTAGTCCAGCAGTACAAATCGAAGCCTTCATATGTGAAAAGGTATACCATTTTGAAATGTCATAAAAGCAAATTTATCAGGGTCAAAATTGTTTTCAATATTGAAATTTCACTTGAATATTCCAATTTATGTATACTGACATAATTTTAAGAAATAATATCCAAAAATTACATCCCTTTAATAGCAGATATACAATTGTAATGCATACATTATCAACTATTATTTTATCCTTGAATATATCATTAAGTAGAATGAAAAGAGAAAAACTGGGCTTTAAAAATCAAAGAAAAACAAGCATTTATTCTTTCCTAAATGGCAGAGTATGAAATAATGTAAGTTGTTCAAGAGGCCATGTGACAAAATATCACAGATGCCACTAATATCAGGGCCACGTATCTCACAACACAGGAGGGTGTCAAATCACATCTATTGATTGATGGTGTTTGAAAGTCACAACATAATCTGCATAGCCATTTTAACAGATCTTTTCTTACCCCACCATTGAGCAAGGTTCTTATTTACAACTACCAGAATTACCAGTAAATGGTTATATATTGCACAACTCAGTAGTTACAGAGTCAGTGAATGGATGATATTGCCAATACTAATTATCATACTAATATGAGTGCATGGTCAACAACTTATTTTTCCCTGCCTGATTCCTGATACTTTAAGATATCCTGTTGCTTCCATTCACCATGCATCAGTTCTCCCAAAGTTGTGCTCTAAGTATTCTCTTGTTTTCACACAAAATCTCTGGCTCCATTTCAAACTCATCCTTATTCTGTTGTCAGTCTGATCTTACCAGTGATCAATTCTGGCCATCTGATGCTTTAACCCTATATGAATTCCAGATTTGGAACTTGGATTTGCTTTGCCTGGTGCTAAATTCCTGTAGTTTACTCATTTTCTTTAATTTGCTTGGCAGTGTCTTTGATTGTTGTTGTCCTCTGTTTTTCCTAGAAGTAATTCTTTACCGTATTCCTGGAAGCTAATCCTGTCCTTAGACACTCAGCTGGGTTCCACTTTTTCCCAGTCACTCCCCTCCTAAGGCTACTGGATTCAGTCATTGTACATTAAAAATGTAAAATAGAGCACCTCAGTTATTTTTGCCATGTAAATCAACTTATCCCAAGAAATGGATGGGGAAAGACTAAGGCTGAACAGATTAGGGACCTAAAGATATTGGGACCACCAACAAAGCCAAGGATTTACAGTCTTTGAGGGGTTTGTACTAACACACATCTATATCGCCCAGAGTACCCATTATTCAACTAGATGGGTTATAAAAAACATTGTGATATGCCACGCACTTCGGTTACAGGTTTTACCATTCTCTGTAAGGGCAGGGACAGATTCTGTTTTGTTCATCTTTGTGCCTAGTTCTAGCATACTGCTTGAAACATCAAAGAAACTTGATAAATATTGTTGGATAAATAAATAAATGCATTAACTAATAAATTAATAAAGTTCTGTAAGCATAGAGTACAGAGTACCTAAGCCAAAGCAAACTCCAACATTTGTGGAAGTTGCCACCTTTCTCTTGGGGTCATGAAGAAGGGAAAGTAGGTTAAAAAGATTTGTCATCCTTGCTGAGATCCTAAAGTAATAGGAGGTGGCAGGGATGGGAGGAGACATTACAATTATCATAGGTCCTTTTCAAAATGACAAAGAATAACAAAAACATTAAATGTAATTTTGGGAGAAAGATAAGTACTGCCTATAATCTAAACAGTGATTTTCCTTTGTGTATAGTCTTTTCCAAGCATAGATAGATTTATAACAAAAAAAAAAAAAAAAGAGAGAGAGACCTGAAGAAATGTCATTAGTTTTCAATCATAACAATTATCCCTATCTTCAAAGAAGAAAGTGGGGGGGGGGGTGTAACTAGGTTTTATAGTATCTCTCTGAAATTGTTTATTAAACCTGGCTAGAAAGATTTCTATAATAGCCACTAAACATTATCTAGGTATTTGGCTTTAGGGACTGGAGAGGGGTTTGAACAGATTTTTTCTTATATATAAAATTGTTAGCAACAGCATCAGTATTGCTCCAGAAAACTCAGATGTTTCAGACAAACATGTAACAATATAAACATCTCTTCACTTAATTTCTGTGACATTATCATGCACTGCTTTTCCTCTAATCTCTCTGACCATTTTTCTCACTTTTTCAGTACTTTCTACATCTTCACATCCATCAAATATTGTTTCTGTTCTATGACATCTTTTATCTTCATCTAATACACTCCTTCAGGATATCTTGCCCGTTAATTTTATTTCATTACTATCTATATTTTGACAAGTCTGATATTGATCTATTTAGCCCTTATCTATAGATTGATCTGTTTAGGCCCTATTCATACATTCAATTTCTGGACATCTTCAGTTGGATGTCTCAAAGGCATCTCAAAGTCAACATGACCCAAAACGAACTTACTTTTCCTGTCAGGACTGCAGGTCCCCCTGTGTTCTAATTCTCAATGAATGCTTTGATCATCATCCAGTTCCTCAAGCTAATAGCCTTAACATCAACTTTGACAACACTTTTTTTTTTCTCAGTCTATACATACATGTCTAGTAAATTTTGCCTCCTAAATAATTCTCAAACCTGTTCCAGGGGCACTTGTGTCTCAGTTACTGATCTTTGACTGCAAACACAGATGGTATGCCAATGATTACACACTGCTTGGCAGTCATTTCAATTGTTTTCCAAAACTCTTGCTCAGAAAGTGTCATCCCACTCTTTTAAGCTTGCTCTATACAAAGTTAAGTTGTTAGTGTTCCCTGGACATTTATTACTAGATGGTATTCTTTGAAACCGAATTTCAAAAGTTTCTTGGAATGTTTCACTTATAATTATTATAAATATTTCCCTTCATTTTTTGTCCACCACAATATTTGATATTCTACAAGTATCTCTTCTATGCACTAGACTCTATTGTATGGTTAAGGGTGTGGATTCTGGAACCAGGTTCAAATTCAGCTCTGTACCTACTAATTATGTGGCTTTATACAAATTGCTTAACCTTTAGTTTAAAGGTTATCCTCACTCATCTTTTATGTGTAAGGATAATAATAAAACCTGTCTCTTATGGTTGTTGTGATGATTAAGTGGGTTAATGCACAGAAAGTGCTTAGAACTGTGAGTAACATTTCATAGGAGTTAAAAAATAATACCTATTATTGTAATTCACAGGCTAGGGCATACTAGGGAGGTTGGTTTAGAGAAATATTGTTTCCATGGTGACAGGCTTACTTCATTCAAGGATGGGTACTTCTGTCTTAACATGATATTCAATAGGGACCAGAAGTGAGGGTAAGGAAGCTGCTCAAGGGGTGTTAACAGCAATGACCAGTTCAGTTCTCACATCTTTGTAGGAATCAGTAAACACATCTTCCTTGTTTATCTGAATGAAAGCTTGATTTCATCTTCGAGTCGCTCTCTCTCACTGCCTGTATTCATAAGAACAATTTAGCCAACTTAATTCATTTCTTTCTTTTCTTAAACATGTATATAATAATCCTTGAACAGCCACTTGTCCAAAAAATGGAATTCAATGATGGCTTTCCCCTTTGGGTTTCTGATGAGAATTGCAAGCTGAGAAAGCGTCCATTTGGCCTGATTTATCAATACAGTTTTTCATTCTTCTTCCTAGAATATTCTACACCTCAATTCACCCAGCTAACTCTTACTTATCCTTAAAGTCTTTGCTTAAACAATGACAGTCAGAGAGCTCTTTCCTGATTTAGTCACAAGCCAGTCTAGTAGCTCTATATTTCATGCTTCCAAATAAATAAATAAATAAAAGAATAACCAAAACAAAATAATTCAAAAACCTACAAATCTTGTGTGGCATATACATGCCTTCTATTACTTATTTATTAATGACTTTTAAAATGTTAATCATTCCTGGTATATGTTCTGTGGAAAAAGCGATCTCTTTTTTTAAAATTAATTAATTATTTTTTAATTTTTAAGGAAGTTTTAGATTACATAAATGATAAATGAAAAAGAGTGGGGATTCCCATATGCCCCACCCTGTCCTCTTCCTACATTTTCCCACATTAACATTTTTCATTAGTGTGGTACAATTGATGAACACATACTGAAGCATTGCTGCTAATTGTGGACTATAGTTTACATTATAGTTTATACTCTGCCCCGCACAATTTTATAGATTATGACAAAATGGTATAATGACCTGAATCCATCATTGCAATAAGCTACATTTTATTCCCTGTTTGAAGTATAGGGATTAGGTGCTGTTGGCAGTTTGATATTATTTACCAATTACAAAAAGAGAAATAGATTATGTTTGTAAACTGGTCTGTTCCTCTGGGCATACAGTTTGATTGATTTAAATTCAAAGGCTTTACATTTACTTGATTAAATCAAGATTAGGGCTTTGATTTCACTACGTCATTAGGGCGTGCAGGGTTGAGTCCCTACCCCCTTGATGGGCTATATAAATGGACAATTAAGAAGACAGAGGAGATGCACAGAGGAATACAGAGAGCTCCATAGTCATAGAAGAGGATAGAACTTGATGCTGGGGCCCTGGAGAGAGATGAGCCATTTGCTTGATAGTTGGAGCTGAAGAGAACAGAGCAGCTGAGCCCTGAGTCAGCCTACAGCTGAGATCAGAAGAAGGTGGGCCCATGGAGCCTTAGGAGGAAAGAGGAAGGCTGAACCCTTGCCGACGTTGCCTGCCATCTTGCTTCAATACATGGCAACTGACTTTGGGTGAGGAAATACCTTGAGTTGTTCTCTTTAGGGCCTTGTAATTGTAAGCTTTTACCCCAAATAAATACCCTTTATAAAAGCCAACAGATTTCTGGTACTTTGCATCAGCATCCCTTCTGGGTGACTAATACAGGTACTATATATATTTGTTGGTTTTTTGGGTAAAGGATGAAAACATAATACAAAGTTAATATTATTTAAGTTATTATTAACAATGTCACCATAAAGAGAAATAAATTAACCTTTTATTGAGTCTTTATTATGTGTAAGGAACCATGCTAAATGTTTTTCCATGAATTCCTCAGCTAACTTTATATAAACTTATGAGGTAGATTCCATTATATAGAATAAGACTCTAATGGTTAAAGTAGTTAAATATCTTGCTGACAGAGCCAAAGACAGATATGAAACCCAGAACTGACTACAAAACCTGTGTGCCTGACCTGTATGCAGTTGAAACTGCCTTAGTTCCCTTTTTAGAAATGGGGAGAACTACATGTAAATAAGGATAATAAAAATGCTTACCCCCCCTGTAAGAACTAAATTACATCATGTATGTGTCACACTTGCTCCTGGAACTACATGGCACTTGTCCTGGTTTGCCTTTTGTGGACCTCAGGAAAGAACATGTTCTTAAACTAATCCATTCCCGTGGGTGTGGGATCCTTTGATTGGACTGTGTCAGTGAGGCATGACCCAGGTTGAATGTCTACTTTCTTGCTGCTATCTTATATAAACAGATCTGGAAGCAGAAACTCACAGAGAAAGCCACCATTTCAGCTGCAGAATGACAGAGAAGCCCCAGGAGGTTCAAAGAAGATGAGGCCAGGGAAAGATGCCTGATTGCCCACAGCTGAGCTTGAGGATAAAGACAGAAGAGAGGACTCCAGGATCTGCTAGCAGCCAAACATTGGTGAGAAAGCACCTCTGATGATGCCTTGATTTGAACATTTTTGCAGGCTCAGAACTAAAAGATTTTTCCCCTAGTAAAATTCCCATCATAAAGGCCAAACCATTTCTGGTGTTTTTGCATTAGCAGCCTTAGCAAACCAAAACAGCACCATACAAATATTAATTTAATCTCTGAAAGATGGTATTGGGTTTTGTATTAGTTATGTATTGCTTCCATAACAAATTACCACAAATTTAGCAGCTTAATAAAACCCACATTTATTATCTTACAGTTCTATAAGTTAGAAGTCCAGTGCAGGTCTGTGGTAGGCAGAGTAATGGTCCCCCAAAGATGTGTACAACCTAATTCTTGGAACCTGTAACTCTATTACTTTGTATAGCCAAAAGTGCTCTGCAGATGTGTTTAACATTAAGGTTCTGAAGATAGGGAGATTACGCAGGGAGGCCCAATATAATCACATAAGCTCTTAAGAGAGGAAAAGGAAGGTGGAAGAGCAGGTCAGAGACATAGGACACGATGAGGAACTCAACCCACTGTTGACAGCATTGAAGGTAGAGGAAGAGGTGCATGAGCCAAAGAAAGCTGTGACCTCTGGAAACTAGTGGTGGTCTTCAGGGAACATCAAGAAATGGATTCTCCAAAATGGAACATCATCTGCTGACACCTTGATTTTAGTCTGATGAGACTACTAGCGTCCATCTGACTTACAGAACTATAAGATAATAAATCTGTGTTGTTTTAACCTACTAGGATTGTGGTAAATTGTTACAGAAGCAATTTAAAACTAATACAGGGTTTCACTGGCCAAAACAAAGGGTCAGCAGGGCTATACTCCTTCCTGACGTTGCGTGGTTTTGCTCCCTCAGGTGTTGGCAGAATTCACTTCCTAGCAGCGGTAGAGCTGAGGTCATTATTTCCTTGCTGGCTGTTCGCTGAGGGCCATGCTCAGATTCCAGTGCCACCCTCATTCTTTGGCTCGTGGCTTCCTGCCTCCATTTTCAAAGCCAGCAATAAGGGCTTGAACCCCTGTCCCACTTTGAATCCCTCCTGCCTTTTCTATAGTTCCACCTCTCTGGCCCACTCTTCTGCCTTCCTCTTCTACTTTTAAGGACTCATGTGATTAGACTGGGGCAATCTGGATAGTCCAGGAAAATCTCCTCACTCAAGGTTCTTACCCTTAATCTCATCTCCAAGGTCCCTTTTACCATATAAGGTAAGCATCATGGACTCCAGGGATTATGGTACAGGCATCTTTGGAAGACAGTATTCTCCTTACCACAGTTCTTCATAAGGTTTTTTGTTTTACTTACACATACATTGTAATTTGTCTATAAATTTCAAAGACAATTTGAATTGTGTAATTTATAATGGTGTTCAGTTCATTAATCACCTTTGATTAGTATGAGTGAAGTTCAGTTTAATTAAGGTATCTTAGGAAGCAAATGATGTTCATGAGAATATACCACAAATAGAAAAGTTACTAATTCTGGAAAGTGCTGTTATAGCACTAAAATAATGGCATTTTAAGGAACAGTGAGGGAAAGTTCTATGGGCAGATAAAATTATGGAAGTCACAAATGGAAATGATTGCAACAGAGGGTTCAGAAGAAAACAAAATAAATGAAAAACCCAAAACAACAGCAACACAAACACACTCATACATGAAATAAAAAGCTCCAGTTTTTCAGTTGTTCTGTTGAATATCTATCATATCGCAGCAGCCAGCAATGGAGGAAAGCTCTAAAATCAGCTCACAATCGTTTCTTCCCTTCCTGCCTGCCTGCCTTTTCTTCCATCCATACATTCATTCAACAGATACTAATTGTGCCAGGGTTTCTGACCAGTGAACAAGACTGTTTCATTTTCAAAGAGCATACAATACAGTTTATTGGGGAAACAAATATATCAGCAGGAAATTTTAATAAAATGGTATAAGTGTTACATTTGGGATAAACAGGGTGCTGTGAAAGCATCTTGTGCTTTCATAATTGTACTGTTATAATTCCAGGGAAGAATTTTGAAAATTTAGTGTACTGGTTAGAGGTGAGACTGGAGCTATAAGTAAAGATTAGAGCCTAGAAAATATTGTATCCCATGTAAGGAATTAGGATTTTTAAAAAATAACATTTTATTGAAATATATCATTCATACATGAACATACATAAACAATTAATGTAAAAGCTGTGAATGTAACAAAATAAACATGAATATCATCATACAGGGCTCCCACACATCACCCCACCACCAACACCCTGCATTATATGTAGGATTTAGGATTTTAACTTGAGGAACTATTGGAGTGCTGTAAATAAAAGAATATGGCAAATTGGAGTATTTTAAAATAGATTTTAAAAAAAATAATTCTAGAATTATACAAGCTGTATTGAGGAACAATGGTCATACATACCTTCTTGAAATAAAATACTACAGAAATGTACAAAATAATATGAAACAGCTTTTTTCAGGCATTGGACACAAGGCAGTATAGGATTGTGATCTCTGGAGAAAGGCAAGGAGACAAGGTGAGTCCTAAGATTGGTCACCATAACTTTCTATTGGAGGCAATTTTTAGATGCTGGACATAGGGAGGTAGAAACCATAGTCCAGTGTTCTTGCTGAGTTGAGCAAAGAGACTAGAATTCAGGCAGTCTGAGGGGACTAGAAGTTGTGAAGCAGAGTTCTGAGGAGGAAAGCGCCACACAGCCCAAGAGATAAAGACATCTATAGGTGTTTCCTTGTCTTTATGGAGAAATAGGTTGTGCATACATAGGGAGAAAGCCCACAATGCTGGGTAAAGAACAACTGGGGAGTCTGTAATCTGAACTGTTCTTAGAGCTCAAACTGGAAAGTGGGATATTTAGTCTCTGATGAGTAGAATGGAGAGGCCTCTCTGATATTCAGAGGAGACTCAGGGCTCCTGACTTAGTAGCAGGGCTCAACAAAAACTGGAGTAAAGACTTTTCTAGACCTGCCCTTTTAAAGTTTAAAGAAACAAAACAAGTGTTCCACTATCATTAATGAAATAAGGCAGGAATATTTTTTTGTGTGTTTAATTTTTGGCAACTTATATTAAGGTCTATATTTGTTTTGAGCCAAATATATATTTGGCTTAATTTGGTAAAAGTGCATTGGATTTGGAGTCAGACATGAGATTGAGTATTGGCTCCATTATTAGTTTGTTATACACTGAAGAAGCAAAAATCATGAGGTATAAAAATAAAACAACCAGGATTATTTTTTCCTTACCCCTATTGCCTCTTTATTCAGTAGACTAAATTCTCTCCCTGCTCCTAAATGATCACTTGGGAGATATTCTGACTTTTCTAATGTATTATCTCTTATGCAATAACAAGTCTTATGTTCATATTAAGTCACAAAACACATCCACAATTTTGAACTAGCATCTTCTGTAGATGGAAGTCATGAAAGTTCAGTGTATAGATGGTAATTGAATCTCTCAGCTTACATGTGTCTTTTATCATTGTGGGAGAGAAAATTATAGGCAAAGAGTGGAAAAGTTGAAATGATTGCTACTATCATGAGTTAATTTCATTCTGTCAGGGTCTGAAAGTAGTTTAAAGCTGACGCTTTCTTTTTCATGACACTTACATCTTCACTTGGGTTCTTTTATTTGATTCTTCCTTGATGTGACTCAAAGAATCTGTTTCCTTTCTGTTGTTTATTCCTTGGGTAGATCCAGGAACCTAGTCATACTTTCTGTTTCTCTCTGCTATGGCTTATTACTAACCACCTCAACATGCCAAGGTGGCTCTATTTGATGAGAACTAATACAACTTCTGTTAACGATTGAATCGTAGCCTCCATAAAGACATGCCCAAGTCCTAATCCTCAGTCCTTCAGTTGTGAACCCATTTGTAAATAGGACCTTTGAAGATGTTATTATGAAGGTGTGGACTCATTTGTGAAAAGGATCTTCAAAGATCCTACTTAGAGAAGGTAAAATTGAATCAGTGTGGGCCTTAGGCCATATGACTGGATTACTTATAAACAGCAGAAATTGGGTACTGCAGTAGAAGCCAGAAGTCAGTGGGAAACAGAGGAGTAGACACACACATACAGAGGGAGAGAGAGAAATTATGGGATGCCATGTGGGGAGGAGTGCCAGAATGCTACAGATTCTGGGAGAAAGAAAGCCCTGCCAATACTTTGATGTTCAACCTCTACCCTTCAAAAGTTGCATGAAAAAAAAAATTCCTGCTGTTTATTCAAATCCATTGTGTGGTATTTGTAACTAGCCCTGGCAAAGTTGACAACCTCCATAATGACTTTCTTTTGCCAGTGGCCCAGTTCTGGGTCATGGGAAATAGTCACACAAGATTTTTTATCAATATACTTTTAGTGTTGGCCAGGCCAGGGTTTCTCAACCTTGACAATACTGTAATTTTGGAGGGATAATTCTTTATTGTGGGTGTATCAGTTTGAAATTATTTTATGAATCCTAAAACAAGAAATATTATGTTTATAAACTCATCTATTCCTCTGGGTATGATACTCTTTGATTGCACTAAATTCAGTTGAGGGGACTTTCACTAGATTACCTTTTAAGATTGCTATAGGGCTTTTTATTGGACTGTGTCAGTGAGGCATGGCCCAGGTTGAGTCCCTGCCCCCTTTGCTGGGTCTGATAAAAATGGACTCACATAGACAGAGGAGGCAAAAGGGAACTGCCATGTTTAATCCTGTCATGCAAGAGAGAGGATCACTTAAGCATGAAGCCCCAAGAGGCTGGGCCCATGTGGCAGCTCAAGAAGAGACCAGCCCTGCTATATGCCTCATAGCTTTCAGCTGAACTTGGGAAGAGAGCAGAACAGCTGATACTGATATAGGAAGCCCTAAGGGACAAGTCCTATGCCAGCCTTCAGCTGAAATCAGGAAGAGAGCAGAGCAGCTGAGCCGGAAAGAGGAAGCCCATAGGGGAAGGAGAGACCAAGTAGAGATCGCCCACCATCTTGCTTCAACACGTGGCAGCTGATTTTGATGAGAAAGCATGTTTTAAGGGACCTTGAGTTGGATTTTTCATGGCTTTGGAACTTATTACCCCAAATAAGATTCTCTTTATAAAAGCCAATATATTTCTGGTACTTTGCATCAGCAGCCCTTTGGCAAACTAAAACAATGGGGTAATGTTTTGTGTATAGTAAGATGTTTAGCAGCAATTCAGGGCTCTACGCGCTAGATGCCAGTTATATACCAGTTATGAGAACAACAACAACAAAATCACCAGACATTCCAAAAAGTCTTCTTTGGGGCAAAATTGTTCTTGGCTGAGAACCACTGGTGTAGGTCAATTCCTAATGCAATGACCTCTCCCTTATTTGTCCTTCAGAGGGTAGCCAGTTTATCACTTAATTCTGGATTTCTCAAGTTGCAATCAGACACCACTCTATTATGTTATCTATATCACAGGGGGCATATATTCAATTGTCTGAGTGGTCCTAGTACCCCTAGATAGGCTTGAAATGAGACAGACTCTCCTCCCCCAATCTGTCCCATCTTTTGGGTATGCGGGAATTGGAGACACATAGCACAACTCTTTCCTAAGAACTCATGTGAAAATTCCTCTCTCCCAATCCTTTTAATACCACAAGGAGGGAGAGAGTTTTAGGTGTATTTTAATTGGTTATTAGCTACATATTGTAGAAGTTTTATAGAAGTGATGTGAGTCACACCTCACTTTGCTATCTGTTGCCTTAGGTTTTCAGTTTAATGTCCCATTTTAGCATCTTATTACATTAGTTTTATAACCTAGGGATATCTTTTAGCAATATGGTCTGTACTCCAGGGCCTGGACAGAGAATAGAACTTTGAATTCTCTGGTGTTTAATTCTTATATCATAATTTCATATTGAGAAATAATATTCATAGAGGATTACATGAAGAAAATTCATTCATTTCTTTAGCCATTTAAAATTTTCTTCACAGAATAAGCCAGTGTACTAGAAAACTGCACCCTTTTACTGCCTTATTTTGGTACCTCAAAATTATCTTTACCAAATTTTGCTTTCATGTTATCATACCAGTCTACATTGGAGGACATTATGAGAAAAGCCATATGAAATGTTCTAATGTATTTTTATGAGAGAAGTTATTGAGGGCCTTGTCCACTAGAACTGCTGTGTCCACTTAGTGAGGACCCATGAGTGAAATACCTTGTACATTTTAGTACCAGGCAGGGAAAGCTCTATTTCTGACATCCTAATTTGCTTTTATAGTATTATCCATGATCCCATAAATTGGTTGTTTCTCTTTATGTTCTGGGCCACTAAGAAATTCAAAGCTAAGACAATGGAAAATATACTTTTGATGTCTCTATACATAGTAGGGTTTTGAAGATTATTAAGTCATATATGTGAATAGATCAGTACATCATAAATAAGAATATAAAACCAAAGATATTTAGAAAATGGAGTAGAGCTGTGTCAAAACCAAATAGATTAGATGATTTCCTATTGAATATTGTCCAATAGTCTTTGGGTCTTTGCTTACAAGCAGAAATATCTGCTGGAGGGACAAAAAGAAAAGAGGCCTGTTATCTATTAGGAATGCAGTAATAACTATGACAGTGCCATGAGATCAATAAATAGCATTCAAGTGCTTAATCTTGGTGAGTCTGCCAGAAATTATTTAGCATCTTTATAAAGTAGGGGTATATCAATTGTTAACTCCAAATGTGCTCTTAATAATGCCATTGTCAAAAGATAGGAGATATTTTATAACAAAGTAGATGCACTGGTTTTATGTGATCCAGGACAGCATTTTTAACCTCTTTAAGGGTCAGTTTCCTCATATGAACAAAGGAGATAATACCTATCTCATTGGACTATTATAAGCATTAAATACAATAACGTGTATAAAACCCTGCGCAAAATCCCAACAAAATAAATAGAAATTTTGAAGCATAGTTCAATGCCTATAGTCATTGTTTTTAACTGGTAAGAATTTTGTTCTCATATCTCATAACATAATTTTATTTTGTACACCAAAATCTACACAGCTAGAATAGCAGTTTAATAGTTTAAAGTGGAAGAAACAGCACATATGCCTATTCCTAGCAAGTAGGGTTAATATTCACTCAAAATATTACTCACAGAGACTTTTTAACTGCCATCGCACTTTTTGGATTTTGTGACTTTCTTCTGGCCTCCTGTTAGCTTCTCTTCAATAAGCCCCTCTTTCCTATCTCCAGTTTGTGGAAAGATAGTGAAATACATAAGACTGAGCCCAAATTAAATTCTGTTCCAACTCTTTTCCACACATTACTCTCTTTTCTCATTTTATGTGACGTTGGAGATATGGTGTAGTACAAGGAATTCTGGCATCAAATCGCTTGGGGATGCTTGCTAGTCTTCACAAACGTGGTCCTTAGCACCCTAGACCTACAGAACCAGTATCTCTGAGGAAATCTGTGTGCTAACAAGCACTCTCTGGATCTCCCATTCCATTGACATCAATAGGACACTGAGGGACAGTTCACTATCTTCTCCTTTCTTCTATTTCTCTATATTCTTACCCATTTCGTGGTCTGAGACTCACTTTCTCTGGCAAAAATATGCTTCCCTTTGCAACGGCAAGGTTAGTCACTTTAAAAATTCAAATTGCAAGAGGGAAAGGTGAGAGAACATATTTTACATTATACTGGGGAAGAACTGTTCCATTTCTTCATCTCCCAACACACAAACCTTGTTGAGAGAAATAAATTATGATTTTTAAAAAGTGCCTGCAAAGGAACCAACCGGCTGTTACTGTTTATGTGGTTGTTTGCAGTTAAGTTCTGTCTGACCAGGTTTAATCCATTACTAGCAAAGTATTATTTACTGTTTCTCTGAATGGAACCATATGTCCTTGGTCTGTACCATGTGAAACCTCTATTATGTTCCATTTATAAGTATTCTAACTTATCTGAATGTACTCATCTACATATGCTAATAAAACTATCCTCTCCAAGCAACAATAGTTGTATTTATAGAAGTTTCAACTGGATATCAGAATAATTTTTACATTGTCACTATGCCTGCAACTCAATATTATGGTTTTATATGTCTCCCAGCGTATTTGTTCCTCATTTTTAGTGTCTACAAAATAGTAATTGTTTCGTTCTTGTGCCTAGTATTACTTTTGTTGGGTAAGCACTAATTACTGATACTCCTTTTCTGCCTGATGAAAGAACCAAGTACCTATGTAGATCTTTAGAGCTGAGCCTAGTTAGTACCACATCTCTCCTGAGGGTCTATATATTATTTTACAATTTTCATCAAGTTCAGGGACTTAATCTACTATTACTATTTTTTAGGAGGTACCAGGGATTTAACCTGGGACCTTATACATGGGAAGCAGGTGCTAAAACCACTGAGCTATACCCACTCCACTACTATTATTTTTAAGCTGCACTCGATATATAACAGTGCTTTGGTTCCAGGAAGAAATACCATTCTTCAATACATGTTCTTTGGTAAACATTATTTCACATGTCATATAAAGAACAGTAAAGGCCAATCTTGGTTGCTAGGCTATATTACTTATATTTGGGATGCTCAAAATTTGACATTTTGCTATTATTGGTTTTGTTTTACAAATAGCTGTACTTCATTGTTAACAAATTCCAAATAGTTGAATCTATCACTTACCTCAACCAACATTAAAAGTATTATATCATATATATGCCTGTTATTTTAAAATGCATTCAGTTTTTCTGTAAACACAACAGGTGGGAAAAATAAAAGCAGTGTCTTTTATTATTCCATTTCAGTTTATATCTTCCCCCATTTCTACTATTACCCTCCATTCTCTTCCCAATAAACTGGGTTTCCCTTTCTATCTGTTTAGGAATCTGCCTACTTGCACCAATCCCTTGATCCCACTTAAAAAACCTTACTAAGTCCACAGGAAATAAAATCCATGAGATTTTCTGTTATGAACGAAAAAAATGTTGCTTTCCTTATATTTGAAGATGATGCTAGAAAAATGGATAAAATAAGGATTTTTGTTATAAGGTTTCACGGAAAGGAGTTTGAGGAAATAAAATTACGCCATTCTCTGGGGAAAGAGTTCTAAAATCCTTTATGTTTTTGACCCTCACACATTAAGCCCTTGGTTTCTGCAAAAGTGCCATTTGAGTTGGTCCTTCTTGAATGCGGACCAACATGATGATATATGAGGCTGAATAAGAAGTTTTATTCTTAACTCCCTATTCTCTCCATAAGCAGTAACTTAGAAACCTAGGAAACTCCAAAGTTCTGCTTTATTAATGCATAGTACATATGCATTACATTTGTTAAATGAAAGAATGAAAGGTTTTGAATGAAAGAATAATAGAATGAAAGCAAGAATAAATATGCAAAGTAATGGATTGCCTAGTCTTTCCAGAGTTTGACCATCATTGCATCTGCCCACTCTCCACCCCCTTTATGTTGTGCCCTTTTCCTGGCGTATCTGGAATTGAAAGCTAAGAATAGAGGCAAAGACATTATTATCACTATCTTCTGCTGACCTGCCATGATCACTGTGTCTGAGATCTTTCAAACTTCTCTGGATAGACTAAGTAGGCCCCTTTATTTTTGAAATGTTAAAACCAAAGTCAAAGAGGCAGAAACTTTAGAGTACTTAGGTTCAAACATTTCTAGTTTTATAAAACCACATTTCATGAACTCATAAAGGGACATTTTCTAAACCAGTTAGATGCACTTATGTAGTGCCTACCCACGAAGGGAACGAAAGATGAACTGAAAAGGCAGTTAGTGACGAAAGCATATGATGGAATATGATCATATTCTCCTTTTGATTATTTGATATTATTATAAGATTTTAAGAGAGAATAAGAAGCTAAATCAAGAGCCATCCACATAGATGGGTGCTATGGTAAGGTGAGAAAAGCTTTGCCAGGGAGTGGATGTGGCTCAAGCAGTTGAGTGTCTGCTTCCCATATGGGAGGTCCTGGGTTTGGTCCCTGGTGCCTCCTTAAAAAACAAAAATAAACAACAAAGCAAACAAACAAACAAAAAAACAACTCAGGGGAGCTGATGTGGCTCAGTGGTTGAGCATTGGCTTCCCAGAGGTCCTGGGTTTAATCATCGGCCCTGGTACATCAAAAAAAAACACAACACAAAACAAAAAACAAACAAACAAAAAACCCCATCATTTAAATACATCCCTTACTGTTTTTCCTTGCACTAAAATCATGTTATTATCAATTATCTTTTAGTTTAAGGCATTTGTTCCAGAAATTGTGGCTTGAAATTTCAATGCTTTAAGAAGTAAAACATATAAACCTATTGGTGCCTATTTCAGTCATCAGGGCAAATTCAAATCCTAGATGTACCACCCCATTACTAAGCAAGTTATTTGACCTGATTTCAACAACCATGATTTTTGTCTTTCATGAATTTGTCACAACAAAGGTGCTACTAGAGAGAGGAGGATATATAGAACAAAATTAAGTAGAACCAGGTTTTTGACAAGTTGTACTATACAGATGCTTTGTTGACTTCTAAATTTCAAGTTTCTTCACAATCTTAGGATCTTTCCAAATGGCAACACCATTACTAGCAATCCTTGCTTCTTTCCTTTGGATTCTTTCATTGCTAGAATCAACAGTTAAAACTATTACCTTGGAACAGTGAGGTCAATAGTCTCTTTAGAGTAAACATCGGCCAGCACTGCAATATCATTTCAAATTATAACAAGTGGATGGATGCAAATCAGATTGAATAAAAGTTTTCATTTATTTATAGCATGACCGAGGGAATATCAGAGATGCAACACATGTGCACATTTAAACACAAATCATTGACCCTGAAAGTGATTTAGGAAAGTAGATTTATTTTCACAAATTATGAAAAGAAACTTAACTACTCAGAAAAAAAAAAAAAATGGTGTGCTGCAACCTTATTTCCCTAAAGGTTTCTGGTATTCACACCACTTTTATTTGAAAACTTTAGGAAGTTGAATGTCCTATCTCTTAGTTTCAAACCATACCCAGGAAAAGACATGCCTTTAGTTGATGATGGAGGTCAGTTGCAGATATATTCAACAAACTATATATAATGCTTTTAAAAGAAAATGTGGGTTTTATTCAATTGTTCAGTTAAATACTTATTGACAAAACAGTGTGTGCCTGTCTTCGTTTTAACAATTGGAAATATAAAGGTGAACAAGAGATATAATGTTCCTGTCCTTATTGATTTTGAGTCTAGTGAAGGTATAAAAAGTCAAAGAAAAAAGTAAACACACTAGAGAATATCAGATAATTACAGTTGCTTGGCAGGGAATTAAAATAAAGCAAGATTTCTGGAACTTGACACAGTTTACGTTGTGGACCATATAATTCTTTGCTGTGTGGTGCAGTCCTGTACATTGTTGGTTGTTGAGAGCATCCCTGGCTGCTCTACCCTCTAGATGCCAATTGCAGCTTCCTCCTCTCCTTCAATCTCAAAAATCTTTTTCAGAAATTTCCAAATGTCTCCTGGGGGACATTATGGTCCCCAGTTAAAAACTACTGAAGTAAAGCGATGTGACAGAGAGCATCTGGGTAGTCACTAGATGGTTGAGATTTGACGGTCAGAAAAGACCATTTAAGGTGAGACTAATGTCATGGTAGATTCCTCCATGTGAAGGCTGGGGGAAGAGTGACCCAGGCAGAGGGAACAGTGAAGGTCTCTAAGGCAGGAACAAGAAGGGAAGGTCTGAGGGATAGAAAGAAGGTCAGCAAGGGAAGAGAAGTTCGAATGATAGTGGAGAGTGGGGCTCATGTCACATAGGGATTTTTGTCAGATTAAGGAGTTTTTATTTTATTCTGAGCATAATGAGATGCCATTGAAAGGTTTTTATCAATGAAGTGAGATTACCTGAATTATGATTTTTTAAAAAAATCACTCTGGCTGCTGTCATGAAATAGGATTGAGGGACATGAGTAGAATATAGAAAACTAGTTAGGAGCCAATACTTGTAGAAACAGTGAGATAATGATGGCCTCAGTATCTATGAAAATATAACTTCTCCTTCACCAAACATAATTGGCACGTGCACACTTTACATGTTTATTTTCTACCCCTAACATTCTCTTGTGTACAGGCTGCCTCCTTTCTTTACTGTGTTCAGAAAGTGTGTAATAAACCTTTCACTTCCCCCCTCTCAATCAGAAACAGAGTGAGCATCACTATCCCAAAACCCTCAAGATTGAGGAATGAACATAAGGGGGGAATGTAAGTATGGACTAAAGTAGACTTTATTATTCTAGCAATGGAAGAACTTGTATCATCAATAAAGGCAGTGGCTACCAGAGGTTCTGAGGGGAGGGAGAGGGAAGAATAGGTGTAACATGGGTCATTGTGATTGTCCTGCATGACATTGCAATGACAGATACAGGCCATTATACATTTTGTCAAAACCTATAAAATTGTGCTGTGCGAAGTGTAAACTATAATGTAAACTATAGTCTGTGGTTAGTAGCAATGCTTCAGTATGTGTTCATCAATTGTAACAAATGTACCACACTAATAAAATATGTTGTTAATGAGGGAAAGTAGGGGAGGGGGAGGGGTGGGGTATATGGGAATACTCTATATTTTTTATGTAACATTTATGTAATCTAAAGCTTCTTTAAAAAGAAAATGATAAAAAAAAAAAAACAGTTTCATATAACAATACATTATGTCTATGTTTTTTTGTTTTGTACTCTTAGAAAGATCGTTTAGAATTTCCTCATCTTGGAATAATGGGGATCAATGACCACTGAAGTCAGAGAGACCTGAGTTTTTATTAACTAGCTTTGGAAAAGACTTTTAAAACTGATTTCTTTACTTATCTATAAAATATAGAAACTATATATACCATTTTCAGTAGATTAGAAGAAAAATATTTGGCCGTTTATTTTTTTAATTAACAGATTTACTGAGGTATAACTGTCATGCAATAAATTGTACATATTTAAATATACAACTTAATAAGTTTTGATATATAATACAACCATGATATCATCTCCCCATTAAGATAATTAATATACCCATCAGCTCTAAAAATTTCCTCATGCTGCTTTGCAATCCTTCCCTCCTGTCCCTTCCTGCAATCCCCACCTCCAGGTAACCACTGCTTTTTCTGTCACTATGAATTATTGTGCATTTCTTAGTATTTTATACAGCATGTGCTTTTTTGTCTGACTTAGAGTCAAAACAATTATTTTGTGATTTACCCACATGACAGTGTATATCAATATTTCATTCATTTTTATTACTGAGTAGCCTTCCAATGTATGGATTGACCACATGTTGTTTTTGCTTCCTTAGATGCACAAGCAAATACCATGAAATGGGTTGGCTTAAAAATGAGAATTTATTAAGCTCACGGTTTTGAGACTGAAAAAAGTCCAAATCAAGGCATTATCAAAGTGATGCTTTCTTCCTGAAGATGGGTATTCTGGGGCTGGCTACTGGTGATCCTTGGTCCTGGGCTCCTCTTATAACATGGCAATGCACATGGCAGCCTCACCTCCCCACTGCCTTCTCTTCCATGTTCCATTGACCTACAGCTTCTTGCTTTCTGTATTAGTCAGCCAAAGGGGTGCTAATGCAAAGTACCAGAAATCTGTTGGCTTTCATAAAGGGTATTTATTTGGGATAAAAGCTTAAAGTTACGAGGCCTTAAAGAGTTCAACTCAAGGTACCATAAGAGGTATTTTCTCGCCAGAGTCTGTTGTCATGTGTTGAAGCAAGATGGTTGCCAGTCTCTGCAAAGGTTCAGTCTTCCTCTTGCTCTTAATGCTCCATGGGCCCAACTTCTTCTGATCTCAGCTGTAGGTTGGAGGGCTCATTTCTTTCTTGGCCTTCTCAGCTGCTCAGGCCTCTGGTCTCTTCAGCTGCAAACTATCAGGTGAATGGCTTAGCTCTCCCTGGGACTTTAGTTGCTTGAACCTTCTCCTTTCTGTCACATGGCAAGACTAAAATGACCAAGTTCTCTCCTCTTCCATGCCTTCTTCTGTGTGTCTTCTTGAGTGAGTGTCCATTTATATAGCCCACCAAGGGGGCAGGGACTTAAATTGAGTTACTACTGACGTGGTCGAATCAAAGCCCTAATCTTAACATAATTTAATCAGACACGTCAGCTGGATCTAATACAATCAAAGGGGATCATGCCCAGAGGAACAGACCAGTTTACAAACATAATCTTTCTTTTTGGAATTCATAAATAATCTCAAACTGCCACACTTTCCATGGCTTTCTCTCTGTCTGAATTTCATTCTGCTTATAAAGGACTCTAGTAACTATTTTTCAAAAATATACTTTTATTAGAGATGTTGTGAGCTTACAAAACAGCCATGCACATGTGCGAAATTCCCATACGACACCCCTCCAACCAACACACCACATTGTTGTGTAACATTTGCTACAGATCATGAGATAACACTATCAGCCTATTACCACCAACCATATGTCCACAGCATACTTTGGTATATCCCATCAATAACCGTCCCCCACTATTAAAACAATACATCTTTGGCATTTATGCAAGAATATTATAGAATTACTGTTAACTATAGTATATGGATTACATTAATTGTATTTTTCCCATTCTTCTCCACATTCTTACCACCTTGCAATAGTGATGTATATTTGTTCTAGGTCACAGGAGGACATTCCTGCATTTGTACTATTAACCACAACTCTCATCCACTTCTGGGTTTATTAGGCTCTTCAGTCCCTAGATTATTCTCTAGCTTTCTTTCAATTGTCATTTACATCTCTAGACTACCCTTTTCAGCCACAATCCCATAATCCGATTTATAAACTAGCGGCATTAGTTCTACTTGCTATAATGTGTTACCATCAACTCTACCCATTTCCACACATTTACAGTAAGTTAATTAAAACTTCTACATACATTAATCATCAGTACATCTTCTCAGCCCTCCTCTTACCTCCTAATCACCTACACTATAGGTTTACATTCTATGTGTTTATTCTTTATATTTAGTTCATATAGTGAGACCATGCAATATTTGTCCTTTCGTGTCTGGCTTATTTCACTTAACATAATGTCTTTGAGGTTCATCCATGTTATCACGTGTCACCAATTTTATTTCTTTTTACAGAAGCATAGTATTCCATCATACGTATATACCACATTTTGTTTATCTGTTCATTGATTGATGGACACTTGGGTTGTTTCCATCTTTTGACAATTGTGAATAATGCCACTAAGAACATGGGTGTGCAAATGTCTGTTCGCATGACAGTTTTCATTTCTTCTGGATATACTCCTAATAGAGGAATTGCTGGATCATATGGCTGTTCTATATTTATCTCCCTGAGAAACCACCAAACTGTCTTCTGTCTTTCACAGAGGTTGCACCATTTTACATTCCCCAAAACCATTGAAGGAGTGTTCCTATTTCTCCACATCTTCTCTAGCACTTATTGTTTTATGTTTGTTTAATAATGACCATTCTATGTGATGATGATATCTCATTGTTGTTTTGATTTGCATTTCCCTAATACCTAGTAATATTGAACATTTTTTTCATGTGCTTTTTGGCCATTTGTATTTCTTCTTTGGAAAATGTCTATTTAAGTCTTTTGCCCATTTTAAAACTGGATTACTTGCTATTTTATTGTTGAGTTGTATGATCTCTTTATATAGAATGGAAGTCAAGCCCTTATTGGATAGGTGGTTTCCAAATATTTTCTCCTATTGAGTGGGCTGCCTTTTCAGATACTTGGCAAAGTCGTTTCAATCACAAAAGTGTTTAAGTTTGAGGAGGTCCCATTTATCCATGTTTTCTTTCATTGCTTGTGCTTTCAGTGTAAGGTTTAAGAATCCACCACCTACTACCAGGTTTTGAAGATGTTTCCCTACATTTTCTTTTAAAAGCTTTATGGTTGTAGATTTTATAGTTAGGTCTTTCATCCATTTTGAGTACATTTTTGTATAAGGTAAGAGGTAGGGGTCCTCTTTCTTCCTTTTGGCTATGGATATCCAGTTCTCCCAGCACCATTTGTTGAAGAGACTGCTCTGGTCCAGCTGAGTTGATTAGACAGCCTTGTCAAAAATCACTTGATCATAGATGGGTCTGATTTTGAACTATTAATTCAGTTCCATTGGTCTATGTGTCTACCTTTATGCCAGTACCATGCTGTTTTTATCACTATAGCTAGGTAATATGTTTTAAAGTCTGAAAGTGAGAGTCCTCCAACTTTGCACTTCCTTTTTAAGATGTTTCTGGTTATTCAAGGACCCTTACCATTCTAAATATATTTCATAAGTTTGTTTTCCATCTCTTTAAAAAATGCTGGTGGAATATTTATTGGGATTGCTTTGAATCTGTATATCAATTTGGGTAGAATTTACATCTTAATGATACTTAGTCTTCCAATCCATAAGCATGGAATGTTCTTCCATTTATTTAGGTCTTTTTAAAATTTCTTTTAGCAATATATTGTAGTTTTCTGAATACAAGTGCTTTTCATCCTTGGTTAAGTTTAGTCTTAAATATTTGATCTTTTAGTTGCTATTTTGAATGGAATTTTTCCTAACTTTCTCCTCTAATTGCACATTACTAGTGTATAGAAACACTACTGGTTTTTGTGTATTAATCTTATATCCTGCCACTCAGCTGAAATTGTTTATTAGCTCTAACAGCTTTGTTGTAGATTGTTCAGAACTTTCTAGGTATAGGATCATATCATCTGTGAATAGTGAAAGTTTTATTTCTTCCTTTCTGATTTGGATGCCTTTTATTTCTTTTTCTTGCCAGATTGCGCTAGCTAGAACCTCTAGTACTATAATTGAACAACAGTGGTGACAGTGGGCATCCTTGTCTTGTTCCTGTTCTCAATAGAAGAGCTTTCAGTCTTTCACCATGAGTAAAATGTTAGCTATGGGATTTTCACATGTGCACTTTACCATGTTGAGAAAGTTTCCTTTAATTCCTATCTTTTGTAGTATTTTTATCAAGAAAGTATGCTGTATTTTGTCAAATGCCTTTTCTGCATCAATTGATAGGATCATGTGATTTTTCTCCTTTGACTTATTAATGTGATGTATTACACTGATTGATTTTCTTCTGTTGAACCACCCTTGAATGCCTGGTATAGCTCACTTGGTCATGATGAGTAATTCTTTTATGTGTCCTTGGATTTGATTAGCAAGCATCTTGTTGAGGATTTTTGCATCTGTATTCATTTGGGAAATGGGTCTGTATACTTTTCTTTTTTCATAATATCTTTATCTGGCTTTGTAATTAGGGTGATATTGACTCCATAGAATTAGTTTGCTAGCATTCTTTCTTGTTCAATTTTTTATAAGCACTTGAATAAGATTAAATCTTTTTTGAATGCTTGGTAGAACTCACCTGGGAAACCATCTGGTCTTTTCATTTTGGGGAGTTGTTTGATGACTGTTTCAATCTCTTTACTTGTAATTGTTTTGCTGAGGTCTTCTCTTTCTTCTAGGGTCAGTGTACGTTGTTCGTACATTCCTAGGAATTTTTCCATTTCATCTACATATTCTAGTTTGTTGGTATACAGTTATTCACATTATTCTTGTATGAGCTCTTTTATTTCTGTATGGTCAGTAGCAATGTTCCCATTTTCATTTTTTATTTCATTTATTTGCATCTTCTCACTTTTTTTCTTTGTCAGTCTAGCTATGGATTTGTTGATTTTGTTAATCTTTTCAAAGAACCAGCTTTTGGTTTTTAAATTCTCTCTATTGTTTTTTGTTCTCAATTTCATGTATTTCTGCTCTGAACTTTGTTATTTCATTCCTTCTGCTTGTTTTAGGAACAGTTTGCAGTTATTTTTCTAGTTACTCCAGCTCTGTAGTTAGGTCATTGATTTTAGCTCTTCTTTTAAATGTAAGCATTGAGGGCTATACATTTCCCTCTCAGCATTGCCTTCATTGTGTCCCAGAGGTTCTGATATGTTGTGTTCTCTTTTTCATTCATCTCAAGATATTTATTGATTTCTCTCACAATTTCCTCTTTGACCCACTGATTACTTAAAGAGTGTGTTGTTTAATCTCCATATAATTGTGAATTTTCCTGATTTTTGTCTGTTGTTGATTTCCAGCTTTATTCCACTATGGTCAGAGAAAGTGCTTTGTTTAATTTTGATCTGGTTGAATTTATTGAGATCTGCTTCATGACCCAACATATAGTCTATCCTGGAGAAAGATCCTTGAGCACTTAAGAAGAATGCATATCCTGCTGTTTTGGTGTGCAATGTTCTGTGTATGTCTATTAGGTTTAGTCCATTTATTCAAGCTCTCTGTTTCTTTACTGATCCCCTGCCTAGGTGTTTTATCTAATGCAGAGAGTGATGTATTGAAGTCTCTAACTATTATTGTAGAAATATCTATTTGTTCCTTCAGTTTTGCCAGTGTTTGCCTCATGTAATTTGGGGCATCTGGTTAGGTGCATATTCATTTATGATTCTTATTTCTTTCTGGTGAATTGCCATTTTTATTAATATATAATGTATTTCCTTTTCTCTAATAACAGTTTTGCTTTCATAAGTATAGATACTCCACTTTTTTTGTTTTTGTTTGGTTTTGGTTACTGCATGCATATAATATCTCTTTAGAGCCTTTCACTTTCAATCTATTTGTATCCTTGGGATCTAAGGTGTATATCTTGTAGACAGCCTACAGATGGCTCATCTTTCCTTATCCATTCTGCCAGTCTATGTCTTTTGATGGAAGAATTTAATCCATTAACATTCAATGTTATTACTGTAAAGGCAGTTCTTATTTCACCCATTTTGATTTTTGGGTTTTATCTGTCATATTTTATTTTCACCACTCTTTTGACACTTCTAGTTACTTTTACTGCTATAATCTTCATTTATAGACCATCCTCCAAGCCACTCTCCCTGTCCATTCTTTTCAGCCTGTAGCAGTCCCTTTAGTATTTCCTGAAAATCTGGTCTCTGGTTACAAACTCTCTCAGTTTCTGTTTATCTGTGAATACTCTAAACTCATCTCATTTTTAAAATACAATCTTGCTGGGTATAAGATTCTTGGCTGGCAGTTTTTCACTTGCAGTTTCTGAAATATATCATAACACTGCTTTCTTTCCTCCATGGTTTCTGATGAGAAACCAGCACTTAATCTTATTGGGTATCCCTTATATGTGAGTCATCACTTTTCTTTTGATGTTCTCAGAATTCTGCCTTTGGCATTTGACATTGCAATTAGTAATTGTCTCAGAGTAGGTCTATTTGGAATTATTCAGATGGGAGTATGTTGTGATCCTTGACATTGATCATATATATATATATATTTTAAAGGTGCTTAGATTACCTAAATTGGACATGGGTATTTATATTCTTCAATATGGTTGGGAAATTTTCAACCATTATTTCTTCAAATATTCCTTCTGGGATACACATGATGTGTATGTTTGCACCTCTCTTGCTGTCATTTAGTTCCCTGAGACCCTGCTCAATTTTTTCTATTCTTTTCTTTATCTGTTCTTTTGTATGTTCAGTTTCAGAGATCATGTCTTCAAGCTCACCAATCCTTTCTTCTGCCTCTTCAAATCTGCTGTTATATGCCTCCAGTGTATTTTATTTTATTTTATTTATTTATTTATTTATTTATTTAAAGATTTTATTTATTTATTCATTTATCCCTAGATAAATTAGTCGCCTAGAGAAACTGATGAAGCTTCACACCCCTTCCTCTTCTGCCTGGGGCAGGGATGGAGCTGTAGGTGCAGGCAGAAACCTAAGCTGTGCGAATCAAAACTGACCACAGTTGCCCAGGTAGACTGACATAGCACCAGCCCTCTCCTCCCCTGCCAAGAGTGGGGACGGACCCTCTGGAGTACCCAGTAAACTAATCCGTGTGGGCCGAAAGCACCTGTAGTTGCCCTGAAAGATTAAGGGACTATTGTCCATTCTCTCCTTTAATGGGTGGGGATGGAACCATAGGTGCCCAACAGACCAGTCCATGCAGTCCAAAAGCAACTGCAGTTTCCCAGAAAGACTGAGGAAACATCATCACCCTCCTATTCTATGGGGAAGGTAGGGTAGGAGTCCCAGGCACTCAACAAACCAGTCCGTGTGCGCTGAAAGTGCCTGCAGTTTCCCAGAAAGGCTGAGGAAACACCATTTCACTCCTATCACATTGAGAGGTCGGGGTGGAGCCACAGGTGCCCAACAGTCCAGTCTTTGCAGGCCTAAAGTGCCTGCAGTTGTCCAGATAGGTTGAGGGGACACAGCCCCCCTCCTATCCTATTGGGGGATGGGATGGAGCTACAGGTGTCTGAGTATCCAGTCTGTGCCATCCCAAAGTAACTGCACCTCCCTGCTGGAGGTGTGGCTGGAGCTTACTCTAGAGCTACAATCCGATCTGAGTGGAAAGAAGCCAGTCTCTTGACTCATGGAGCTCCTTACTCTGCCACCCTCTTGCCCCTCCTCCTCTAGTAATTTTTAACTGAAATAACCTCAGAAAGTAACCTCCTAATCTCATCAATGGGTTCACACTCACAGGAATGGATTAAATTTAAGACCATGTGTTTTTTACTGTGGTGCATAACTCCAAATTACCATGCTTGTTTATGAACATTCATATTTATTTTTAATTTTTGGCAATTGCAAATAAATCTTCCCTAAATATTTGTGTACAAGTCTGTGTATAGAGATATGTTTTCATTTTCCTTTGGTAAATACCTAGGAGAAAAATGGCTGGATCATAAGGTAGTTCTATGTTTAACCTTTTAAGAACTGTCAAACAGTATCATT
Organism: Tolypeutes matacus; assembly: GCA_026826555.1. Classification (NCBI taxonomy): domain Eukaryota; kingdom Metazoa; phylum Chordata; class Mammalia; order Cingulata; family Chlamyphoridae; genus Tolypeutes; species Tolypeutes matacus. The sequence continues at coordinate 69,239,386 of JAKSZT010053883.1, forward strand.
TACATTCTCAACAATTGAGCATGAGTGTTCCAGCACCTTTACATCCTTGCCAAATATTGGTCTGTCTTTTAATTGTAGTCAGTGGTACCTCACTGTAGTTTTAATTTCATTTCCTTAACGATTAATGAGAAGCCTTTCATTCTCCTTTTTGTCAAATATCTTCCTTGGTGAGGTGTCTATTTTTTTTTTTTTTACGGGGAGGTCCCGGGGATCGAACCCAGGTCCCTCCATATGGGAGACGGACGCCCCCCTGAGGTGTCTATTTTAATCTCAAGTTTTCTCTGTTTGTTTTTTGAATTGTTTGTTTTCTTACTATTGAATTTTGAAAGTTCCTTATCATTCAGGATAAAAGACCTTTATCAGATATATGATTTGCAATTATTTTTCTCCCAGTTGGTGGCTTGTCTTTTCATTCTTTTAACAGTCTTTTTGAAGAGCAGAAGGTTTAATTTTCATGAAGTGCAATGTATCAATTTGTTCTTTTATGAATCTTGCTGTTACTGTTGTATCTAAAATATTTCTGCCAGTCTCAAGGTCACAAACATATCGTCCTATTTTTACTCTAGAATTTTAGTAGCTTTAAGTTTTAAATGTAGGTCTATGTTTCATTTTGATTTTAGTATTCAATGCAAGGTATTGTTTCCATACATTTTATTTGTGTATGTGTTATAAATCCCATATTACAATAATAGTATTTGTGTTTACTAAGTTATTTAAATCCTTAAATAATAAAAAATCTTATAAATTTACCATATATTTACGGTGCTCTTCATTCTTTTACCTATATTGTTATTTCCATCTGTTATAATTTTTCTTCTGCTTGAAGGACTTCCTTTAAAATTTCTAGTACTGTGGATCTGCTGGTGTTGAATATTTTCGACTTTTATGTGTCCAAAAAAGACTATTTCACTTTCACTTTTGAAAGGTATTTTCATTGGCTGTAGAATTCTAGGTTGATAGTATTTCTCTTTTAAGACCTTAAAGATGTTGCTCGGCTGTCCTGTTGCTTGCATAATTTCTGACAAAAACTCTCGTGTCATTCTTATCTTCATTCCTCTGCTTATACTGTATCTTTTCTCTGGTTGCTTTTAAGATTTTCTCTCTTTTCACTGGTTATTAACAATTTGATTATGATGTGACTTGTTGTAGTTTATTTTTCATGTTTCTTAAGCTTGGGCTTCATTGAGCATCAGGTATCTCTGTTTTTAGTTTTCATCAAATTTGGAAAATTTTCCACCATTAGTTTTTCAAAAAAATTTTTTTTCTTCTTCTCTCCTCAACTTTGGTAACACCAGTTGCACATCAGTTATACATAGTCCCGCATCTCAGTGATGCTGTTTTTTTTTTTAACTTTATTTTTTAGAGTAGCCTACATTTACAGAAAACTTGTGAAGGAAGTACAGGGAGTTCCCATATTCTCCCTCCCCATCAAACACACTTTCCCCTATTGTTAACATGTTGTGTTAGTGTGGTACATTTGTTACAAGTAGTTTCTATTTCCATGTCTTCAGTCTTTTCTTGTGCAGTATCTAAGCTCCCTTCAATTACATTTAGCCTATTTTTGTATCATCCATTGAATGTTTCATCTTTAGAAGTTCAATTTGGGTCTTTCATGTATCTATTTAACTTTTTGTACATAAGGAATACAGGTATAATAATTGTTCTAAAGCCTTACCTTCTAATTCAAACAACAATGTCAGTTCAGAGTCAATTTTGATTAATTGGTTTAATTTCTCCTTATGGTTCATATTTTCCTGCTTCTTTGGATGCCTGGCAATTTATCCTTAAATTCCATCCACTGTTAATTTTACTCCATTGGTTGATAAATACTTTGGTATTCCTGTAAATATTTTTGAGCTTTGTTCTTTGAAATTTTTAAGTTATTTGAATATATTTGATCTTTTTGAGTCATGCTTTTAAGATTTCTTAGGTAGAACAATCACAGTTCTCATAGTCCCCTCTACACTCAAGAAGATTGTCTGCCTATCTCCAAAGTTTTCTCTCTCTGTAGCATTTTACTTTCCATTACTCTTCTGTGAACTCTAGCTACCTTTCTATCCCTGAATTTTCAGCTTTGCCTCCTTACCTCAGTGAGTCTACCAGGCTTTGCTTGGGTTTCACCTTCACCACCACTTTCTTAAAGAAGTAAGCTGGGCTATTGTAGAGTTCTCTTTCTTTGTGTCCTCTCTGAAAAATCACCATTCTTTATTCCCTGATGTCCAGCATCTTCCAAAACATTGCTTCATATATTCTGCAAATGTTTTGAGGTAAATCTGGTCCCTATTACTCCATCTTGGCCAGAAATGGAAGTCATATGCTTCTAAAGGATCTGCCACATAGAAGGTTTTCAGCAAATAAATAGCTACAATATAATAAGTGTCAGACATATTGGTCTTCTAAGTGTAGGAGAACCATACTAAGTCCTTTACATACATTATATTTTCTCTCCATTGCCCTTTCACCATACCCATTCCATGCATTTCTATTTTAATAGATGCTCTATGGTTATATACCCTGTGCTTTGATGCTTGGAATTTAAATTCTACCCCTGCTGATGGAAGTTAAGGAACTAGGTTAACTAGTATAATAATCAGCTAATTCTGTAACCCTTTTAGTTTTCCATTTAGGCTCAGGCTATGAAAAGAAGTTGCATCAAACTTGAAGATAATATACTAAACATTAAGATTAATAATTTTCTATTCTAAATGACTTTTATCTTTAAATTTAAAAGCAGACTGTTCAAAATAGTATATTGTTTGTTTGTTTTTTCTCAGTATCTTTGAAAAATTTATTTTCAGAGTCCACTCGCTCAGAGGTCAGGCTTTTATTGTTATTGTTACCATTCTCTTTGAGAATATCAGAGGGATCTAAGCCTGCCATCCTTTTCTTTTTTCTTTTCTTTTCTTATACACTTCTTGATCAGTCTTGAATTATTGAACAGTTTCTAGTATTTATTTTGAAGCTTAAATGGTATAATATTCTAAGCTAAATGAAGTCTATATTACTACTGCTCTTCATTAATAGAAGAACTGGTTTTATTTGCTCAGTATCTCACTACTTCTAAGTAAGTGACATTTATTTTTGTGTCTCTCACCAGTCTTGTAGAAATAACAAAAATATTAACAAAACGGCTATGTTCAGCAAGTGGACATGTTCTGAAGAATTGATCAAAGATAGTTTCTTAGTACTGATGCATGGAAAGCATGTTGGGTGACAAATTGCTGCTGTTGTGAGTTATTGGAGTCAGTATTTAGAAAACGTAAAGAGTACTTACATGATCCCTATTGAAGTGCAGCTGTTACTGTCAAGTGTTAGCTAGATTTTTTTTTTCTGTGAAATCCAGATTCTGTGCAGTTCTTTTATACTTTTTGCAAGTAATCACAAAATTTGTATTTTAATTCCCACCCAGTTTTGGAGTAAGTATGATACAGAAAAAATGTGAGTGATCCTTCTGATTTTGTTCAGCATATAGCACCAATATAATTATTTTCACTCTTTAGGGTACCTTTTGATAAATTCACAGGCCATGGCACTCTTGTTTCAAAATGATATAAACAGTTTATGCTAGTTTAAACTAAAAAAGACATTATTGTTTTAAGTAACTGAAAAGTCCAAAGTTAGGAGATACTTGCAGGAACTCAGGCCTTGTCATCACAATTCACACTATCTACATTTCTCTGTAAAGCTTTCTTCTATATTGTCTTTACCCTCGGGCGGTTTCTCTCTATGTGATTGCAAAGATAGTCCCATAGCTAAAAGCTCATATTGTCCTTAGTGTCCTTAATCTCAGAAAGGTTGAGACCTTTTCCTTCTCAGCATCACTCAGTCCCCTCCAAAGAGCTCCAGTTGGCCCTGGTGTGGTCACACATCCATCTCTAGAACAATCTGTGCTTAAAGGAATGAGATAATATGGCCATTGAGGGCTCCATCCAGTGATCATTCCACTGAGAGAGACCCACTGGGGCCAGCATATCAGACTCACATAAAGATCTAAGCTTTATTACCAGAGGGAGAAGAAGAGATGCTGGTCATATAAAAGAACCATTATCCATTGGGAATCCTTCATGTCTACTTCCAGGACATCTTACTCTATGTGGACTCAGTTTGTAGTGCCTGAATCTTTGTGGGTTCAGAAAATGTGACACCTTCATCTACGTTCAGCACCTGGCTGTGGATTATAACATCAATTAAGACATTGGGCTTCCTGATATCCCATTTGCATCTGTTCCCTTTTAATTATTACTTGCTACAACTAGGTACCATTTGTGAGCTGAGGCTAGATTTTATTTTGTGTGTCATTTTGGTGAAAACTTGCCATTTCCCCCCCTTTATTTCTACCCACTGCCTTTCAGTTTCTGATCTAGATGAATTTCTATTTCTTATCATTTATTTTTCTCTTGCTGATAAAAATTTTAAGCCAATTGCTAAGTGTATATAAGTTTACCTTTAGCAAGGTAAATTAATAGCTATTTTGAATAAACAGCAATAAAATTCAGGATATGCCAAGAGATCCATGAAAGTTGTGAAGTGAGTGGATAATGCACTGAAAATGGATTTTGCCAGTAGTCACATATCAGAAATTTATTAAGAATTTACTAGGGTTCTAGTACATCATTACATACCAGAGGAAATACAAAAGAAGTAATTATCTCTCACTTAGAATCAGGTTGAAATCTAATTTTAAGATACATAAGCAGTAAAAGAAGAATAAATATAAGAAAGTAAGTATTAATATTTTGTCCTATAAATGTCCCATGTGATAGAAATTCAGAAAATGGTGAGATCTCTTCAGAGTTGAGCACTCAATGAAGGCTTTGAGGGAAAAGCAAGACTCATGTGCTATGAAAGAAGAATTTGGATTCAGGAAGGACATTTCTGGCTGAGGGCAGATGAAAAATGTACAGAGGCAAGACTGATGTTATTTCCCATGTGGTAAAGGACAGTCTTAAGTTTGCTTGAGCAGAGTACTGGATTTATGTAAAAGAGCAGTGAGAATTGTCCTGAGAACTGTTGGTGGTATGTAAGGCCTTATCAGTATTAAAGTTGAGAAGCAACCAGACAGGCTAGAATTAAAGGTGAGAAAGTGGCAGCAAAATTTGACACAGAGTAACTAAGAAAGGAGTTATATACCTGGACCATTCAATATGGGAATACATGTATGAAAACCATGCATTCAAGTCACAATATTAAACATATAGTTAGAATCCCCAACAAAAAGAATAGGCAACGTTCCTAGGCCAAGGAGGTAGAACATGGCTGGAAGTATTCAGTCATGACTGAAGTGGATGGCTCATATAGGAAGGCTCTAAGGAGGCAAGGGAAGGAACATTGATTAAACTCAATTCAACTGAATAAATATACAACCAGGTTCCGGTGGCAAGAGGCTGATGCAAAAAATCTGGAGACATAAAGGAATAGGGCAACAGATTGGGACCAAGACAGAGTGATGGATAGGGTGAGTGAGAGGGATGAAGAAATAAGAAGCAGGACCGGTCTTGCTACCTGGCTACTGCTCAGGTTTATGCTTCAGCTGCTTCTGAGGTTTACGTTTCTTGTTTACTCTCTGATCGGGATTAGAATTGAGGCTTGGGTGTAAGACAGAGCCATAAGACAAACCGCACTAGATGGATCAGTTCTGTTTTCTGATCTCTATCTTTTCTGACATGTTCTCAAGATATTTTTCACCAGTACCCTTTTAAAAAGTTCTTTCACCAGAATCCAACCTTTTCTCTTTCCTCTTGATTTTAGAGTAGGACTTTACAGTCTGCCTGATTGTAGTCAACTTACCTAATCCTCCAAAACTATGCTATATTCTTCTTTAAAGATGGAAAAATAAAAACTGTCTCTCAGAGCTCTGACGACTAAATAAAACAAAATATATCTTAGTAAGGAGGACAGAGTTATACAAAGCATGTGCTCATAAATGGAAATTTTTTTCATTTCTTCACTATTTCTTTTCTTGTTCCTTTTTTTTCTTTCTTACTTCCACATAATGAAACCTGTGAGATCTGAAAAAATTAGTGAGCAGCTAAATCAAGTTATTCTGCCTATAGTGATGATCTGCCCATGAGAGAAATCTGACAGGAGGAAAAAGACAGAGGAGCTGGGAACCAGACATTTCCTTGGGATTTGATGTGATGGTTAGTGGAAAACCACTGTCCAACTTTGACAGGAGAATGGCTTTGTAAAAGAGGAATTCTAAATCTTCACAATGGCCTAAAACCTTTTCATGATCTGCCCTGCTCTTGTGACCTCTCAGATTCCATTTCTTCACTCTCACCCTTGTTCCCTTTGTTCCAGCCACACTGGTCCCCTCATGATTTGTCCAACATCAGCGAGATTCTCCTGCACTAGGGATCTGCCCTAGCTGCTGACTCTGGCTGGCATGATCTTCTCACTGACAGCAGTATTGGGTAAAGCCTTCTCAGGGAGGCTGCCCAGACAACCCTATTTAAATTATAACGTCTTTCTCCCTCTCCCAGCATTCGCACCTTACCTGGCTTTACTTTTTTTCCTTATTTTTTTTTAAATTTTTCTTTTTTTTTTAATTTTGTTGTATGTGTGTTTATTATTCAGTCTGTCTTCCTTTCTGTAAAGAAAGCACTATGAGAAAATGTTTTGTTCTTTTTCACTACTGCATCTGAAGTTTTGGCACATGGTAGACTCTTAATAAGTAGTTGTTGAGATAATGGGGATTGTGTTTAAGAAGAGTAATCTGAAATTTTTATATTAGCAACTTAAAACTAGTTAAGAGATATAGCTGACTCTTCTTAATGAGAAAAGAATTATTATTTATTTTGGGAGACAATACTTAAAATAAGAGTATCCAAAACTAACTTTGAAATAAACTCTGATAAAAAATTTAAAGAAAGTAATGTCAAAAGAGGAAAATACTATTAAATCTGTTCATTGGAAAAAGGGATTAAGAAGATGATTTTGGTGACAGATATACCAAGAGGTATGTGAGCCTTCCTAAAGATTGCTTTTATAATAAAGATATATATATACAACTGAGAGTCATTGATTGGAAAAAATAACTAGCATGTGTTGAGGTTTCCAGGAGTAAATATTATTTTGCCCAGTAAGGGAATGGACAATCAGAGCACCAGATTGTCTGAAGCACTTATTTTTCTCTTTGATCAATTAGAGAAATGATAACAGCAATAGTGAAGAACTAGGAAATGATGTGGGAAAAGGGATAAGATTCAGAAAGTATAGAAATAGGTCTATATGCCTATTTTTCCCTCTCCCAGCATTCGCACCTTACCTGGCTTTACTTTTTTTCCTTATTTAAAAAAAAAATTTTTTTTTAATTCATGCTGAGATGATAGTAATGTGGCTAGGTTAAAAAATATATATATACAAATGTGTTTGGATAAAACTTATAGGCCGCTTTGCTTGAATCAAGGTTTGTGAAACATAGTTTTCAAGTCATATATAGTATGCATATTATACTATAATAAAATTTACTTGCATATGTAGAAATGTGATTTATAAAAATCATAGGACTTTCCAAAACTCTGCAAACACATCTCTAAAAAGCATTTTAATTTCACTGCTACATTCTCCAAAGTACTATCAAATAAACTTAAAGTATAATTATTATGAAAAGTCACAAAGTATAACTTTAAAAGTTCTTTTTAATATTCATAAACATCTGTTGTAATTTAGCTTTATTAGTTAAATTGTTTGGTATTTAAATCTGAATCTTCCTGAATTCTCTTTAAACTGCTTTCATAGACACATATAGAGAAGCTCTAATGTCTTTCCCTATATTTGCTTTTATAAATAAATAAAATAAGAAAGGGAAAGACTGATATCAAGCAAGAAATGCTTTAATTTTGTCATTATTAGGCTTTTTACCTTTTTTCCCAAATAATCTATGAGGCTAAGAAAAGAAGCTGGTGGGGTTTGTTCTTATATGGATTAGTGATTTTAAAATTTTAATGAAAAGATCAAGGAGATCATCTTTAGTAACATGACAGTATAAGTCAGGAAGGTACATTTTATATGATGAATTATATTGGCATGTATTGCATGCCTTGCTTCACATTTTTTAAAACAACATGTGACATATTTTGTAGAATATAATATACAAAACTCCACTTTGAGCACTGCGCTTACAGGAACTCATACTACTCAGAGTGGCCCTACTGAAAAATGGCTATCACTTCATGATTACACAATGGTGGAATTGAGCCTAATGATAAGTACTTTGATACTCGCCCTGATGAATCAAATCATATTTTCCAAAAGTGGACGGCAGTTTTTTAAAGTAGAGTGGTTGCAGTAAGATACACATTCAAAAAATAGTTATGGAAGTATTGCTAATTAGAGGTAATTCTCATGGTAAGAGCAATAATATAAATGAATGAGGACAATTTCCTTTTTTTTTTTTTTAACTCAACAAAGAGACAAGAGCCCTCCTTTCTTACACAAATTTCATTTAAAACACCTACAGCTTATTTACTGGGCCGCCATCAGTAGAGCAGGCAAACTTGGACTTGCCCAAAATGGTCCTTCCCATTATGCTACTCTGCAGGAGAAGATACAACATTGACATATTGCTTTCATATACAGCATCTTCTGAAGACTCGTGCTTTACTAGCACATAACCATTAAACAACATTAGTATAAAATGGTCAGGATTGATTTTAAGGTGGCTGGAAATTTGGGGTTAGGGCTTTTGTGAAAATACACAAACGAATAAAGAGAAGAGATAAGGGAGAATTAGTTAAAAATGTCCATTGGTTAACTTCTCTTTACACCTCTCTTGTGAAGATATTAAATGATATAAATTGAAGCTTCTATTTTTATGAAACAGTGCTTTTAAATGATCATAAAGAATTATGATCTTTATGATTATGTGATCTTTTTTTTTTTAATTAGATTTTTAAAATTTATTTATTTATCCCCCCTTGGTGCTTGTGCTTGCTGTGTCCATTTGCTGTGTGTTTTTCTGTGTCTGCTTGTCTCCCTTTGTTGGGTAGTCCTGCTTCATCAGCTCACCGCTATGCGCGGGCTGGCTTGCCTTCACCAGGAGGCCCCAGGAATCGAACCTGGGGCCTCCCATATGGTAAACGGGAGCCCTATCGATTGAGCCACATCTGCTTCCCTCATATCATCTTTATGATAAAGAATTTTTGCATTTAACAAACATATATGAATTGAAGATATTTTAATGTTATATCAGGGACCAAGGCTCAGTCAAGGTGATCAATAACTGCTTTTATTTCATTTGTGTTACATTCAGCACATATTATTGAGTGTCTTTTTATTGCCAACTTTTGTGTTATAACCTGGAAATATAAAGCATGATAAAGTGCCTACATAATGAATATCCTTATTTTCCTTCTATATTGCAGCTATTGTTTTGTCTTTAGCTTAATACTTGGAATTTTGGAGATGGATGTGGGGGGAAATTTCATGCAACATTCTTCTATCAAAAATTAAAAATTTGAATATTCAATTGTATAATTGCACCACATAGTTCTTTTTTAAAGGCATTTGCATTGGCATTGATAAGTTGCAGGTGTCTCTTGATAGCTTTCAAAGCTTCAATGCTCTATGCCAATACTGTCTTTAGAAGAAATCAAGCTTTTCTGACACTTTCCAAAGGTTCATTAATTTTATATTATTATTTTATCATGCCACCATATATAGAGTATATTATACTCTATATTATATGATAGTATATACTCTACATATGAAAGTATATAACTGATATTACAATATGAATTGATATGATTAACACATAAATACTCAAAAACATTGAATTTTTCCCTTTATGCCTATACTACCAGAAAGCACAGACCAAATCAGAGACTACAGTTTTTTTGCTGTAGCATCTCTCAAAATGTGCTTTTAAAGGTAGGGAGGAGACCTCAAAACAACCATCACCAATATAAACCTCTTTTATAGGAAGTTCTATTCAAAGAATTATGGAGAAAACACTTTTCCATTTTCAAATAAACTTCTGAAATACTGGATTAAACAGAACAAACCATGCTTCTTTATTGCCAGACACCCCAGAGCCTTTAATGTGTATTGTGAATCTCTAAGACAGGTGTGCTTAGCCTTTCTCAAGTCAGTTTGGTCAAAAGACAGCTCTTATTTTTTTCCTATTGAAATTATTGTTACAAAGAAAACACTTTGTGAAATGCTGAGTAGTATGCTGATTAGCCTCAGAGATTAGATTTAGATTTAAAAGGCAAGTGTATCTACATTTTAATAATCAAACATTGGAGTTCCTTTTACATAGTTTCTGCTCTTAAGAAGAAAAATCATTGTAGAAACTGATCAGAATCAGTGAAGGTTCTTAGGGTGGAAGAAAGTGGCTCAAATTGTTTTTGTGGAAACCGTTTGCAGATGTGCATTTTAGCATCTGAGAGCCAAAATTCCTCCAGTGAACTTGAATTGCATGCATTAGCTAAATGAGAAGGAACACTTTCTTAGACATTTTAGGGAGTTTACCCTGTTCCAAATGCTCTCTTGTTCTCCACCATACCTCTAGTTTGTTAAAATTGTAAATGTCACTTGTCCAGATTGAGTGGAAGTTAGTACAGTAGATCTGATGCATTATTTATATTTCAACTTCATATCACACGTTTGGATGGAGAGCCCAAGGCTTTAAGAACTTTTCAATAAAGCAAAAATAATAGAAGCAAGAAGAGGAGTGGAAAAGCTAGGATTAGAAGTGTAAGAATAATAGACTCAGAAAAATGTAAATACAGATAAATTCTTCAGAGCTCATTTATTAAAATAGCAAAATATAATATAATACAAAATTATTATGCCATAATATAGTGTCTCATCTAATCACGTCTATCCTAATGATGATACCCAAAGGACATGTCAATGGTAGCCTCTTACAAACAAGAAACTTGATGTGTCATATCCCCACAAAACAGATAACTTTTTCATTCATTTCTAGCTGCTATGGTTGAAACTTCCTAAATTGGAAAGTATTAAATCTGAAATATGGGTATAATAGTAATACCTACTTCATAGAGTTGTATGGAGAATTTACTGATTTATTTTACATAGAGGGCTCAGAATAGTGCCTAGCATATATTAAAGACTAAAACTATAATGAGTTATCATCTTACACCTATTAGACTGGCAGCTATTGAAAAAACAGAGGACTGCAAATGCTGCAAGTATTGGAGAGGATATGGAGGAAAGGGAACTCTCATCCACCGCTGGTGGGAATGTAGAATGGGGCAGCCATTGTGGAGGACAGCTTAGGGGTTCCTCAGGAAGCTAAGTATAGAATTGCCATGTGATCCAGCAATTTCACTGCTGGGTATATACCCAGAAGAATTGAAAGCAGGGACACGAAAAGATATATGCCTACCAATGTTCACAGCAGCATTAATCACTATTGTGAAAAGTGGGAAGCAACGCAAGTGTCCATCAACATGTGAATGCATAAGCAAATTGTGGTGTAGAGACACAATGGAATATTGCTCAGCTGTAAGAAGGAATGCAGTATTAACATATGGAACAACATGGATGAATCTTGAAGACCTTATGTTAAGTGAAGTAAGCCAGACACTGAAGGACAAATATTACATGACCTCACTGATAAGGCTTAAGCAAATTGAGCAGAATCACAGAGCTAGAGTTTGGAAGGTAGGTTATAAGGAGACAGAAAAGGAGTAGAGGGTGGTGAGCCAATGCTTAATATGGGCAAAATCTCTGTAAGATGGAAGTTGGTAGATGGGCAGTGGAAGGGGATGATAATGGTACAGTGACGTGATTGGGTTCAATGGTGTAGAATGTGAGGTGACTGGGAGTGGGGGTTGGGTTGGACTATCCATGGAACTAGGAGGATGGTTGGAGGAAGGAGCAGGTGAACTCTGGGGATTTGTAGTTCTGTGGTTAAAACTATAATGGTGGGGATGTTCTTTGGGCAAATATGGCAGGGGAGGGTACAGGGTGTCCGGGGTGGGGGGATATGTGGGATAGGGCACACCTGGGGCATGCCTCTATGGAATATGTAACTGTTCATCTTGTCATACTGTGTTATCTCAGTGGGTGGAAACCCACACAATAAATAAGAAAATTTTAAACTCCCAACCTGGAGAGTCCTGTTATGTTCTCAGTTAGAGGGGCAAGAATCTCTCGAGAACATAGGGAGTGCCTAATTAAAGAAAACAGACCAATATGTCAAGCCCTCAATATTACTGCATGTAACTATGAACCTTATTCTTCAAAAATTGAAACTTAGTGGTTACCTCCTCTGAGGGGAGGGCAGGGGAGGAACAGACTAGATGAGACACAGGACATCTTTAGGGCATTGGAACTGTTCTGCATGATCTTGCAATGACAGATACAGGCCATTTTAAATTTTGTAAAACCTATAAAAGTGTACGGGCAAAATGTATACCCTCATCATCTTTAAGTTCAATCTATATACTTCCTATCTGAGAATTTCTTTTACTCCTTTGGTTATGTCTTTCCAACTTCCAAATTTTGTTCACTAGGTGTGATCACTTTCCTGAGCTTCAGTTACCAGTTATGCTGAAATGGTCATATGGATGCCCCACCAGCATCTTTAACTCAGCATGGGTTTTCACATTTCTTGATTTGCTGATTCATCTGTCACAATGCTGCCAGGTTCAGCATTCATCTTTCAAGACACATGCCTTTACAAAGCCTTCTAAGAGCTCCAATTTAAGTTTGATCACTACTTCAAACTTTGTTTAGGTCTCTTTCTTATTTGTCTCTATTTTATTCTTATTTGGGTCTCTACCTTATTTTTACCTGTATGGCAATTGTTAATGCACCACTAACTATAAGCTGTTAAGGACCCAAAACTAATTACTATAATTTTCAAATAACTTAAAAAATTATAGGGTGGACCAAATCTGATATTTAATGAATGGTTGCTGAACTGGATGGCTGAATGCAAAGGAAGATATTACTTCTTAGACTGGTAAATAAGATGGAGTGATCATACCATTTGTACAATACTATAGGAGCAGTGTACAAGTACAAACAGTAGAGTGAAAATAAAACCCACAAGATTCTGACTATGACAAGAATAGCCAAAATGAATTTTACATGTATAAATATGCACATTTGTGTATATATATGGTGTATACATATATAAATAAATATATACAATATTAAAGTGTATAATTTAATTACATACATATATAATTAAATATGTACAACATATAAAATATATTTTTGCATAGTATTTGAGATATGGCATTACTTGTGCTATTTTTGTTCTGGCAGATACTAGAGGACAGGAACTGAATATATCTCATCCTAGAATAATATGTGCTCAAGGGCATTTGAAAAAAAATATTTTAAAAAGGGCATATGAATCAAAGGGCTAGGAAGGACTGAGAAAGTCATCTACAATATACACCTGCCTCAGGGTCTCCAGTTTTTATATTCTATTGAAATGATCAATTAATATTCAGAGAAAGAGAAAATCCTTAGAGTCCTTGATAATGGATTTCATGATCTTCCTACGTTGTTTTTGTTTTGATATTTGCATCAGTCTCAATGTTAAAAGCTAAAAAATTAACAGGTACATTGATCAAAGTCAGGTCAACAAATTAGATAAAGTATCTCATTTTAAAAAAGAAAATACTACTTTTATATTTTAAAATTATGTTAAAACATTTTAATTGGCTCTTTACTATTTTTTGTTTAATTTAGTTATGCATTGCAGTATTAAATTCTTTTCATATTTTATACATTCATTGAAAATATTTTTATGAACTTTACATATAAAACAGGGTCTGGGCTTTGTCAAATAATACAGGTAGATAGATATAGACAGATATAGATAGATGTAGCTTTACAAAACTATTTTTTCTTCTTTTGTATGATTATGTTCAGAAATTATGGAAATGCAAGTGCACCTTTGGTTTTAAATATCTATTTTACAGTTATCCGTTAAATTACCATTCAAGATGTACATTTTCCCCCTGAGGTTGAGCAGCAATAATGCCTTGCTGTAATCAGTAATTGGTAAATAGCCTTTTAATTGACACAGAGTACAGTTTCTTAAAAAGGCATATTTTCTGTCTGAACCAGTAAAAGCTTCTACCTATCAGAGTTGCTGAAGCCATGTAATCATCTGTCAGTTGACTGAAGGACATCGTTTGAATGGAATCAGGAAAGTGTTCCTGGACCAAAGTTACCAGAGGAGATTACCATACAACCAGGACCCTCCACTATAATCAGTCCTTCGGGTTAATGCCTTCTAATATTTTCTACAATAGAACTAAATATTTGCTGAAGAAATGAATGCAATTTTAGATATGCAGAAGGAGAAAAATTACGGATAACTATATGCCTCCTTCACAATAAAGAAAAGCAAAATTCTGCAATTCTATTCCAGCCAAACTAAAAATGTGAAGTGGCATTTAAAATCATGAAGGCACATTTTGGATGGGTTCTGTAAAAGGAGTAAAGAAGGAACACTTGAAAATGCAATGCAGTGAGTTGGGTACATCCTAAAATTGTTCTCTAATATCTGGATGAGAAGAAATCAGAAACTATTCAAGCATATTTTAAGCAACAAAGTTTTACATGTAAAACCAGTCTTTTAGCTATAATAAGCCCCAAGCAAAAGAAGAGGTGTTACCTGAATTCTTAAAAAATTCTTCTGATTTTTTAACTTATAAAAAAGGAAATGAAATAGGCTCAACCATATGATATCCCAAAATGTCTGTTAAAATGTGACCTTTTATTCAACTAGTTTTTTAATAGTTCTAGAATTACAAATTTTGGTCTTGATTCTCTGTATATTTCATATTCAAAATAAACTTTTTTTTTCTTGTGAATGTTTGCTGAAGGCTAACCTTAGTTTGTTCCATTCCTCAAAATGGAAATTCAGATGTAGAGCTGTTATCCTTATATATTACAGAGAAAAGAAAAAGAAGAAAGAAAGAAAGCCAACAGAAGAAACTCTCATATGCAAACTGGCCATTTATCTTGCCATTAGATTTAAGAATTAGTTTTAAGAATTTAGAATCTTGCCCTACCAAACAAAATGGAATTATCTTATATATTTTTTCTAGTCTTTGTTTCTTCAGGCAAAGAAAGACCTAAAGAAATAGTTAATTTTCTTATAGTGCTGTTTAACTAAGAAGGTAATAGTTGGATCCAACATCCAACTCTTCCTCCAACAGCTGACTCTTCTTACCTTCCTCCTCCTTACTGAGCCAATTTTGTAATCTCTCTTGCACAGGTGTGCAGCCCATGTAGGTGGTAGGGGTAGCAGTCAGCTGAGGCATGCTCACTATCCCATTCATCCATGCAGCTATGTAGGAAGCAGGCCGTGCTGGAATAATGAAGTTTTATCTTCCCTCTTCCCTTTCTTTGCTTGATTACTATTATCCCATCAAGTCACCCCTGAAGTGGGCCTCTCAAAAACCTGCTGACTTCACTTGTCCTTTCTGCAAAGCATTTTCCAAACCCTGGGCTCTCTTTTCAATTACTGAGAATACACAGAACAGCAGGCTATGAGCTACCAGGTTCTCTTATTAAATTCAAATTATTACCACCTCTGTTCATGACTAAGGATAAAGAGAGTCCAAAGATGATATAACAACAACCAAAAAAGCATGCATAAAGAGAAACAAACAAAAAACCCTCTTAAATCCTCCTTACTCCTTTTTAAAAACCTAGATATTTCCCCCATATTCTACCCCTGCAACTCCACATTTGTAACATTGAATTCTAGGAATATTTCAAATAAAAGTTTACTTTCTTTTCATGGACCCTCACAAAATCATGAGATTGATTCTATTCATTCAATAAAATATTTATTGAGCACATATTAATATCGAGGTGACAGGACTTCACTAGTGAACCAAACAGATAATTACCCCTCCCTATGTGGAGTCAATAGATTTTTGTCTCCCTGCTTTCATATCCCTATAGGTTTAATCTTTATAAGGCATGACTATACTTAGGTTACTTCATTGCTCAAAAATCTTTAATGGCTTTCACTTGTTTACCAAGTAAAGTCTATGATTCCCACCATATACCTAAGCATCCTCATACTGTTTCCTAAACACTCTTTATACATTACCACCTCAAGACATTCTCTCTCCTCCTACTATCTCTTCTACGGGAGGAGGGGGCAATTATTACACAGTTCAAGGACTCTATAAAGCCAGTATTATAACTGTCCCATTTAGGCATGTTCTATCTTGCTTGTGACTACCCTAGAATTTTGTTCATTAGGTCTCTTATGAAATTAACATCAATCCTTTGTGTAACATGGAATTTTATATATTTATCTACCTAATAAATTGTAAACTTTTGAAGTGATCAAAGTGTTATTTTCTATTTTTCAACTACTTTTCGCCCTTTGGACGTCAACAAGAACATGGAATATAGATAATTCTCATTAAAAAGTGAATGGATATCTACATTATTGCTATGTAATATTTGTATTATTCTATAGGTTTGCTAATCTATGCCATTAGTGTTTGTCAGATACATCGATTAAGTATGAGTGAAGAGAGAATATACAAAAATAATAAAATTGAATGCCTTGTGAATATCTCATCCACCTAAAACATAGGAAGCCAAAATTTCCCCATGAATCTCTATATCCTAGGAAAAACAATGAGATCTATGGAAACAAAATGAGTTTGCTCATGCCAGAAGATGTTTCCTAGGGAATATAATGAAAGGTTTTGTCTGGTGTACACAGGAAAATAAGTGCTTAGATGGCTGAAACTTAGACTCAGCTAAAATTTCATTTATAAAATAAATTGCTAAACATTATCCCTGGCAATTCTCAGGGGACCACCACATTGATTGGCGCTAAATCCTTTTGAACCAGGAGGCAGGCACATTTCATTATTAGTCCATTATCTTCGTACTTAAGTGAAGGGGGTACATTTAATAACAATTCTATAGTCAAGTTAGATCATTGAATATTTGAGTTGACAAGGGAAAATTTATTTTCAATAATTATTTTGTAAGGCTACTGCTTTACTTCAGTGTAACTCTGTAGACTAAGAGAAAATCTGCAGAGTTTTCCTCAAGTGCCTTATTTCCCCCAGAAAATGTGAACTAATTTACTGACAAAGATAATCTAACTTAATGCTTTTTTTCCCATTTACTGTGTCCTAGATAGGCATTCAACCACTTGGTTTCATTTTTTTACTAAATTTCAACATAATCATTATTGCTCTAAGGAAAAAACACCTGGAGTCTCAGGCTGATCTGTTAATTCTCCCTGTGGGTCCCTTTTAGGATGGAGATTCAACATTGGTAGTTGTAGAACATGGTAGAACATTGCACAAAAACCAGGGCTCAGAAAATATCTTAAAACCTTTCTAACAATGTGGTACTTTGTGCAGTCATGAATATTGCAAAAATAATAGCAATGATAAGGAATATCAGAATCGCGTTTATCTTTGTCACTACTGAGCAGTCTATTTTTAAGTCATATGATAGTTGCTTCCTCTTACCACCTTAACTCCTCTAGTCCTTTCTATTTCAAAAATAGATCATCCATGTTTTAGCTTTTCCAGGTTATTCTTGCCTGGAAAACTCATTCATCTCTTCAAATAACCATTCCTTCTTCCCATGTATTAAGGACCTACCATATGCATTCCTTCTTATACTAGGATCTGTGAAGGATCAAAAACTATAATGCAGAATTACTTCACAAGAGAGTAAAATGTATTTGAATATATTCTCAAAAATATTTGACCATAGTAAGTGTAATCTAGACAACTGCAGCTACCTGGATTTGTCAGTAATAATGTGAATTTGAGTAGTTTATAACTGAGTTGTCATTGGTTTCTTTAAAGTCAGCTTGAGAGAAATTTCAACTCAAATTTTCATAACCAGAACAATCTCTTTGTTAATAAAGAATCTTAAAGATAACTAATGTTTAGTATGTTGAATTATGAAAAAATCTTTTGGTATGGTATTTTGTTAGCTATGCTCAAAATGGGACCTAATTTATAGATCCCCTTTAACCAGTGTTGTTCCCTGAGACTCTCTAATGGTGCCCTAATAACCTGCAACATTACCTTCAATAGGTCGGATCTTTCACAGGGTCTCTGTGTTTGGTGTGGCTGAAAATCAGCCTGTAGTGACAGAGTGCTGTTGCTTTTCAGAGTGTCTTTCTACCTTGAAGGTAGGTAGCAGGCTTGAGGATCTCATTCAGCTAACTGGTACTCAGATCTTATGAATTGAATTGTCCTCCCTTAGTCAGATAATTGAAGCATTAGATTCCACTTTTTGCTCCTCTTCATTCAAGCACCACCTCTAAACTAAAAATTGAATATAAAATAACTCTCTTATCTTTTCTTTCAAAAATTGGAAATATGATATGTCTTGCAATTACTTAGTCCTCCCCTCTGGTTTACTCTGCAATCTTCTTTCCTTGGTTGCTTAAACGACATGGAGATCAATTTTCAAAGAAGTGATGCTGGTGTCGTTATTTATCTGGGGAGCCAAAATAATTAATTAAGCTGGGGCAGATGACATTTATTATTTTTAACCTCAGACTATAACATGAAGATTAAGAGCATGGATTTTATGGTTATAAGGTTCAGGGTTCAAGTCCAAGTATGACATTTTCCTAGCCATGCTAAGCCTTTAACTGGTGGTGTTTTCTGAGACTCAGTAACAAGTCCCTAATAACCTGCAAGTCCTAGTTCCATTCTTCAACCTTAATTTCTCCTCTGGAAAGTAAGAATGATAATATGATCATAAGAATTAAATGAGATACGCTTGGCAAAGTGTCTAGCCAGTGTTACATAAGTATTAGAAATAATAATAATAAGCAAGGTAATTTTTAAAATGCATAAGTCAACATCATAACAATATCTGTAATATGGATATGTGCTCCTCTTTCATCTCCATCTTTTAAAACAGGGGTCTGTAAACTTTTTCTGTAAAAAGCCAGATAGTAAATATGTTAACTTTTGTGGGACATATGATCTCCATTGCAACCACTCAACCCTTGCTATAACATGAAAGCAGCCTTAAACTATATGTAATGAATGGTGTGGCTGTGTTCCAATGAAATTTTATCAACATGAGTTAGCAGGCTCCATTTGGCCTGCAGGAAGTAGTAATTTACCCCTCTTCCAAATCACTGGAAAAGTTAAAAAGAAAAAACTCCAATCCACATATCTCTACATAATGTGCCTAAATCCAACCAGCAGAAGGGTCAATAGCAAGTCTTAAAAAGTTTGACTAGAGAAACGAAGTTAAATGAAGAGAAATGATGTTTTTTTTTCCCCAAAAAAACAAAGATTGATTTAAAGAGTTTTTCTTTATTATGGAAACCCTTTCTTCTATGTCAAAACATCATCTATTTAAGGAAATAAATAGATGATGATAAATGAGTGAGTTATTTTTAATGAGCTTACCTGATCACGTAAAAAGATGGCTCTATCCACCTCTATCACCACTGTTGGCCATATAACACAAAGTGCATGGCAACAGCAGTAGTGCAAAATTATTCTTTTAATTTTGAAAGAAAATACTTCATTATTAGATCATAGAATTGTATTTCTAAATTGAGTAGGACATTTAAGGATTTTTAGACCAACCCTAAACCTATTTATGAATTACCATTGTATCCATCCCATAAATTACAAACAAGTGAGATTGCCTCTTTGAACACGTCTAATATCACTAAATCCACCAAAACCCATTTGATTTTCACAGTTCTAATAGAGAATGTTCTTTCTCACATAAAAGTAAAAAATTACCTTCCTAAAACCTGCAGAAAGCAAGCTGGCCCTTGGTTTGCCCTCTAGAATCACACATAAACAACGGAAAGTCTTATCCATTTAACACCCTTTTGATATTTGAAAACACCTCTTACCCACAAAATAAAATAGAGCAAAACAAAAAACTCCTCCTTCACCTACCAATACAAAAATATTTCCAGTTCCTTCAATCTTCCCTTCAACCTTCAGTACCTATTTTCTCATCCACACTCTTATCCGATGACTTTGCTTTGCAATTCGTTGAGAAAATACAAGGAATCAGTTGAGAAATATCACAATTTCTGACGAACTGTCCTGGTTTGAGTTTTTTGTGTACTGCAGAAAATTATGTTTTTAAGTTAACCCATTCCTGTACACATGAGCCAATTTTATCTGGGGCCATTGGTTAGATTCAGTTAAGGGATCTTTTGATTAGATCATTTTTGATTAGATTGCTTTTAGGGCCTTTGATTTGACTATGTCAGTGAGGCGTGACCCAGGTTGGATCCCAGTCCTCCTGCCGAAGTCTTATATAAGCAGAGAATGGAAAGCAGAAAGACACACAAAGAAAGAGAGTTGTCATTTTCCCCTTCCATGTGAGAAAGAACTCCAGGACAACCTACAGCTGCAGAAAGACAGAAGAACAGCAAGAGGCTCAGAGAAAGGCTGGAGGCTGGAATCAGCAGAGCAGTTGGAGCTTAAAAGAGGAGACTATATGCCTGATTGCCCACAGCTGAGCCATGGGAGTACATGAGCCTGGAGGAAAAATTAGAGATCGGCTGCCATTTTGCTTTGCCAGGTGGCAGTATCCAGGATTGCCAGAAGCCAGCTTTTGGTGAGAAAGCATCTATGATGTGGACACGTTCACAGCCCCAGAACTAGTCTTTTACCCTAATAAATTCCCATTATAAAAGCCAACCCATTTCTGGTATTTTTCTCCCAGCAGGTTTAGCAAACTAAAATACCATCATAAATGCATGCTTATTAGCATTTATATTTCTAAATTCATTACAGTGAAAATTTTAACACTTAATTGACAATAAATTAAGATTGCTATAAAACAAGAACGAACAATTTAAAAGGTTCATAGACAGATAAATTTAAAAGCATGCTGATTCTCATTTAATCTATAAAATCCTGTTTGTTTCTTTTATGGAGGAACTTTTCAAAGTTTTCACATACGTTTACATGGAAGAGTAAAAGTCCAAAAGGAACTAAGCCAACATAAAAAATGCAGATGGTACCACAGCCAAGGTATGCTTCAAAGCCATAATATAGCTTTGCCCTATATGGCAAAAGTATAGGGACAGACAATAATAAAAATAAAGGAGAATCAATAGCTCAAAACAAGGTAGTACCCCATAATTTGATAGAGATAGAAAAATTGTTTATTTGATGATGTTGGGGAAACTGGCTCACCATGTAGAGAAAAATACAGTTGTATCTCTCACCTTAGGATACAAATAAAGATTCTGATGGATTAAATACCTAAATTTTATACTTAAAGTATGAAGTTAATAGAATAAAATATAGCAGAATATATGTGTAATCTAAGGGTGAAAAAACTGCAAGGTTTGAAATTAATGGATAGGCCACATCAACATTAAGGATTTTTCTTCAACAAAAGAAAATTTAAACAAAATTAACAGAGGAGTGACTAGGAAGAATTATTTAAAATGTCTAAAACAAACAAGAGAATAATATTTAGAAACTACAGGGAATATCTTCAAATCATCCATGAAAATTCTAAAATTAAAAACAGAGAAATAGATAAATGTAGTAAAAGCCAGTCCACAAAGTGGGAAACCTGAATAGGTAAAACTATTTGTGAACAGATGCTCAAATTCACAGGTAACAAACAACTTCAAATTAAAAATATGAAATACTATATTATACACAAAAGATTGTCAAACTTTACAAAGTTGTATAATAACTAGGTTTTTAAAAATATATATTTTTTATAATAACTAAGTTTTGACAAAGATGTTGGGGAATGGAAAGCTTTAAGCACTAGCATTTCCATAAATTCAAAATCCCAAAAGAATTCTCAAATTTTATAAGAATACCTTCACGTTAATGAATTTATATCAAGAATATTAGAACGTGTGTGTTAAGTCAGGTAAAGGCAAGGGGATTGACAATAAAGGCTGAAAGGGAAAAGTAAAATAAAAGAGGCTATGTATGGACTATAGTGTGCAGTGAACTGAAGAACAGTATTATCTCAATGCTCTGCATTGGGATCCAAAAATTAAATAATAAAAATAAAGAATGAAACAGAATTGTTATAGATTTGAATTAAATTTTAATTCAAATTCAATGATAAAATGCATGTGAAATTAGGTCTTTGAAACAAAAGCATGTCCCAAGAATTTATAGGAAAAAATTCTAAACTACTTTCTAACTAGGGAAAAACAAATTTATTTAGGATTCTAGAAAGACATTTTACAGGATCAATGCATTCCACTTAAAAATACAAAAAGCAGTTTGAGCAAGGAGAAAATAACTTTCAATATATATATTTTTAACAAAAATTTTATTGATATGTATTAATAAAGCATAAATCCATCTAAAGTGTACAATCAATGGTATTTGGTATAATCACATAGTTGTGCATTCATCACTTCAATCATTGTTAGAGTATTTTCATTATTCCAGTAATAATAATAATAATAAAACAGACAAACAAAAATTCATCACCTCTCAATCTCTCTATACTTCCCCTACTCTACATAGCTGCTATTGTTTCCATCTCTCTAGTTTATTTGTATTTACATTTTGTAAAAAGTCTTATATATGCAATATTACCCATACTTGTATTTCACATAAGGTTTCACTATGTTGTACGGTCCCATGTTACATTTTTTAGCTTTCCTTCTAGTAATATACATGTCCTTAGACTTTCCCTTTCAACCACTGTCATATCCATATATAAGTTCTGCTAGCTACAAACTATTATGCTTTATCATTTATATTCATTTCCAAATATTTACAATCTTTTTTACCAATTCTGCACAAATTAACTCTCAGCTTTCCATTCTCTACTGTCATTCTATTTTCTGGTGACCTATATTCTAGTTATTAATTCCATGAGTTTACACAATCTATTTAGTTCATAATAGCACAATCATATAGTGTTTGTCCTTTTGTGTCTGGCTTACTTCACTCAACAGAATGACCACCAGGTTCATTCATGTTGTCATATGCTTCATGACTTCATTTCTTCTTACCACTGCATAATTTCTATTGTGTGTATACACCATAATTTGTTTATCCATTAGTTGGTCGATGGACGTCTGGGATGTTTCAATCTTTTGGTAATTGTGAACAACGCTGCTATGAACATTGGTGTGCAGATGTCTGTTCATGTCACTGCTCTCAATTCTACTGGGTAGAAACCTAGTAGTTGTATTGCCAGGTCTGATGGCAAGTCTATATTTAACTACCTTAGGAAGTGCCAAACAGTCCTCCACAGTGGCTGTATCATTCTACATTCCCAACCAACAGTGATTAAGCATTCCTATCTCTCCACATCCTCTACAACACTTGTAGTTTTCTGGCTTTTTATTAGAGGCCATTCTAACAGGTGTGAAATGATATCTCATTGTAGTTTTGATTTGAATTTCCATAAATGCTAGTGATAGTGAACATTTTTTTTTCATGATTTTTTTTTTTACCATTTGTATTTCTTCTTTGGACAAATGTCTATTCAAGTCTTTTGCCCATTTTTTTAACTGGGTAGTTTGCCTTTTTATTGTTGAATTGTAGTGTCTCTTTATAAATCATGACTATTAAACCCTTATCGGATATGTGATTTCTAAATATTTCTCCCATTTAGTTGGCTGCCTTTTCACTCTTTTGACAAAGTCCTTTGAGATGTAAAAGTGTTTGATTTTGTGGAGGTCCCATTCATCTATTTTTTCTTTTGTTGCTCATGCTTTCGGTGTAAAGTTTAAGAAACTGATGCTTACCACAAGATCTTGAAGATGTTTTCCTACATTTTCTTCCAGGAGTTTTATGGTTGTCACTTTTATATTTAGGTCCTTGATCCATTTTGAGTTAATTTTTATATAAGGTATGAGATAGGGGTCCTCTTTCTTTCTTTTGGATAGGGATATCCAGTTGTCCCAGCACCACACGTTGAATAAACTGTTCTGGACCAGCTGGGAGGTCTTGACAGTCTTATCAAAAATTACTTGACCGTAGATGTATCTATTTCTGAGTATTCGATTCAGTTCCATTGGTCAATGTATCTGTCTTTATGCCAGTACCATCCTGTTTTTATCACTGTAGCTAAGAAATATGCTTTAAAGTAGGGAAGTGAGAGTCTTCCAACTTCACTCTTACTTTTAAAGATATTTTTGGCTATTTGGGTCACCTTACACTTCCAAATAAGTTTGATAATTGGGTTTTCCGTTTCTGCAAAAAAGGCTGTTGGGATATTAGAATTGCATTGAATCTGTAATCAGTTTGGGTAGAATTGACATCTTAATGATATTTAGTCTTCTAGTCTAGGAACATGGAATATCCATCCATTTATTTAAGTCTTCTGGTTTCTTTTAGCAATGTTTTATAGTTTTCTGAATAGATATCCTTTGTGTCCTTGGTTAAGTTTATTCCTAAATATTTGATTATTTTAGTTACTATTAGAAATGGATTTTTTAAATCTGATCTCCTCCTCAGTTTCCTTATCAGTAATATATAGAAATGCTATTGATTTTTGTGTATTAATCTTGTATTCCACCACTTTACTGAATTCGTCTATTAGTTCTAGTAGCTTTGTTGTGGATTTTTCAGGATTTTCTAGATATAGGATCATAACATCAGTGAAAAGTGAAAGCTTTACTTCTTCTTTTCCTATTTCGGTTCCTTTTATTTCTTTATATAGCCTAATTGCTCTAGCTAGAACCTTTAGCACAATATTGAATAACAATGGTGACAGTAGGCATCCTTGTCTTGTTCCTGATCTCAGCCGGAAAATTTTCAGTCTTTCATGACTGAGTACAATGCTAGCTGTGGGCTTTTCATATATGCACTTTACCATATTGAGAATGCCTCCTACTATTCCATCCTTTGGAGTGCTTTTATCAAGAACAGGTCAAATACCTTTTTGGCATCAACCGAGAGGGTCATGTGGTTTTTCTTTTCCAGTTTATTAATGTGATTTATTATACTAATTGATTTTCTCACGTTGAACCACCCTTGCATACCTGAGATAAAACCCACTTGATCGTGGTGTATAATTCTTTTAATGTGGTTTTGGATTCTGTTTGCAAGTATTTTGTTGAGGATTTTTGCATCTATATTCATTAGAGATATTAGTCTATAATTTTCCTTTTTCATAGTATCTTTATCTGATTTTGTTATAAGGGTGATGTTAGCCTCATAGAATGAGTTTGGTAGTGTATTTTTTCTGTTCAAGTCTTTGGAAGAGCTTAAGCTCTTTAAAGATTGGTAGATTTTTACCTGTGAAGCCATCTGGTCCTGGGCTTTTCATCTTTGGGAGGTTTTTGATGACTCTTTCAATCTCTTTACTTGTGATTGCTTTGATGAGGTCTTCTATTTCTTCTAGAGTCAGCGTAGTTTGTTGGTGTGTTTCTAGGAATTTGTCTATCTCGTCTACACTGTCTAGATTTTACATTCAATATATTTTGATTTTCTATTAATAATTGACATAGTTATCTAATTGACTTTAGTCAGCCTAAATTCAAGTGTACGTATTGCTGATAGGGTGTTTGCAAGAGGGATTGTCATACATTCAAACCTGATCATAGGGAAGATGTGGTCTTTGATTTCAAGGAGTGAATGAACTTAATGGCAAGGTAGAGGATGGAACGTAGAATTAATAAAGCAGCTGGAGATAGGAATAAAAAGGTATGAAAAGCTTTGAGCTGACTAAAAGGGACAAAAATGAACAAGAAGACTACCCGCCAGAAATATTTAACATTGTGATAATTAAAAGAAAATGTGGCTGTGAGAAAATAAAACAAAAGAGTGTGCTAATAATAACATTTCCTTGGCTT
The DNA here is from genome assembly GCA_026826555.1 of Tolypeutes matacus. Lineage (NCBI taxonomy): Eukaryota > Metazoa > Chordata > Mammalia > Cingulata > Chlamyphoridae > Tolypeutes > Tolypeutes matacus. Next base: position 69,265,133 of record JAKSZT010053883.1, read on the forward strand.
ACAGAGGTTGAAGTTTTAACCAAGGAGAAAATAAAACACAACAAGCAAATTGCTGCAGCTAATTTGCTGAATATCATGCCATTGCCTGTAATTTAGCATAGCACTTTGAGGTAGGCTTTACATAAATGTTTACTCAATGAATAAATAAATAAGTTAATATGTTGTTTAATGGTACCACAGTAAAGTGTTAAAGACTATCTGGAGGAAGTAGTGGGATTTCTAACCGAGGATACCAAATTGAACAGGTACTTTCAGTAAATCTGAAGTACTCTTTAGTCTAAGATTATCTGGTTATACCTGAAAGCCATTAAAAAACCTACAATTCACATTTTCATGCAAGAAAGTGCCAATTATCTTCAACTGCTCATTATCTAAATCCTTAAGTGACTACCATTTGGGAGCATTTTTTTCCTCCTGCATTTTTAACTCTCCCTGGAAGTTAACTTCTAACATCACAGATAAATCAATTTTCTTCAATTTATGTTCTCTGTTCTGCCACTTCTGTCATAATACTCTTGCAATGTCACCTTACTCAGGATATATATTCAGATATAAATATTTCTAAATTTTCCAAAATGAAAACCCTAGATGTTTGCTACAGTTCCATCTTCCTTTTATTTGAATGGCAAATTCCCTCTCTAAACTGCCTTTCAGGCAGCCTGGATATTAGCCATTAAAATTGGAATACTGGTTGTCTCCATTATGTAAAAGCTTATCTGAGTCCAAGGGTCATTGAAGTTTCCAACCCTCTTCTGAAAATAAAGGTTATAGCTAGTGTAAATGATTCAGTTGTATTACTGGCTTTTCAAATAACAATTAAATTGAGTGTAGGAGGTAGGCTATCTTCCTTAATAATATTTCCTCTAGTAAGTAGTATCAGCTTTTTATCTATAAAGGGGCAATTGACTTAACGACCAAAAGACACACTTGAAGAGAGCTATTCTAAAGACAGGTGTACAAATCTCATTAAAAAAAAAAAGAATGAAAGAAGGAATGAAGTATTTATGAGAAGGGTTCCAATATTATAGATATGCAGATCAATCAGTCAATTTTATTCCATTAAATCCATCTCATATAGAGCCTAGAATCAATATTAAAGCATATAAAAATGAATGTAGAATTTACTTTGTGTCACTTCTGAGTGAAAACAGACCTGGTGAAAAATTTTTTATATAATAATATAAGCAATTTAACAGAAGAAGTAAGGATGAGTTTATTTCTCATTTTTACAATAAAATCTTGAAAATTTCCCATACTTAGCACACCCTTGATCCTATATTATTGTATTTAAGTTTGATTAGAGATATAACTTTTGAATAATGCCTCTGGGTTATAAAATTTTAAGGAAAAAATAATGGAAAGTTGGAGAAAATAAATCTACTTCCTGCTATTCAAGTCCATTCTAATCTAATTTTATAAGACACAATAAATCTGCCAATATCTTACTTAGGTTTAAGACTTCTGATTTCTGGAGTGGATTCATGTAGATTATTTCATTTGCCATCAAAACAATGTAGTTGGGTGAGTGTAACTTTAACAATTCAGAGATTAGAAGATTAAATTCCAAAGAGGTAAAATATCTTGCTCATTGGCACAAGATACAATAGTAGAGCTTTGAGAAAAAGCAGTTCTTTTGACTCCAAGTCCAGTGCTCTTTCTATTTTCCCTACCTCACATTGCATAATGCCTGACACTGTTTATTTGCCCTTTTAAATTCAGTCCTCTCTAACATCAGTGCTACAAACTCTTTGAAAATTGATTAGGTTGGTTTGCAAAGTAAGTTTCCTAGGCTTAAATTTGAAGTTCATTCCTGATGAAAGATACAAGTATGCCTGCATTAACTTAATGAAAAAGAAAATGTATCTTTACCCTTGTTCTTTTAATTAAAAGGTAGATTGCTATTTTCAATATGTTTTAAATAAGTGTCAATCTCCAAATAAAGGGGAAAATGTGATGATATATTGAAACCTTATTAATAACTTATGATATCTGTATCCTGGAAAAAATAAAGGAAAAGTTCAGAGGTTAATCCCTTTGTTTTTGCATGTTTACTTATATCAATGGGCTCATTAGCTTTTAGTTGGCTAATCCCAATGAAAGGCATTTTCTAGCATTTTTAAACATTTCATTATCATTTCCAGAAAAAAAAAAATACCCAGAGACTATTTGGATCTCACATGATGGCATTATTTAAAACAATTTAATCAAACAAATACAATTTCACTTTGGCATAAAAAAAAAAATGGACAGTGGCTTTGAAGCTCTTATACACGGAGGAACTGAGTTCTATAAAGGACTATAATATATTTCTTATGATTCACACAAGAGGAACAAAAAAGTCATTTGGAGACTGATCAAAGAAAATTATCTGAAGAAAAAAGAATCAAAAGATTACACAAGGAGAATGGATCCAAACTAGCAAAAGCATTCTTCATAAATAGTATAACAAGATCATTGTACTATTGTTTATCTGGAAGCCAAGGAAGATTTAACTTAAAATAAGAAGGATCCTTTCAATATGCCCTATTAAGACATATTTTTGTGAACCAAAAACTAGTGAAAAATAAGGTTTATAATAAGGGCATCTGGAATGGAATCCTCTGAAGCTAAAAGGAGGGGGATATTTAATTAAGGAAAGTCTTCTTCCTCTTATCACTGTTATCAAGCTATCACAAATATTTGCTGAAACTAATCTTGAATAAAACACTGAATAAAATAGTGTCTCAATGTAGAAATTCCCATAATTTATATAAACTATAGAGCAATGGTGTCTCAATTTAATATTTTTCACTTATATTGTTTAAGCCTTGGTTACTTTATTAGTAAAATAGAGATGGTAACAATAATACATCCTCTTTGTGTTTGTTATACGAATAATTGCTTATCTTTAACATTTAACAAGATTAATATAGAAATAGCCATTAGGATCCTGTCTAGCTGTTTGGTGTCCCACTTGTATACACATATGTAAACATTCCACTCAAGACTCACAGAAAATTCAATCTCTCCTGATGAAATGGTTTGTATCTTATTTTGGACAATGAGTTATATAAGCCATTGTGTTCCTCCCTTTGCCCTGAGTGCTAACAATTTCACATTTTAGTTTTTTTCTGAGTTGCTACTGGATTTCCCAGAAAGAATGTCTATTACTTGGTTTCTGTCTTTCGCATTTTGTTAAGTGGCATTGGTTTGGTTGTATACTCAAGGTTTTCTCTAAATAGTCAGACCATGACTCTATGTATGCTGTGTGCAGATACATATGTATCTATATTTTTAGGATGATGGAATATTATACTGTCTCATTTATGGAAATTAGCTTATGAATAGATTCTCAGAATCACTGGACTTTGAGGCAGAATATTCCTTAGAAATCATCTTATACTCTCATTTTAGGAGTGATAAAGTTGTGTTCTTAAGAAGTTAAGGGGCTTACCCAAGATCCCAAAATAAGGTAGTGGGATTTAAAGGTGTGACTTTTTCTCTCTCCATTAACCATGCTATCTTTGTCTAGAAAAGATACCCTATAACATAAGAATATGGTAAAATGGTGAAAATCAGTCATACTTTATTTTTGCTTTTGCTTTTGCTTTTAGCCTGCATTCTTGAATGCAGAGTAATATCTAATGTGACAGAGAAATTCAGTGGTTTCAGGTTTCATCTCCTCTTCAATAAGAGATGAACTCTTAGCTAAGGTCAATAATAAGCATCCCAAGATCTGTTATTTTAATCTGCCATTTCAAATTTATTTACACAGTTTATTTATTTCACCTCTAAAGTGTAGAGATAGTGCTTATTATAGTTAAGACTGCAGTATAATGTGAACACATCAAAAATGTATTTGACTTGTGGAATACTGAATGATCAACATTTAACACAACAAATCCCCATTAAGGGCATAAGAGGTTCTGCTGAGAATGCCTCTGAAGATCAATATTATTAAATCACACATTTTCCCATTGTTTGACTTCCTAAACCCCAGACAGAGGCTTTATTGATTTTACTTGACAACTTTTTTTCCCCACTGTTTGTTTCTTGTGCTTTCTCTACCCATTGGATGTTGATCAAACAGTAACTTTTATTTTTCTATTCATGAACTATTCAGCCCAGATCTTCTTCTATGGCTGTCACTCAATGCAAGCCCACAGGCCTCCTGGGCAAATGTACCAGTTCCTTTTCCAAGAAAAAAATCCTGCCTCAACAATAGTTTCATAAATTGGCTCAGAGCAGCATTCTTCCTGGAGAGAAGTCCAGGGACACATTTTCTCTATCAATAGAACAATTCAGTCAAGGATGTATCTCTTCCGAATCCTGTAATGAAAAAAGATTCTTGACATAGTTATGGAGAAAGCTGTGTGAAAGGGACACATATAATAACATTTGAACATGAAATATTAAACCATTAAGTATTGGAAGGAAATTTAGTGGTCATCTGCTTCACTGGCTGACTGGGGCTTGGTAAAATATATATATTATGGATATATTTGAAGAATTAGTTGGGGAAGAAATGGAAGAAACAGGTCAGTATTGGAATTGTGTAATACTAGGAAGCACTAATTGCATAATACTAGGAAGCACTAATCATATAAAATATTGGCCTTCTGAAGTACATCAGCAGACATAGTGAAATGGAAGAAAACGTACTAAAAATAGGAGAAGGATCTTTTTATAATCTACATTCGAAATAAGTAAATTTTTTCTGTAAAGATCAGATAGTAAATATTTTCAGCTTTGGAGGCCATGCAGTCTCTATTGCAACTACTCAACTCTGTCATGTTTGAAAGAAGCCATAGACAATACATAGAGAAATGTGTAAGACTATGTTTCAATAAAATTTTATTTACACAAACCTACAGAGAGAGGAATTTGGTCCACAGGTCACAGTTTGTTGACCCATGAACTATAGGAAAGATATTGTTTTGTTTTTACCAACTGGATAGTCAAACAATTATACAAAGATGAATATCTGATGTAAGATTATTAACTATCCATTTTTCACAGGACTATCTTTTTTCTAAATGTATGTCCTGTCTCTTTGTGTTTGTGTGTGTTACCATGTCTTTGTTTATGAAATTGTAGTGGGAGTATATGGCAAGATTTGGTTTAATTAATTTCTTTACTTGGCAAATAAAAACATTCTCCACTTTCATATATATTTATTAAACTGGATGTGGTAGTCAGAAAAATGTACCCTCAAAAGATACCATATCCTAATCCATGGAAGCTGTTAATGTTACCTTATTTGGAAAAAATGGTGTTTGTAAGTGTGATTAGATTAAGGATTTTTAGATGGGGAGATTATCATGGATTATCCAGGTGGGCCCAAATACCATCACAAGTGTCCTTATAAGAGAGGCAGAGGGAGATTAGACACAGATGCAGAGGAAAAGGCAATATGACGATGAAGGCAGAAATTGGAGTGATGTGGTCACAAACCATGGAATGCCAAGGATTACTGGCAGCTACCAGAAGTTAAGGGAGGCCATTCTCCCCCAGAATCTCTGGAGAAAACATGCCCTGCTGACACCTAGATTTTGGAATTTTGGCCCCCAGAACTATGAGATAATAAATGTCTGTTGTTTTAGGCCACCAAAGAGTGGCTAATTTGTTATAGAAGCTCTAGGAAACTAATGCACTGGTCTATAAATCAAATACTACTGAATCAATCATTAGTGTACCCTCTTACTTTCCTAAGTGCAGGAGTCCATTTAGGTAGCTTTCCTGATAGGAAATTATGCAGTCTTAATTTTTATTTCCAGTAATAGAAGTTCACTACGTAATACAGCCTCATTTCTATTTCCTAATAGCTCTCATTGTCAAAAATGTTTTCAAAAGGTCTTGATTATTTTGTGATAAACATCATTTTACAATAGTAATCTGCAATGGTTAAGTTTATGTATCACCTTGGCTAGGTTATGATTGTCCAGTTCTTTGGTCAAGCAAGCAGTGGCCTGATTGTTACTATGAGGGTATTTAGTAGATGTATTTGCATCTATAATCAATTTACTGCATCTACAATCCCCTCAGTATGTGGCGAGTCTCCGCATCTAATCAGTTAGAGGTCTTAAAAGCCAGAATTGAAGGTTTCAGAGATCAGATTTCGGCCTCTACTTCAGACAGCCAGCTTCAACTTCATTGGTGTTTCCAGCTTTCAAATTCTTTACAGAATTCGATTTTGCCAATACCTATGGTTGCATGAGCCAATTCCTATAATAAATCATATATATATATATATAAAATCTCCTGTCAGTTTTATTTCTCTGGAGAACCCTGACTAACACACAGGAAGAGAAGTTAATTCTACTTATAAGTACTTTCATGAAGTTAGGAATTCATTTCCAGGTCTTCATTTTAGCAGTTTAAGTTTTGGGTTCTGTCAGAATCCTGATGTGTGAATGCTGACTCAAGAAGATACTAACTGTGATACATGGACAAGACAAATTACTAAAAATCTCAGAGTCCCAAATTCTTTAGCTCAAAAGTGATAATGTAATGCCACCTGTAGCATAGGAATATATATATATATATTTGGAGGTACTGGGGTCTGGGGATTGAACCTGGGACCTCATATATGGGAAGCCAGTGCTCAACTATTGAGCCACACCTGCCCCCCAGGAATATTTTTGAGGTTTAATTAAAAAAATAATATAAATTGCTTGACAGAAAATACATACTCACAAAATGATATTGTTGATATCATCATTGTTGTCAATAATTGTTGTTGAAGAAGAGATCAAATCATTATTAAAAGTCACTAAAAATATATTTAAATAAATATATATATATATTTATTTATTTAGTATATATTTATTTCTTTAGTAGGAATCTACTATATGCCAAGCATAATGGTGATTTGGATATAAGTGACTTTGGCTCATATAGATCTCATACTCTGGCAAGGATAAAATATGGTGTCATCAGAAGGGGAAAAAGTCATTAATCATAAAAAGAAGGCAATGGGCAGTGATTTTGATAAATGTCAGTATTCTTGTGCTCGTTTCTGAATACTTGATCCAGAATTACAGTACTCACCCCTATTAGCAATTACTGAGCTACATGCTGCCCTTCCATCATGCACTATAGGGAACCACTGACACAAGTGGTGTTCTCTGCCTGTTGATTGTTAACAAGATTCCTCCTTTGATTTTCTAGTGATTATCTAAACTTCTTTGTATTCTGACACTGAGATGCTAATATATCTTTAGTAGATATCAGTATCCCTTTTCATGGGTATATTTTCAAATTTTGAATGTTTTAGAAGTAAAAATGAAAGAAAAAGTTAAAAATAATGAAATTGAAGGGCAATGTATAAGAAAACTCTGATGTTGAAAGATAATCTGAATTGCATATCTTAATCTAGGCATGTTTGGTGTTTGGTCTAGACATTCTGATTAAAGATGATTATGTCAGGGCCTTAACAAGCCCAACATGTGTCCTTTTAATTTAGTGGGGTTTGGAGAAATCATTTTCTATTCAACCCCCTCACATCTGATTATCCCACCATCTGCAGGAAGAAATCCTAGAGAGTATAAATTTGCACAATGAAGCTAAGTAAAGGTTTGAGATCCAATTCCATCACCAAACTATTTAAGTTAGAATTTTGATACCACCTTAACCCTCTTAGATCATAATTTTAGACTGTACATGGACTCAATATACCATAGAAGTAACATTTGAGAGATTCAACACAAATGTAAAGATCAAGCAGTTTATCAAGCATATTCATACAAAAAATTTCTTTTTTGAATCATAGGCTCAAATTGTATTTGATTCAGTGTTTTTCTTATTTAGTGTGAGCTAACATACCTGATACTGCTCAAATCAATAAGTGTACAGACAGAAGCATTTTTTTTCTAACTCCCTGGAAACTATACTCGATAGCTTTCTTTCTTCTTCCTGATTTAACTGTGGATCCAACATATGCTCTGTAACATTTCAGAATGGTAATGGGAGCAGTTGGCAATATGTGGCAGCTGCAGAGCAGCAGCATACCTAGGAAGAGAAAAAGACTGACTTTCTTGAGGGCAGCACTTCTTGTTATAGACCACAAGGAAAGGAAAAGGATGGTGATTCCTTTGAGCAGTAATCTGCCAGGTGATCATTCCAGGTTGGTCTCTGTCAGCAGCAGCAGGCACCTGGGGTGATGAATTGGGCATTACGCACGTGCAATTTCACAGCAAAGCAATGGAACAGAGCTAAGAGACAGAGCATCTTATCAAAAAAGAGGGGGAGAGAAGCTTTCCTGAAAGAGCTGTGACTGAGGAAATTTGTGCTCCTCAGAAGTGACAGGAAATATTCTGATGACAGAGGTAAGGAAAGGGAACTGGTGAGCAGCACACAGCACATTTCTAAGAGCTGTAGGGCTCTTTATGCACACTGTATTGGTCCTACAGAAACCCCTATATCATAGATTTAAAAACAAAACATAAAAGAGAAAGAAGAGGATGACATTTTTACATCCCCGCCTTGTGTTGGGGAAGGGCTATAGATGAAACACAATTGGCTATATAGTGATAATTGTTGAAGTCATATGATATGTACATTGGGTTTGTTACATTATTTTCTTTCTCTTCAAAAAATCCCTCTCTTGAACTCTATACAACATATTATTTCTCTTCTATTCTTCACCACAAAATTTCTTGAAAAAGACAAACTTTCTCACTTGTTCTCACCTTCATTCCATCTTTTTCTCACTCTGGCTCTGGTTCCCACAGTTTCACTGAAACTTTTTCATCAAGGTCAAAAATTATCTTCATATTTCCAAACACAATAGGTATTTTGTTATATGTATCTTACTCTACTCAGTAAATCTCAATGCATTAGATCATTTTCTTAATAGTAAAACACTCTCCTCTTTTAGCATCACTCTCCTAGGAATTTGTGTCACACTACCAGCTCTTTCTCAGGCTTTTTGCTGCCTTATCTCCCAAATGGAGGTCCTCAAATATTGGTCCTGGGCCCTTTTATGTCCATATACTCTGCCTCTTTGTTCAGATTTATTACTCCAAATCTCATTTCTTGTCCTAGAGCTCAAGCTTCATATATCCAATCATTCACTGATATTTCCACTTGGATATCTTCTATGCCTTACAATTTAACACAGCCAAAACAGAAATCTTAACTTTTCTCCCTAATATGTATCTCCCCTGGTTTGCGCCATCAGTTAATGACATGCTTATTCTTCCAATTGTTGAAGCCAGGACACTGAAAGGCACTTTCATTTCCAAAGAGTCTTGTGTTTTATCTCCAAAGTATTACTGGGTTTTCCCACTCCTCTTCATCTCCACTGCCATCAACCTTGTTCATTTCAGCATCATCTCTCACCTTAACTTTTACAGTGTATTTCTAAATGGTCTCTCCGTTTTTCTCCTCTAGCCTCACTGGAACTCATTCCCTGCATAGCAACAAAAAATATTGTGGAACAAAAATCAAATCATTTCACTTCTCTGCTTAAAAACTTTCCATGCATCTCTTTACACTTAGGGAAAAAGTCTAAACTCCTTACCATAACCTATAACCCTACCTGACCTTACCACCTTGCCTTGCCCCCAGCTAAATTTTTCCAACCTCATCTCTTCTCTTATCTTGTTACAGACTAACAAGTTCTAGAATATATCAACTTCTTCCCCACTTTCAGGAATTTGCAAATTCTGTTCTCTCCAATTAGAATGCACTGCAGTGCTTCACATAACAGCCTCCCCATCCCTTAATTTCAAGTATCAGTTTAAAATATAACTCCTCAGAGAGGTCTTTTGTTGTATCCATAGTCTTAATTAATGTGTAATTACTTACCTCTTTATGTATGTCTCTTCCAACTTGATTGCAAACTCCTTGAAGGTAGTAACCATATATTTCCTCTTACAATTATATGCTCTGTACCTAACACAGTGTCTGGCAAATCACATATCTGATAGATGAATTTTGAAAAAATAATAGATGTAAAATAAATATTCATAATATAATCATTATGAAATGAGTTAGGGATTTTTTTTTTTCCACTTAAGTGAAACATGTATGCTCTACTGAGAGTTTTAAATCCCAAATGTATTTTTACTATGATAAAATTAAGAGTTGTTCTGTTTTTTTTTTAACCTATGAGAGATATCCAAGAAAAATTTACCCTGGCAATAAGAATTATTGATCACTCCAGACAGTCCAATCTAATGGAAATATAGTCTTGAGCTGGCCTAGAAGAGTTGATGGTTTTCTCATTTGTTGCCTGATGATCACTTTTCAGGCATCCACTGTCCCTCTTTACCTATGTCTGAAAATATAAATTATGCCATCTAAGACTTTATTTGAAAAGTAAACATTCTTTTATGACTATCACATTTTAATAAACCAATCTGCAAGTTACCTGTATACTGTAGGTTTATATATTAAATGAATAACAATGTTTGTGTGACTTCTCCCAAAATTAAATTCCCCCCAGAAACCATCAGGCCTCTACTGAGTTAAACCCAGAGCCTTAGGAAGTCATTTTATCTTTACAGATATGGGTTTAAAATCCGTAATTATTGCTTGCCATGTCACAAAAGGAAAAATGGGATTACATCCATGAAATACCAGGTTGTAATCAACTCCACTGAGAGTCTTGCTCTGAGAGGTCTTTCCTTCTCTTTAGCTGGGTCTTTTGTCCTGTAATTGAATTGAATTTGCTCCTTGTCCAATTCCTCCAAGACAGCTTCTCATTTGAGGACTCTGAAGATGTATTATACTAATATATCGTCAGAATGACAATGCTATGATGATACATGGGTGTAATCTATCTTCAGAAATTCAGTACTGTTCAGAAACAATACGACTGGTATTGGATTAAATTCAAACCTAATGCAAAAAGAAATGTTTAACAATATATACATATTTTTTGCTACAGAGGAAGGTAAATAAAATTCTAAAAAAAATAAAAAAAGGGATATTTTATTGAGCTCCATAATCCTGTATACTTTCAAGACTATAGTACTGCTTATTATCTATTTGAAAATTTATGCATTAATGTTCATTATACATTTCTGGTGATTACAATGATACATAGTTTTAGTTAGAAAAAAAATACAATAAATCTAGATTTTAGAGTCAATATTCTAATGGAAAGTTTACGTTTTAAAGTATATGCAAAAGGAATTTGTTTTAATTGACAGCAACTTAAGAAAACCATGGTCATATCTAATCTTGTTTGATTTCCTTTATGTTTAATTTAGGTCTACAGAGTGTTACTGTGGTCTATAGGTCTATTGTCTTTGACAAAATTAACAAAAGTCACTTTTTGTTACTTTCTTATAATCACTATTCATGGTTTTTAAAAAAAGAATATATATTCATTATATGTATCTGGGGAGTTTTGATACAGACAATGGTTTATTCAATAAATGTTGCATTTTATCTTTTTGTCTGTGTGGCAAAATTAGTAGGCAATCATTTCATGAGACATTTTCATTGTGTTAGGAGGCATTTTGTGAATGTTGACCCTCTTCCTTTAGGACAGATTTCCCTTTGTAACATTAATATGGAGGGTGAAAGTGATGTCTTCTGATAGAAAACACTCAAGATAAATTTTGGCAAACTATAACAGACTGAAATTGGGTTGGACAGTAAATTAGGATTGGGGGATTTATAGAAAATAATAATAGAAATAAAAATGACAAAGAGAAAAACAAGGCACTGTTTTTCATGTTCTGCTGGTTGCAGTACCATTTACATCCTTTACCTTGGCTTTGTTTAGGCCGGTAATTATACAGAAGTCTCCGAGAGGCCTGGTTCCTTCACTCTGAGGACAGCCTCTTAGGAATCTACAGCTGTGTGAAAGATTTTTTCCTTTTGTTCTTTATTTTTATAGATGTTTTTTTCCTACAACAAAGCATGAAACTGGGAATACTTTCCTTTAAAAAAATGGATCCCACTCCCAATGCCCTGTTCCTTATCCTCCCCATTTGTCTCTCACAATATACTGAGCTCAGAATGAATAATTCAAACTTTTGTTTAGGAAGTCATACTGGTATATGGTCAAATAAATAATCCTTCCTCTTCTTTCCATAACAGCTAAATACAAAGTAACAAACTACTAGCTTAGAAATGCAATCAATATCATTTCATTTCCCTAATTTTGTCACATGAGAATATAGTACTGGTTACCATCTGTAGTAGTTTCCTAGCGATTTTGTCCAAATGCCCACACACTGGGGTTTATTCTCTGATCTGAAGGTCAGGAGCCAGAAATCAAGAGTAAACAAGGCCATGCTGTTTCTGAAGTCTCAATGGGAGAATCCTTCCTTGTCCCTTCCTATTTCTGATGGTTGCTGACAATCCTTCACATTCTCTGGCCTGCAGATGCATGGCTCCAATCTCTGCCTCCACCATCAATGGCATGATCCTTGTGTGTCTGTCTGTCTGTTTTATCATTTCATAAGGACAGCAACCATTGGATTAGGGTCCACCCTAATCCAGTATGACCTAATCTTAATTTAACCAATTATAGCTATAAATACCTTATTTCCAAATAATATCACATTTTGAGGTTCCAGTTAATTTTGGGGGCACACTTTTCAACCCAGTACATCATCTTTTCATATCTGTACTGAAGCAAATTTATGTAAAAATGAACTGTATTCCACAACAATGTAATGTGTTGGTGCTGTATGGGAATTCTGCACATTGTGCATGAATGTTTTGTAAGTTCACAACTTCTCTAACGAATATATATATATACATATTTTTTTTTTTAAATCAAAACAAACAAAATTTTAAAAAAACCTATGAGATAAAGTACATACAGCAAAATGTTATCTGTAGAATCTAGGTTGTGGATATGTGAATAATGTCTACACAATTTGTTCTCTTCTGTGGTTTGGAAATTTTCATAATAAAACATTGGTGGAAAACAAAACAAAAAAAAGAATTGTAAATTAAGTTTTAGTAATAATAGCTAATAATTTGGCACTCAATTATGGCTAGGTATTGTTTTAAATTGCTTACCTGTAATATTCTGTTTATATAATAACATGATATATTATTATCATCTCCATTTTGCAGATGAAGACACTCAGACAGAGAGCTTAAGAAATTTGCCCAAGTTAAGGAGTGACAGAATAGGGATTTGAACCCAGGTAGTCCAATTACTAACAATGTATTTTTAAGCACTATATTATATTGACTTACTTAATAGGAGTTTAATAATTATAAAAATGTTATAAGCTTTTTTTTAACTTCTCTGGGGAATGAGTTACTCATATAGGTTAAAAATGTGAAAAATCACTAATCATTTTCATTTTAAGTTAGATTAAATAGATTTATTAGTCTTGTAAATACTCTAAGGTATTCTGAAATGTTCTTTGATTTAACAAATATTTATTAAGTGCCTATTTATAGCTATACTTGCTTAAATGATGGTTCTTAAAGAGATAGCACCCAAAAAAAGTAGGGATGAAAAACCCTTTATCTTAGAATTTTTTAATCTAAAACCCAAGATGACTAAAATCTTTCTAATTTTCCACTAGTAATGATTATTCCTGAATTATGGTCAAGTTAATCAAGAAAAATATCACTTTAAAACCAGCTGAAGTACAATTAAAATCTGATAGCAATATATTCATTTTGAGTGAAGAAAATGGATATAGTGCTCTTTTAACTGGAGGTCATAACTCCATTAATAGTAATTTATTGCAGGCCAACCATATACTCTTATCTATAATTATCAAGAACATTTTGGGTCTTGATTTTATAAAAATTCATCATTCACATATACTCTCACTTTTTAAAATATGTTTCAATAAAGACCCGAGCAGAGCTATAAAATTCCAGTAAGTCTTGCTTTGTGTATAAAAGTAGCCTTGTTGGACATGGTCTTCCATTTACAGGGAAGTAGAAAATAGTTGTGTTTTTATTGACTGCCAGGGTTCAGACAATCAGTAAAATCTGGGTTCAAATTAATATAATGCTGTTTACTTCATGAATGTGGTACATGAAGGTATAATACTTCACATGTAAAAGAGTTAACTTTTCTAAGCTAACAGGTTAGATTAGTGCCTGGGATATACCAAGTACTCAATAAATAATACTTAATATAATTATTATTATTATTATTATTTTTTTTTTTTTAAGATTTTATTTATTTATTCATTCATCCCCCCCTTGCTGCTTGTGCTCGCTGGGTCAGCTAACCACGCCGTGCGGGCGGGCTTGCCTTCACCAGGAGGCCCCAGGAACCGAACCCGGGGCCTCCCATATGGTAAACGGGAGCCCTACTGATTGAGCCACAGCCGCTTCCCTTAATATAATTATTAGTTGGGCCCATTTTATATATTCAAAGTACCTACTGGTGCCCTTTCTAGATCCCTTATAGAATCCATCTCAATATTATGAATGGAAATCTTATCCACAGAGTCCCACCTCCACATGAATTAATATGAAATTTACAACCGAAATAAAAGCTGTGTTTTCTAAGTTGATAAACTTTTAAAAAGCCCTTAACTTGTTTAGACACAGCCATTTATGTAATAAATTTCCCTAATACATGCAACATGACATTGAAATTACTGAGGGAAAAAAAAACAAGAAAAATATATCATTAAAATATAAACAGCCCAATATGAACCATGATCTTCTTTTCAAATTCAGTCCACTAAGGAGAGACATTACTTAGGAGTGACATTTTTTCTAATGCTCCAGCTTGCTCAAAAATCAAATTCCATAAGAAAAAAAAGTCTCTTTTGAAATACTTGATGTGTTCCTGTTTTTGTTTTATATGGGTAAGCATTATCCTCTGAAAATAAGTAGATTATTTTTTATATTGATTCATCATATCATCAGGCCCATTGTTTAGTTTTATATGTGTCTTAACGCACAGAACATTTTCTTGCTTTCCAAATTCAAATAGCAGGCATTAACAGTTCTGAAGGCAAACAGTTGAGAATAGCCCACCACTAACTAGATAGAACTAGAGGGGATTTTAGAAACAGACAAATGAAAGTTAAAATTGTAAAGCAAACTCTCTGAACAAAGAGGCAATTTTAACTGTATATATAAATTATTGGTGTGCAATCTTATGGTAAAAGTTTAACTTGCCATCATTATGTAGATTCATTCATTATATAATTACCCATTATGTAAAGTCATCATGGAAATTCACAAAAGCTCCACATAGAGTGCAACTCTACAATGGAATGAGAACCATGGCTTGCAATTTGAAGATTTGGTATTGTTCAAATGTCATCAGCATAAATTGCAGGTTTTACTCATTTTTTAAAATCTTAATATCAAAGAACACTGTGCAGTGTCAAGGTTGTAAACCTGAAATAAGAATCTTAAAAAATTACAGTGTTTGGGTTATATGCTGCCAGTTTGGAAGGAGCACACACAGCCTCTTCATCATATCACCCTTGGTGTTGGCCCAGCACTCAGCATTCCAAAGAAGACTTTCACTAAAAGGTACTGCAGTGGAATCAAGAGCACAAATAGAAAGTAATACTTTCTAGTTTGTACCTGTTATGACTTGAGCTACTTTCAGAATTATTTTAAACCTTAGATTCTAGCAGTGTATGTGGCTTTCAGTGAGTGCTTCTCCTTTTTGTAGACTATTTTTACTTATAATTAAGAATTAACACTTTGTGTCTTTAAGATTGTTTGAACTTAATTATCTCTAAAAATAATGGAAGTTCTAACATGCTAAACCTGAGTTTCTAACAGCAGGGAAACAAAATTTAAAATCCACATATTTTTAAAAATTATCCAATGCAAGGGTTAGCAATTTTTTCCTTAAATGATTAGATAGTAAATATTTAGGCCATATGGTTTATGTTTCACCTACTCAATTCTACTGTTGTAGTGCAAAAGCAGTCAGGACAATATGTAAATGAATGAGCATGGCTGCCCCAAAAAACATTATTTGCAATAGGCAATAGGTCAGTTTGTTCCACAGGCCATGTTCTAATGAATGACTTTGTTTATTCCACTCATTCTGAAACTGCTCTCATTTAACAATCTTAAAGACCTTAAAGTGCTTAAAATATTCTTTTTTGGAAAAATCTGCTTTATTCCTGATTAAGAGTTTTAGTTGCATAACTTATCACAAAGGTAAACCCACAGCAATATTTGTGGAAAGCATGAAAAATGCTGCTTTTTATTTTTCAAAGTTTCTGCACTGTAATCCACATAATTTCTAAATATTGCCTTATGGTTATGTTAAAGCTGCTTGAATGTTAATGACGAACGTTTTAATAAACATGTTAATGTTAAAAGAAAAACAATTAACTTTTTAGAGTAAAAGATAAAAACATATCAATAGAAAACATAAATAAAGGATGAAAATGTCATCAGGAATGGTATAGAAGATTCCCTAAAATATATTTTAAATTTTTATGTATGAATCTTCCACTCCTGGAAAGATGGAATATATATACTTTTCCCTAAATCTCCCACCAACTAAGCTAAAAACATTGGCCATTATTAAAACATAAGGTCAGCATTACTCCGATACCAAAACCTGATAAAGACATCACAAAAAAGGAAAATTGCAGACCAATTTCCCTCATGAATTTAGAAGCAAAAATCCTTAACAAAAATACTAGCAAAACAAATCCAAAGGCATATTTAAAAGATTATATACAGTGACCAAGTGAGATTCATCCCAGGAATGGAAGGGTGGTTCAACATATGACAATCAATCAATATAACACAATGTAACACACTACACAAATAGAATGAAGGGAAAAAACACATCTCAATGGATGTCAAAAAGGCATTTGACAAAACTCAGCACCCTTTCTTGGTAAAAAAAAAAAAAAAAAAAAAGAGAGAAAAGAAGGAAGTTCTCAATGTGATAAAGGCCATTTATGAAAAACCCACAACTAACATCATACTCAATGGCAAAAGGCTTGAAACATTCCCCTAAGATCAGTAACAATACAAGGAAGCCCACTTTCACATCTGCTATTCAATATTGTACTAAAAGTTCTTATGAGAGCAATTTGGTACGAAAACAAAATAAATCCAAATTGGAAAAGAAGCAGCAAAATTACCTCTATTTGCATATGACATGATCTCAAATATAGAAAATTCAAAGATTCCACAAGAAAACTATTAGAGCTAATAAAGGAATTCAGCCAAGTGGCAGGGTGCAAAAACAACATGCAAAAAGCAATAGTGTTCCTACACAACAGCAAGGAACAACCAGGAGAAGAAATTAAGAAAATAATTCCATTTACAGTAGCATCAAAAAGAATAAAATCTAGGAATAAATTTTACTAAAGATACTAAAGACTTATATACTGAAAACTGCAAAACAAATAAACAAGCACACAAAAATGTTTGTAAAGTGGTCTGTTCCTCTGGGCATATTAGATTGTATTAGATTCAGAAGTTTTACTTTTACTTGATTAAATTAAGATTGGGGTTTTGATTTGGCCATGTCAGTAGGATGTTGAGTCCCTGCACCTTGGTGGGCAGGCCTCACAAAGGAGAGAGTTTGAATTTTGATGCTGGAGCCCTGGGAAGTAAATACACAGAGAAGAAAAACACAGAGGAAGACAGACAGCTCATTAGACACAGCAGAGGCCCCAGGGAGAGAGAGAAGCCTGACAGGCTACAGCTGACCTTGTGAAGAGACCGGAGCAGCTGAGCCCGGAAGGAAGCGGGGAGAGAGATGAGCCTTATACAAACCTACAGCTGAGATTGGAAGAAGCTGGGCCCAAGGAGCCTTATGAGAGAGAAGGAAGGCTGAACCCTTGCAGGCACAGGCAGCCATCTTGCTCCAACACGTGGCAACAGACTGTGGTGAGGAATGTAACTTATGCTTTATGGCCTGGTAACTGTAACCTTTTACTCAAATAAATTCCCTTTATAAAAGCCAACAGATTTCTGGTACTTTGTATCAGCCCCCCTTTGGCTGACTAATACACCTAGGTTTGGCAATGAATTTTTAGATATGGCATCCAAAGCAGGAGGAACAAAATAAATAGATCATTTTGATTTTATCAAAATTCAAACCATTTATCCATTGAGGGAAATTATCAGGAAACTTAAAAGTCAACCTACAGAGAGAGAAAACAGTTTTAAACCATATTTTGGATAAAGATTTAGTATCCTAAACATATAAAGAAATTTCACAATGCAACAACAAAAAGATAAACAACTCAATTAAAAAATGGACAAAGGACCTGAATAGACATTTCTCCAAAGAAGATAAACCAATGGTAAATAATACATGAAAATATGCTGAACATCACTAGCCATTGGGGAAATGCGTATTTCTCACTACACTGAGAAACCACTTCAAACCCCAAATGATAACTATTGTTTTGTTTTGTTTTTAAAAAGGAAAATAGCAAGTTTGGGAGAGAATGCAGATAAATTAGAAGCCTAATGTATTGTTGGTGGGAATGTAAAATGGTGCAGCCCTTCCCCTGTGGAAAGCAAAATGGCAGTTTTTAAAAAAATTAAATATAGAATTACCATTTCACCTACAATCTCACTTCTAGGTATATAACCAAATAAGTGAAAGCAGGGTTGCAAACAGATACTTGTACTCTAATGTTTATAGCAGCATTATTCACAATAGCCAAAAGCTGGAAACCATCCACAGTTTGATCATAAATGAAGAGAAAATCAAAATTTTCACAATACATACCAACATTTTCAAAGTGATATATAAATATATATGCATATATGTGCATTTGTTTACAAAAATGTTATTTATATATATATATAAATATATTTTAAGAGGTGCCTAGATTTTAAGAAGTCTGGAATAGTCTTCAACATCATTATGAATAATATTTTCTTATAAATAAATAAAAGGTGAACAAAATATTTAAAAAAAATGAAGAGAAAAACAGAATATGGTTCAAACATGAAATAAAATATTGTTTGGCCATATGAAATTATAAGAAATACTGCAACATGGAAGAACCTTGAAAAAATTTTGCTCAGGGAAAGAGCAAGACATATAAAGACAAAAAATTGCATGATATACTTATAAGAGATGACTAGAAATAGCAAATTCACAGAGAAAGAAAGCAGATTAGAGGTTGCTGGAGGGAGGTGGTGGTGGATGAGGGAAGGAAGAAAAGTGTATTTTAAAAAAAATAAAAATAAATGAAATAAGATGGAGAGATGATAGATCAGCTAGGGACATTGGAACCTGAAGAACGACGTAGTGGTGAGTACTCTTTTTTTCTCATTTGCTTGCCTTTTGTTTTTGCTTTACATATCCCAGACTGGGTCCCGGAGAAACTGGGAACCCAGAAATGCCTGTCAGCACAGACAAAATTAACGCTTCCTCAAATGCCTGCTTTCTCTAACCAACGCGAGTAAAAGGACAACCAGCAAGAAAGAAAACTTTTAGAAAATAATCACTCTACTCCAGGCAAACAGCATCCCCAACCCTTCAAGCAAAGGTCATATGGGAAACAGACCTGACCTTTGCCAGGCTGGAGTGAAGCATCCCAATACACCTATTTCTGCTGGGTTGTTTCAAAAGAGGCTAAGGAGGGGGGTGGGAATTTCATTCCCTCTGGTAATGAACCCCTTCCTTCCAAGGTGTCAACCTTTATTATGTTAACTGGGTGTAGCCATATGGAGTCTATAAGGAAAATAAAGGGCTGCTTCATATTTAAGGATGTGTGTGAGTATCTATGTTAGGAGCACAGCAGTGGTGGGGCAATATCAAAAAGGAAATGCTTGTGCCACTACCATATTGTGTATTTTCAAATTTTAATTGCTTGTTCTAAGAAGCCATATTGGAAGAAAAAAAAAAAAATATTGATTCAGTGATATTAATGGAGTCCTACTCTGTGTCGGGCCCCATACTAAGCCATATGGTACAAAGATGAACAGATATCCTCTCTGGACACAAGGGGTCCTCTGTCCCATGAGGCCATCGACAAAGCCAAATACTAAAATTCAGAGGGTTATTTCCACAACAAACAGTTGCAAAAGATACCATGTATCTGAGGAGGAAAATGTATTCAATTCTTCCTGGGATATTTAGGTATGGATTAATGAAAATCTGAAGGATAAATAGGAATTTTTAAATTTGAGTAAAGGACAAAGGACTTTTCTAGTAGAGGAAATAACATGTAAAAATAGAGAATTCAGATATCCACCTTGGCTAACTGAATAGATGGTTATGCCTCCACATCTAAGTTCTTCACTTCCCATTTACTTTTTCATCCTCCACAATATTGATTCCACCCCATCATGTCTATGGATGGCCACAATGACCACCAAACTATATAACCTAAAGGGAACTCTTTGGGTCTTATCTTCTTTGACCTTATTCACATTGTTCACCACTCACTGCTCTTGGAAATATTTTCTTTTGGTTTGCTGAAGTCATATGTTTCTATTCCCATATCTGTGACCACTTGTTTATAATTTCCTTTTAAGTGCTCAGTGAATGTTTATTGAACAAAAGTGAGCTGTGTCAAGGGAATGATTTAAGCTGAGAGAAACTTGAGCCTGTTTAAATGTGAAGAAGATGGAGTCAATAGAAAGGAAGAGGTTAAGGATGCTGAAAGAAAGAAGATAACTAGCAGAATAAGGTCTTGACAAATGGGAAGGAAGGAAATTCAGAACATATGGGGATAAATATGACAAATTGAATAGTGCCTTGTTTGAACTAGGCAATACCTTTAACTTCTGTGTATAATAACGGTGAGGATATCCTATAAAAGGTATCAGGCATATGGAAATTAGACAGTTTGAGAGGTACAGTCCAATGTGTACTGCTTATATTTTTCACTTCAGAGCCAAAAGAATGTTTGTTGGGTAATAAACATCATCAGGCTAGAGTGTAACATCTCTGCAGGTTCCAGACACCAAAGAATAGGAATACACCAGGAAGCAGAGACAAAGACAAACAGCAATGCATAAATGAAAATTTGAGAAGGGCCTTCAAAATGTTTCCAAAGTTGTTGTTTCTAAACTCTTCTATTAAAAATTTTCTTTTAAACGTTTACTATGCTTTTTAATATTTAATAATATAATTATGTTATTAAGAATTGGGCTTTGCTTTTATATTCAGAATCAGATGGATTACATAAGCTTCTTAGTGTTCTCTGCAACCTGGCTGTTATCTTTTGCTTCATGATAATCTCATTTGAGAGCGGCTATATGAATTGTATTCGAGAATTCAAATAGGACCTTAGTTTCAGGGATGGGGTTGGAGATTCCATCTGGTCAAAAATTCAAACACATTTCAGAGCTATATTAATAGCTAATGCTATAAAATGCTTACTATAATTCATGAACTCTGTTCTATGCTTTATACTCTTCAATTTAATCCTCATAGCAATTCTGTAAATTGAGTATAAGTGTTATTCCTACTGTGTCATTGAAGTTTAAAGAACTTAAGAATTTTGTCTAAGACTTTATAGTTGGGAAGAGAAAGAACTGAGTAACAATGATATAAAATTCTGACTGACATCAAAGTTCATGTTCCTTATCACTGTTCCATACTGGCACCATCTAGTACCTGAGATTCCTGTAGGAATGAAAAGGAAACATTTACTTCATATTAGGAATTTTAAGAAAATCCTATTTGAAATGGTAGAATCTACTGTAAATAAGGATCTATAAACCTATCTACACCTCTAATGATAGGAAAATTGTCTTCTTATAATTTCTTTTATATAAATATATATATATATATTTGATATTAATACTACTAATTCTACAAAGTTTCTGTGGATACACATTAGAATCCAGGCCCTCTTCTGGGCTTGTTGTTAGATGAAGACAAACAGAACATCGTTTACCCTAGATTGAAAGTTGCTCAAGGCTTTGCAGTTAGTAGAATATCATAGTATGAAGCACAGATCCCTGAGTCTCTGATAATTTTTCTCTAAGGAAGATCTATTATTATATATTTTAAACCAATATATAATTGTTCTAACCCTAAATGTGTGGTATTCAATCATTTCAAGTTAAGTGAAATGATTTATTCCAGAGCCAGGGCAGGAAAGGCACAAGATAAGTCTAGGACTTTGTGTCATGACAGAAAGTATAGAGTGCTCAAAAAAAAAAAAAAAAAAAAAAAAAAATGGTGGGGCCTCTCACGATGACATGGGAGCCAGAATGAAATGGTCCCCATTGTCAAAATCAGAGACAATTTGTATATCAAAATAAATTTATAAGCAGTTTTTAATAATTGAGAATGCATGAGTCTGTGCCATAATAAATAGATATAAACAAACTAATAAATATTGTAGTAGGGAGAACTCTTGTTTACAGTAGAATGTTACAAGTGGAGGATACCTAAAGCTAAAAAAAATAATTTTGTCATCATCAGAGTAAAGATTAGTTCACAGAATATTGATAAATGCTAAATCTAAGGGAAAGTTTGACAAGGAACAGATATTTCCATGCCATGGTCTAAAAATTTCTCTCCACAGACTGCTTATTGGTAGCGTGGAGGAGAAGTAGCTACAAAATGGAGAAATCAGAAAACACTTTGATCAGATAATTGCAATTAATATTACAAATGAGGGACAGATGGAGATCATATGTCTTTGTATACAATCCCCCGAAAAGGACACCTCATTTATTTAGTTCCATAGGCATAACTAGATTCTAATCATGAGGAATCAACAGATAAATCCAAAAGTAAAAACATTCTATTAAAGCAAAGGGATATGTATTCTTAAAAACTTTCAATTTTCATTAATGACAAAGAAAGGCTAAGGGAAAGAACTGTTACAGATTAAAGGAGACTAAAGTGACATGACAACTTAATGCAATACATGGTCTTGGATTGGATTCTGTAGTGGAGGAAAAAGAACACTTTAATGGACAATAGACACTACTGGGTCAACTGACAAAATTAGAATATAGATTGTTAGTTGGATAAAAGTATAGTACTGATGTTAAATTTACTGAAGTTGAAAACTCTACTGTGGTTATGTAAGAGAATGTCCTTATTCCTAATAAATGCAAATATCTAGTGGTAAAAGTTTATGATGTATGCAACTTGCTCTCAAAGGATGAAATAAATATATATATACACACACATATATACATATATGTATGTATATACATGCATATGCAAATATGCATACATGTATGTGTATATATCTCTATATACATACGTACATATTTCTACTCATATACACGTGGAGCAAATGATGAAAGAAACAGGATAGATGAATATGGGTGAAACTGAATAAATCATATAGGGTGTTCTTTGTATTATTTCTGAAACTTTTAAAATAAATTTATATTATTATTTCCCAAATATATGATTAAAAATATAGAAAAAAGAAACCATTCCTATCCATGTACACTCAGGAAACACATATATTTAGAAACTTATCAGGAAAGGTGCTTTTGGTAAAACTACATGGAGTTGTTTGAACTACAAAGTGGACTGGCAACTCTAATCGTGGTGTTTGCATAGTGGTTGAGCCCACAGCTTCATATTCTGTAGATTAGTGAGAATATCTGTGGAGCTATCAGCTGTGTGAACAACCATTTTGACTATTTTTAAAAACTAGGACCAACCATGGAATTATCAAAGTTACTGGTAAAAATGTCTAAACAAACCACACATGTACAGAATCTAGCCATTGCTCCTAGTATTGACATATATCTATCTGTTTTTAACACTAAAAATCATTCACATGTTGACTGCTGTTTTGAGTCACACCATCTTTTACAAGATAGCAAAAGAAAACATGAGAACAGGTAGGAATGATGTGCTATCATGTGATGTTTGATAAGCAAAATATAGTGATGTTTTTAGGAAAATATATAGACGGATTAACTAAGTTCACAATGATATTTTCAAATACAAATGTATAAAATGGAGAAAAAGCTAATAGAATTATCACACAAGTCACATAAAGCCGAAACTCCATAGTGCCACACATTTGAATAAAAATCATTAATGACTTAAAATTTGAAATTACTGGAACCATTTATAAAAATATCAGCCAAGTCTAGCTATTAATTTGGATAATAGTTAATACTTATGTTAATTTTAGTCATTTTCTCTGTATGGCAGGATCAGAAAAACAAATCTATGCATGGTTTAACTTATAAACCCAATCTGTCTTCTTTCAGCTTCATGATGTTATCCATTATCATTATTCTAATAATTTCACTAACCAACATTCATGCTATTTAATTAAACTAAAATGTATCTAAGCACTTAAAAAGAATATGCATAATAACAAGCACTGCAAAGCAGGAGAATTAAGCCCAAAATATTAATCTTAAATTATGTGAAGATGGAGATTGTGTTTCATTGTACAAAAATGAGATTGCCATATCAGATTTAAATCCCTGGAAAGATGATTAAGAATTGGCTCTACATTTGCATATCACTTTATACTTTTTAAAGCACATTTATACCTATTACTTTATTTGAGTCTCACAATAGTCAGGGATTATTATTATTCTTTTTAAGGAAAGTGGGAAACGGGCTGAGAGTAACTGAGGCTAAGAGATTTGCACAAGGTTTGACAGAACTGATTAACAGGAAGTCAGGATAAGAGCACACGTGTTCTAACTGCTAGTTCTGAGTTGGTTTCACTTATACCCCATGGAAAGTCCTGCCATGAATTCAGTGCTCACATACCAGTTTTCTGATTCTCTGGTAGCTCTAGGGAGTAAAGTACTGACAGAATGTAGAGACAAACTCATGCTTTAATAATATTACAGGGACCAGAATGCATATTATGTAAGTGTATACCACTGTTATATTGTTTTTTTTCTTACATTACTAGTAATAATAAGCATATGATATGGGCAAGTCTCATTAGACCCACTGCATAAATGAAGAAACTAAAAGACACTTAATGCTAAATTATATTAAAGAAAACATTAGCAGATAAAATAAAATTGAGTTCCAATTATACATTTCCTACACCTACATTAAACATGCCTTTCTGATTTATTTAAAAGCAATTTCATCTTGCTAGCCTTTTTGAAGCTATTTTTACCAAAAATATAAAAACAGTAAAATAAAATTTTATTTATCAGAAATGAGGTGAGAGTTTCTATTCATTAAAGTACCTTCTTACTACCAGTGTATGCTCAATGCTATCTACTTAAAAGATTTAAATTTTACGCAACTTGATAATTCTGTTAGAGTTGGGGCTGTGAAAACAGAGGGTGAAAACAGACATGTTTTGATGATGATTATTCCCAATTTCTGAAAGTAAACTTGATCTCTTTGGAAAATTGTGTTCTGTAGCAGAAGCTCTTGAAACCCATAAACATATTTTAGCCCTTAATTTTACCTAACCAAGTTCCTTTATCAGTTAAAATGTAATTCTAACCAAAATCTTTGATTCCAAACTAGAGATTAGAATCAGCAACCTCATAATTGGTATAATTTCATTCTCACCTGGTTACTTTAGTGGGTCATGATGGCCTAGTAACATGTGAATGTCGATTGAATAAATCCCTCTTACACACATTTAAATGAAGATATTTCTGAAGTGATACTTCCTTTTGAGCCTTTTGTCTATTGATTTGTGACTGATCCGGTATAATAAAGTGAAAATAACCTTGACTAGGAATCAAGAGACAAAGGTTCTATTCTAGTCTCTGACAGAAATTGTTCATTTAAATTTTGTGAACTACATCTTTAAGCAGAAAGTATAAGTAAAAATACTTATTCTACCCTATCAAAAAGGTACAAAAAATAAAATAAGTCGATTCTTTGTATATACAATGTTCTACACACAGGAAAAGGTATATTTTCTTTACTCTCCGTTAAATACTTTTCTCTGATTAAATAATATGAATAAGCCTTATGGCATATTAAGAACTGCAAATTAAAATTTTGGAAAACTGCCTAAAAACTCTGAATAAGGGATGGTATAGGGGAATAATGAACAGTACAAACCACATTGATACAATCTTACTTTACCTGACGGGGAGATGTGCCGCCAAGAAATGGAAGGCTCTGGCTTCCCTGTGGCCAAACAAGTAAGGGTAACATTGGTTCCTTCATTGATGGTCATATCACTCGAGATGTCATATATCTTCGGAGGAACTGAAATGGCACAACATACAGTGATCAGAAAAATATATAAAATTCTGTTGAACTATATATGATTAATTCCATGATAGGATGCAATAAAACTGAGGTGAAATATATTTATTGCTTACGGTTGTCACCGAAAACGTAGATTCTCTAGATCAGGGGTTCTTAACCAGGAGTCAATGAGCTTGAATTTAAATAAATAAATAAATAAAAACATTATTCTTATGGGGACGTGTTGGTGCAGGTATGATATATTTATTAAGTAATATGACAGCATAGTGTGGACATAGTAAGGGGTCTATGGTTTTCACCCGACTAGCAGAGAAGTCCATGGAACAAAAAAAGTGAAGCACCCCTGCTCTAGATCTTCAGGATTTACTCAATGATTTTTGTTTGCTTTATTTTCCCCAATTTTTAGATATGAAATACTTCATAATAAATGGGATATTTAATAACTAAAATGAATGTTTTGATACTGCTTAGCTTAAATATCTATTATGAATAACTTGTATTGAGTAAAATATAATATGACCAAATCTGACTGTTCCATTCATGTATCTTAACTGTAATGATGATTTTACTGTTGAAACGGTTAAATAAAAATGACAATCTGGAAGAAACCAAAAGTATCAGAACACTCATTCCTACTTGCCGATTCAAGAGCTCAACCAGGTAGACATGTAGTGGTTGGGAGGTAAGATTAAGGGTCACAGAAGCATTTTGGGTCTCAATTTCCTATCTGTAAAATAGCAGAGTGGACTACTCAACATTGATGTGCTAAGGAACACAATTTCTAAGAAAGGTGAAAGGAATGCTCAACAAGAGTTTTCTGGGTGAAACAAATCACTTCAGGACTTCTCAGATCTTTTTTTATGCCCTTTGCATGGTAAATTTCTAAGGGGAAATGGGAGGGTCAATATTAGGTAGTGTTTCTGCTGATATGTTAGATTATGGAAGATTTTACCCCAGAGAACTTTATGAAACTAGTGATCATGGAAAATACTTTGGGAAATGTTAGTTGGGAAAATCCCTAACTTCCAGGATTAAAATTTCCTTAGTCTCTAAAAAATCAAATGCTCTCAATTAGTCCTTGAATGCAAGGTTATGAATCCTGGCTTCTACTTGCCAGTGGTGTTATCTAGGGGGAATAATTGAAAGCAGGAGATAATAATACAAGCCACCTATAACTGTTGTAAGATTTAAATAAATCAATATATGTTAAGAACTTAGAAAAGTGCCTGTCATATTGAAAGTACACCATCAGTATTAGCAATTATCATTAGATGCTTTAAAACACATGTATGATAATGGAATTTAGTTGCAATACTGCCCTTTCCCATCGACTTAAAATTGCTTTCAAAATGCCAGCACTTTGCTAGTGTATATGGCTGGCATACACCATAAGTTTTGGTTTACTTTATGTCGAACTTCCAGTTCAAATCTAATAAAATGGCTATTAGATACCTTGGTAATAATTAGAAGATTGTTTTCACTTGAATCCTTTTAATTGTTCCATTCTTAGGGTTTCTTTATATACTTGATAAGGTTTCCACAGTTATTTTAAAAGCCAGAAACTGAAGACAGTCACATAAGGATTAATTAAATTACCCATACTATGAATATCATCTTTGTCTTTTGGGGAACCAACATTCTGCTACTAGAAAACCTAGGATGATTTGATTACTAATATAAAGAATTCTATTATATATAACTGTTGATATGATTGAGAAAAAGGCCTATTCTTTAGTGACACATATACCATTGCAACTGTTTCTAAATGATGTAGTTTAACTGGTATTTACAACATATTATCGTTAGACTCTTCAGTGATCTCTCCAAAGGCAAATAATAAAAAAATAAAAACCACTGCAAACAGAACACTCCTTTCAAATTAACTGAAATGGAACAAAAATAAAGACATTTAAATACCCTAGAAGGAAAGCAGAGAAACATGTACATGACTTACTGGTGAATTAAAGAGTTATTTGAAAATAAACTTACAACACTAAACCAAAATATCATTTGGGCATAGGTATAGGTTTGGTACAGTAATCTAAAAAATACATGTGGAGATTTTACATATATAAATGTATTTTTTAAATAGTGGGATAGATCTATATCCCACTATTAAAAAACATCGTATGGTACTTTTTTCTTTATATAGAAGACAGTACATAGAGATCTTAGTCTAGTCTCATTTACCTAATTTGTCTAGTTATATATTTCAAATGTAGAACCAATTCAACTCTGGATAGAGGTATGCATATTTAAGAGAAATGAAGGGATGCCATAAGACAATGCATTCTTTCCTTTACATTAAATTATTTTGTCAGTCCTATCTGATCTTAAAATCATATAATTGAATCTTTACACATCTACCTATATTTTAAGTTCTAAACATCAGTGATAAACTAAAGTTAAACACTAGTGCTTGACTACACAAAGAAACAACCAAGTACATTGGCAATAAACTTTGATTTGACATTTATATGTGAAGTCATGTGATGGGGGAAGAATGTTGAATTCCAGGTGTGACATGTCATCTCATTGATCACAATCTCCTCCTGGGGCTTCATAGTTCAGAATATGCTACAGGGAAGAAACATCTGGAAAGTGGATGCTAGTAAGGGAAAATCCCTCCAGCAAAACTCCTTGCCCCAGAACACATCACCTGTTGGTAGCAGATGCTGTATGAAAAAAGGGCCAATGAAATCCTTCACAAGCCTTGTGGCTGTGGAAGCAAGAGCAGGTGTTGTTTTGCTGCATATTTAAGGTCATTGCATATTTCATTCAAGCTTTCAAACTCTTCCCGAATTATGGAAGAAATAATTCTGGGCCCACAAGGAATGCAAAAATTAAAAATACATAATCCTTGCCCTCAAGGAAGTTTTTCTTAGTTATGTAAATAACTAAGAAAAACAAATATTTTCCACATTTTCCTGAGTAACATATGTCCAATAGGTACCCCTTCTGGGTTCCCATCAGTAGAGATTACTTTCATTATGATTTCTTTTAAAGTGAACAATGCAGGATAGTTTATGTGCAAAGGTGTTCAATGCTGTGTTATTTATAGTAAAGGAAAAAAACAGAAATAATCTTCATGAATGACATAAATGGAGGTATGGAGAATTGGTCAAGTGGATTTAGGCTCACAAATGTCAGGTTTGCCTCCAAAATAAGGTGTGGTACTGGAAGGTTTTGGGATGTTCCCAGGCAGCATCATTAAAAGGGGGGATGGAAGACAGAAGAGATGCTTCTGCTCTGGGTGATAGGATCGGGGAAGAATGGTAAAGTCTCAAATTTCTTTAGACCATTGTGTTCTCATCATTGTTCCTGGGTTAAAGTTTGTTTGTAAATGATGCATGCATACAGGTAAGAGGGATTGAAGAAGGATTGTAACAAGGTTTCTGAAGGACAAAGCAGCACATGCACAATAACATTTGGTAAAATAACTCACCATCAAAGCCGTAAGTTCCTTTTCCATATACCTTATTTGAAACTCTGTGTCTACCTGGTGTCTCCCCCAACCCTCGCCCAGTTCCATGGACAGTCCAACCTACCCTCTTCACCCTACCCCCCTCATAAACCAGCACTGCCCAACCCAATAGTATCAATGCACCACTGTCATGCCCATCCACTGCACAAGTATCAGTGGGTGGAGACCCACATAATGGGCGAGAAGGTGTTGGACTCCCATCCTGGGGAGTCCTGCTATGTTCTCAAATAGAGGGGCACGAGTCTCTAGAAAGGATAGGCAGGGACAGGCCAGAATGTCAACCCTCAATGTTGTTGCAAGTAACCGAATCTTGTTCTTCAAGGAGTGAAGCTTCAGGTTGCCGTGGGTCCCCAGGAGAGAGGGAGGGAGGAGTAGAATAGATGGAACAGGGTGCATTTTGGGGATGATGGAACTGTTATACATGATCTTGCAATGATGGATACAGGGCATGTTAAATTTCATCAAAATTTTAAAAAGTGTATGGTTCAAAATGTAAACCATAATGTAAGTCATTGACCATGGTTAGTAGCAATGTTTCAATATTTATACATCTATTGTAACAAATATACCATCCACATGTAAAATATTATTTCTAGGGGAAAGGGGAAAAAAGGGAGGATGTTGGGTGTTTGGGAATCCCCTATATTCTGTATGTGACTTTTCTGTAACCTAAAGCTTCTTTGAAGACAAAATGAAAAAAATAAGACACTGGGGGAATAAAAAGAGAAGAAAATATCACTGTACATACAAGATAACAGATCTTACAGTGATGAAAGGCATAATGTCAAAAAAATTTAATTTTATGTTTTTTAATTATTTTTATTCCAAGTTTAAATTTTTTTTGTATATTATTTGTTATTTTTAAAATGATCATTATTACATTTTCTTATTAATTTTTTTTGTTATTTTCTTAGTTTCATTTTTGAAGAAGTTTTGGATTACAGAAGGGTTATAGCTGTGGCAGGGAATGGTCACTGGTGCAGGGTGTCAGTGATGGGGGATGCATGGGAGGAGGTTCACCTGAGGCATACCTATAATGCATATGAATGTGTTCAAGTGTTCATGGGTCATTGTCACGGTGGGTGGAGTTTCACACAATAACTGAAAGAACATGGAATTCCCATCCTGGGGAGCTCTGCCACATTCTCTAATGAGACAGCAAGAATCCCCTGGGTACAGGGGCAGTGACTAGTGAAAGAGGATGGACCTTTGACAGGCTCTTGATATTGAACGTTTACTTTTGAAATGAAACTTAGCCTAGTAACACAGGATGCCTAAGAGTTACCTCCTGAGAGCCCCCTTGTTGCTCAAATGTGGCCTCTCTCTAAGCTAAATTCAGCATATAAATGCATTACCTTCCCCCAGCATGGGACATTACTCCCAGGAATAAGCCTCCCTAGGCCTGAGGGATTACTACCAAGCACCAACCAGCAATGCAACTGAAAAAAGGCATTGGCCAAAAGGGGAAAAGGGTAAAGACAAATGAGTTTATATGACTAAGAGACTTCAAAGTGAGTCAGGAGGTCATTCCAGAGGTTATGCTTATGCACATCTCAGCAGGATCTCATTGACTGCCAAAGTAAATATTGCCTCAAATAACAGAGACATCCAGATACTACAGGCAGGGCAGACAGCTCAGGAGTTTGGCACCCTGCCATTGGGCCCTACTTATGAATTTTCCTCCTCATTGTGACAGAGTTGGACTCAACCTATACATGGTTCTTTTGCCCCTTCTGTTTGAACTTATAGTTAGTACTAAAGTTGATAGGTGTATGTCCAAGAGACTTAAATCTTTGGACTGTCCATGTGCCAGTCAGGCCCTGAATCTCAACACAGTTGCAACATTTACTCTCTAGTTCATTGGACTCATCCAGGACAACTAACAAGGAGATGATGATGGACAATGCCCATCCCAAGGGACAGAGAGAGTCTGCAGCTGCAAGCAAGATAGCCCCATCCATCTGCCCCATGGGATCTAAGCCCCCTCTCAGTTAGGCGTGGAGTGGGCATCACCATCCCAGAATCCTCAGGATTAGGGAATGAATGATGGACCAAAGTAGACTTACTGCTAATCCAGTAAAGACTTATTGTTATTCTAGCAATGGAAGAACTTTTATCATTGATGTGGAGGCAGTAGCCACCAGAGGTTCTGAGGGGAGGGAGAGGGGAAAACAGATGTAATATGGGGACATTTTTGGGACTTGGGGATTGTCCGGAATGACATTGCAATGACAGATAGAAGCCATTATATCTTGTCATAACTTACAAAATTGTGCGGAAGAGAGTATAAACTACAATGTATGCTATAATCCATGCATAGTGTCAACTAATGAAGGATGTTGTTAGTGTGGGAAAATGTGGGAGAGGTTGGGAGTGGGGCATATGGGAATCCCCTATATTTTTTTATGTAACATTTATGTAATCTAAGAATCTTTTTTAAAAAATTAAAAAGTATATTAAAAAATAAAACTGCAAAAATCCTTTACTAAATTCTTAAAAAGGAGTAAATAAATTCAATAAAATCAACAACTTAAAGCCATTACATAACTACAGAGTTTAAGAAGAATTTTTCTGTGTTCATTATTTAAGTATTTAAGACCTAGGGCAGAGTAATAAGGAGCTATATTCTTATTCATCTAAATGCAAATTTATTTATTATGCAGGAAATAATTGTTGTAACACCACCATCACCATCCTCATCATCATCATGATGCCATAAATAAAAGCAAGGAAGAGAAGAAGTTCTAGATTTTATATTAAATCACAGAATTTCTCTGTCCTAATGAGACTGTAACTGGGGATATACAGGACTTTACAACTGTGTTCATAAGCAATTGGCATTTTTCAACAGTTATAGAGATGGAATAACATTGAAATCTTTCCCAACAACAGAGGTAGGAAGTGGGTTTCAATGTTGCAGAGTATGAAATGTGTTTTTTTTTTTTAAATTCACACATCTATTGAAGTAATCACCCTTAGACTCTCAAATTTACAATCTTCTTTGCCTTTGATTATTCATAGGCTTCAAATTTGACTACTACTTAGCACTGAGTCTTCCATTCCTATACAGTTGATTTCATAGTGAGGAAATGATACATTTTAGATTTAGATTCTTCTAAATTCTCTAAATTACACTTAGATCTCTTTTCTCCAAATTACACTTAGATCAAGGGATCTAAGTGTAATTTTAATTCCTTGTTGGTTTCACGTGGGTCTACAATACTGTGTAATCTGACCTGCCCCACTGCTTTCCTTAATCTGAGCTGTCTGTCCCAGTGCCTCAGGCAGAGTTTAAAGCAGCATCAGCAAGGAAAATCTTAGAAGGCATCTCCAAAGCAGATACTAATGATTTTCATACTGCCAACGATTTGGGTTTATTCTCCTTTGTTTGCATTATTTTGATCAATTTAGTTTATAAGTGGCTGCATGTTTTTTTTCCCTAATATTTATATATTTTCTGATCTATAGACATAATACAAATGGTCATGTAGTCTGGGACATGGCCATAAACAATTTCAATAGCCTAAATAAAGGTGAATAATCAGTACAGCACAAGAAAAATATATGCACATACTGTTTTATTTTATTAAAAGTGTATGCAAGTGACCTATGGACTGGGGTTAACAACAATACTGTAATATTCTTGCATCAATGCCAAAGATGTACTGTGTTGATAATGGGGGAATATGGAAAAAGTGTGCCAAATGTATGCTATAGACCATGGTTGGTGGTAATAGTTGATGATACTATCTCACAATCTGTTACAAATATTCCACCATGGTGTGGTGTGTTGGTGAAGGGGGTGTTGTATGTGAATTCTACACATGTGCATGATTATTTTGTAAGTTCACAACCTCTGTAATAAAATTATACTTAAAAAAATAATAGGATGGGTTGGGAGAAAAATACACCAAATATAAGATATGGACAGTAGTTATAAGTAATATTTTGTTGATGCTCTTGCATAGTTTGCAACAAATGTTCCACAACAATACAAGGTGTTGGTGGAGGGGTGATGTATGGGACCCCTGTATGATGTTATGCATGTTTATTTTGTAAGTTCACAGCTTTTACTATAGACTTATTGTTTATGTATGTTCATGTATGAATGATATACTTCAATAAAAATATATAAAAAACCAAAACCAAATATAAAAACTGTGCAGGTGGCATAAATTATAAAAGACAAGCCACCTGAGGGCTCTGGAGACACCCAGGTCCTATATAAGGGGGGATAGCCCCAGAGACTGACGCCTTATCAGTGGGCTCTATTTTGGAACCCGTGCTCCTGAGAGTGACAGAATTGGACTCAAATAAGTCCTCCTTGCACATGGTTCATCAGTTTCCTTCTATTCAAACCTATATGTGATGCTGGAGTTTTTAGGTGTACTTCCAGAGACTGGAGCCTCTGGCCTACCTATGTGCCAGGTGTGCGTGGAATCTCGGTGGAGCTGCAACTCCTACCCTACAGCTCAATGGACTCATCCAAGTCACCTGGTGAGGAGACAACGATCGGCAATGGCCATCTCAGGGAATGGAGACGGCCTGCAGCTGCAGGCAGGATAATCCCACCCACCATATCCATGGGATATAAGCCCTCTCTCACTTGGAGGTGGAGTGGACATCACCATCCCAGTCCTCTCAGGATTGGGGGAAGAACTATGGACTAGAGTGGACTTAATGGTATTCTGTTGTACACATATGGTGATTCTAGCAATGGAAGAAATTATAACAATGAGGTGGAGCCGGTGGCCACTGGACACTTTCGGGGCAGGGAGGGGATGTGCAGTTGAAATACAGGGGCTTTTTTGGGACTTGGGGGTTGTCCTGAATGCTGTTGTGGCGGGATGTAGGCCATTTTAAATCAGCACACACCATTCAGAACTGTGTGGGAGAGAGTGTGGTCTACGATGTGAACTGTGGTCTATGGTTGATGGCAAGGCCCCAGGATGTGTGAGTCCATTGAGGGCGATGGGTCACACTTGTGGGAGATGTTTGTGTGGGATGTTGTGGGAGGTGTGGGAGGTGGGGAACATGGGAATCCCGGTAGGTTCCGTGTAATATTTAGGTAATATAAGCACCTTTTAAAATATATATATATATATATATATATATATAAATAACATTTTTGTAAGCAAATGCATATATATTTATATATCATTTTACAAATATTGGTATGTATTGTGAAAAATTTGAATTTTACCCACAATAAAAAAAAATGTATATTAACCAAAAAAAAAAAAAAAAGAAGAAACAGTTTAAGATTTACTAAAATTAAATAAAGATCTACCACATTCATTAAGTAAAAAAAAAAAAAAAGAAAGAAAAGCCAACACCTATAACCTATGGAATCAGTTTGCTTTCTTAGTTTCTTTAATTAAAATAATACTTACTCAAAAAAGTATATGCAGATGATTGTTAGAAGTAATGAATAAAGTAGAGTTTACATCTTTACTAAGGTGTTTGAGATGTTAGGTCAGATCACATGTAAAATTACAAATTCTTAAAGGATGTACTTGCTGGTTATCTTCAGTGTAAATACAAAATGTGAACTATTTCAACCTGGAAAATTGCATTGGCTCACTATAATATTTTATTAAATACCCCAGAGCTCTTAAGCTGTGAGTCCATGAAACACCACAGCATTTACAAACCATTTGGAGTCCTTCTTTAGGCTTCTAGGGTCAAAAAATGGGTGGAAAAATTCTTTATTCTGGCACACAAACACTCTCAGATTATTGAAAATCATCATTTCAGCAATTATTGTAACCACAATATTCACAGCAAACACACACACACACAAAATAAAACCCACACTAATTCCTCAGTCATAGTGTAAAATCAAAGCAGTATTTTATAAGTGAGTGCATTGAGTGCTATCTTATTCATTCTCCCATGTTGTAGGATCACTACCATATTCATTTAAAGTTTTTAATATGTCTACTTGAACTATGCACACAATCACTATATTTGCTCTCCAAACATGTTCACCAGGGCAAATAATAAATAAAAATAAAAGTAATTCCATCTCTTTGGTATCTTTTTTAACTCACCTCTCTCTACCTTGATTTCCCTTATCCCAAAAACTTACATCAAAGAAGAAACATTGAAATATAAATTTCTGAGTGAATTCTAAAAGTTCAAAATTTGATCTTAAAACATTGTGTCATTGAAGACTTGATCATCTTAAAGTAGATTTTTTCAGGATGTGTTTTATTGAAATAATAATTTGCAATGCACCCTTTCATCA
The DNA here is from genome assembly GCA_026826555.1 of Tolypeutes matacus. Taxonomy (NCBI): domain Eukaryota; kingdom Metazoa; phylum Chordata; class Mammalia; order Cingulata; family Chlamyphoridae; genus Tolypeutes; species Tolypeutes matacus. Next base: position 69,300,860 of record JAKSZT010053883.1, read on the forward strand.
TCTTCCACTCCCTTCTTTTTCATAGTTTCTTCCTTATAGTATTCTTTATAATATGTCATTATCAGTGGCTGGCAATATCAAAAGAATGGTCTTCCTTTCTCTAGGCTGGCACTTCCCTTTTCAGGTTTGGCCAACCCCCAGAAAGTGAAAGAAGCTCCACATTACATAATGAACCCTCTAGAAAAAGGTGAGTATCTCAAACTGAGAAAATATTGCTCCATGACTTTTTTTCCTAAAGTGGGTGCTTGATAGTTTCATGGTCCACATATAACTAGCAACATTCTTTTTTCCAGCTGATAGACTGTAACTGGTTTTTTATAGTTTATATAGTTTAGGAAATTTCAGAGATTTCTATAGTTTCCAACTTCATCCCATCACTCAGAGGTAGTGATAGGAGGAAAGTATATCCAAGAGTGACTTTTAAAAGCAAACTTGCCATATTTTTTAATTACCTATTGACTATATCAGAACTTTTAAGGATAAAGAACAATTGAGAAAAATGTGTCTTCTAAACCTTGGCTCAAATTTTGAGCCATGTTGATAACTTAATGTTTTTCCTTATGTAGAAATCTATGCATGAGTCTTTCCAATCTACTGTGTCCTTTAGAGGGTCAGCTATATAAAAAGGCAGAATAGGCAGTGATCTATTTTAATTCATTCATTCAACAGACATTTATTGAGCACTGAAATTTATTATGTCGGGGAGACTAATCTTAAGGAATCCATATCTAGGGAGTTAGAAAGACATAACAGTACTAATTACAATATAGAGTCATAAGACCTATGTGCCCACATAGTGTTTTAGGAACACAGAATAGTAAATCTAACTCTTGACTATGGAGTAAGAATTGAAGGGGATGCTGATATTACATAAGGCTTTATAAAAGAGATAGAATTTGAATGGGATTTGATGGCTAAAACATTATATCTTGCACTCAGACATAATCTAATGAAATTTGTACAATCCTATTCTAGGGATAGGGTTGACTCAGGAGATATTACATCAATAGGAGTGGAGTGAGTTCCAAAATTTACAGATTTTTTTGGAAACACTTATTTACAGGACACTAGAAAGACACCTCCCTAACATTATCAGTCCTGTTTATATAAAATCTCCATGCTAACTAAAGAGACTTTCCTTCAGATTTTAGGGCAGGCTCTTTGTCTTCCAGGAACTAATATTAAAATTTAACTATCTCTAGAAGAAATGATACCTTCATAGCTCACTTGTATTTCCAAATTTACTGAAAGCAGCATGGTAGGCATACATTGAGGGGGTGACATACTGGAGGTAGAAAGATGTATAGGTAACTTTTCCTCATTGTGTTATTGTCCCTTGGGCTAACCCAAAATTAGTTCTACCTAGCAGAGAATAAAACAATAAACAATAAAGAGAAAAAAGCAACCATCTGAGAATTATAGGACCCAGAGGTTATGGAGGTGTTGAAAAAATTAAGGTCAAAAAAGCTTCCCTCTTTCTTTCCCTTCTCTGGTCTTTTTTTGACCACCTAATACATGAATTGTGTATCAGTGGGATGAGAGAAAGCAGGTAATCCCTAGATTTTAATTCACATTTTCTTATTAAAGGAAGACGTATTCACTAGAAAAATTTTCAGTGGAAAAGAGAACGCATCTACATATAGATGATATCTAGCTATAGATTATATATATATATATGTAGATATGTAGATATAGATATAGATATAGATAGATATACACATATATTTATTATTAAGAAGGTTTTGCACATAAAAGAATTAAATGTGATAAAAGAATAAAGGCAGACTGCTGGTTTAGAGAGGACAGGTTTTAGTAGCTTAACATTCATTTAATAATTTTAAAATTTTTGATTGAAGGCAAGTCTCTCCTGCTATACAAACATTTTGAAGCCAAAAGTAGAACTTTGTTATACAAGAGTTTCAATATTTTGGAATGTGAAGATTTTTATTTTGCTTCATTTTGGCTAGAGGATCAATAGCTGGCCTCTACCCATGAGTGTTTATATACCAGAGTTCAAATCCCTGCTGTACCTCAGGCTAGCTGCAGTCACACTTATTTGGATGGTTCAAAGATAAAATTACTGCTTAAAGTCAGGACCATAATAGCAGCTACGCCCTCAGGCAGCAGCAGCAGCAGGAAGGCTGGAGCACACTTACAGCAGTGTTGGATATCACAGGGAATCGACGATGCCTCTGTAACTCACCCTTCTCCTTAGTAGAAAATGTTTACAAATACATAGGAAGAACATCACCAATGAAATAACTAAGAGCATACAAATATAGGTGTCCATATAAGGAACCAACCCTGTATCTTCAAAACCTGCACAGTGTTGGTAACATTTTATTAAAATTTAATAATGAATATTTTCCTGGAAAACAATTTATATTTTAAGGACTTCAGAAAATTCTAACTCATTTAGCCTATGGTTCCCCTTCCAGGAATTTATCTTAAGGACAGCTGAGAGCTTCTTTTGGTTTAATCACTATTCTCATAAACCTGGTGGCCAGTTCTGTTCCATTTGGGAAATGTACCAACATATACACTCAGGAATGGCCAGGGTGAACTTTTCTGGCCTCATGCCTTGCAGTAAACGCTTCTCCACATAAACCAGAGTAAACAGCCCAGCTGTATCACACTAGAACTCAGCTGTCTTCTTTGCAAATATTTACCATTCCTAAAAGCTTGTGTTAGGATTTTTTAAAACATGAGAGAGTCCAATGGCTACCCACAGAGTTAAAGAGTTGTAATGTAACACCTGGCTTCTGATATGAGAAGTCTGTTCAGGTTGAATATGAGTTTTACTTGTTCAGCTCAGGTTTATATAAATGTGTTCTAGCAGATTCTTGTATTTAAAGGCTGCTATTCTGATTTTTGGACTTTCAGAGAGAATGCATTATTTCAGCTCAATCAGAAAAATAGTGCTTACCTTGAAATACTCTGGTCTCTTTGTTCTTTGCAAATAATATTTATTTCTACTAATTATGAAGGTAATAAGCATCATTTGAAAATAATATGGAAAATATAGAAAGAAAAAGGAAAAAAGGAAAATCATTCATTAGGTTGGATCATATAAAATTGTCCTTTGGTAGATTTTTAAAAATTAGCTATCCACAACTCTGTGTGAGTCAATTTAATATAATCCCACCATTCAGAGAGAATAATTTGATGTATTTCATTCCTGTCTTTTTAAAGTATGTATTTTTATATAGATCCCAAAGGCTTCCATATGGTCCAACCAAGCTCACCAGGGATTGGTGGTAAGTGGAGTTTCCTTCTCTAAGGCATACATCCTCTAGAAACTGAGCTAAAAGGAAGTTGAATAGAGATTCAAAATAGGGCACTGTGGCACCCTTCCTTTTCTCATTGAAAACATGAGTAACAAAAGGATACTTACAAAAATAGTTACTATCTATTGATCACTTACAATGGGTACTATGCTGTGGGTTTAATGACTTTTTCTGTTAGGAGGGTCTTTCTTGGAGTTCCATATACCCAGGCCTCAACCCTTACTTCCACCCCTCCCACTATTCTTTTTGGTCGTTGGCCTGTGTGATAGTTTTATTTATAACATGGCCCCAGATTCATTAACACTCTTCCCATCAAGAGTGGGCTCCATATCTCCTCCCCTTGAAATGCACTTAGGTTCTTGTTAGATTCAATAGATAGAGTAGGGCAGAAGTAATGGTTCATTACTTTCAAGACTGGTTTGTAAAATGCCATTTGTCTTCTGCCCTGTTCTCTGAGAAAATGACCTCTTGGAGTCCCAAGCCATCATATAATTAGTGTGACTACCCTGAGGCCACCATGCTAGAGACAAATCTGTGGAGATACCACAAGTACATTACATGGAGAAGTCATGAGACTACAGGAAGAGTGAGAGTGCCTGGGAAGCCCCCAGGTCTTCCAGCTCCTAAGTGTTCAAGTCATTCCAATAAGGCCTTAAATATCAGGTCCTTGCTAAGCTCTGCCCAAATTGAAATCTTGTGAATAATATAAATGATTGCAGTTGTTTTAGCCACCAAGTTTGGGTGTCATTTAAAAAAGAATAATGAAATTGGAGAACTTACACCACCTGACTTTAAGACTTATTACAATGCTACAACAACAGACAGCATGGCACTGCATCATGATTGACAAAGCGATCAGATGGAACAAAAAAGAAACTCCAGAAATAAACTCCCTGTGAGAGTCAAAAACCTGACTCCCTGTAATAAAAACTAAAATACCAAAAAGAATGGATAAGTAACATAAACTGTAAGGTAGGTCAAGACAAAGCATGAATGTGAATAGTAGGGTCTGGTAGAAAGCACCAGTCTAAAGTGGGCAGCTATTAACTATGATTTCCATTCAGAAAATGGAAGCTTAAGTTTATCAGTCCTTTAGGCTGAACTCTTTCAACTTTTTTGTACCATACAAACTTATTAAAATATCTGTGGCCTCATCATGGGAATTAGAAAGAGCTTCCTCTGAAGATAGTAATTATATGCTGTAAAATTGTCATAATGTAGAACTCTACATAGTCTCTAAAAGTAAATGATGCCCATAGATTTACATCTGCACAAATTCTTCACCATAAGCTGCAAGCTCTGTGTTGTCTGGGTTCATTCAGGGAATTGCCATCTTGACACCTATGCCTTACGTCCTGACAAACACTCAGCCTATTTAATTGTCTTGGAAGACTCAAAGAATCTACCTTGATATTACATTGCTTGCTTTCTTATAAAAGCTGTACATTATTAATAGAAGTAATTATACACAACACACACAGACACACACAAAGGGAGAAGATTAAAATGTGTGGTGGCTGACCAGTCAGGGAATAACCACCCTTAGATCTCCAGAGTGACTAGAATACTCCTTTAGGAAATATTCTGAGAAGAGATTGTGAGAAACATGGATGATAAAGCCATGTTTGACATTAATACTTTGCTTGTAATAAAACAATTGTTATCAACACTTTTTAAAATCAGCATATTTCTTTATCTACTTTTCTCAAAGAGGATGCATTATTTATATATTTTTTAAATGTAACAATCAAATGTTACCTTGCAACTCTCTGCCAGGATATCTCAGTATATTCTTGTGATTATAGGCCCAGAATCTCTGTGAAATTTGGATAAAAGGTAATTTGCCATATTACTGTCCCCTACATCATTAGTCATCGTGGCCTAAATGCATTCTCTTATAATTCAATATGATTTGAGAGAAATTGCTTTCATGGCATTAACTATATTATATTCAAAATTGTATAAATTATTGAAATAGTATGCTACTGCCAAGGCAGGAGATAGTTGACATGAAAAAAGTTTCTTTTTAAATTATTCATGGAAAAAAAAGTCAGTCTCTTGTCAGAAATTATTTTATACTAAGGCTAGCTTGTGGGACCTACATTTAAATACGAATCACAAAAAAATCTGAAAATTTCAGATACTCATAATACTATGGCCCTGAATAAGAGGTTGTTTCTTTAACTCATTTCCATCAAATGAATTAAATATTACAGATTGTTTCATACCTAAGTGCTATTTAATGAGTGTTATTAGCAATAGGGAAATTATTCTTAGGTAATTCCTTATGAGTCATGAAAAAATAGAGAGGACCTATATAAAAGTATTCAAATTTGGTGACTTATATTCAGTATGTTTTAGTAGAATATAGAATCTCTATAACCAATAAATTTTATATATGTATATACATATCTATTACATAAGATAAACACACATAAACACATAGATAAATCATATATGTACATAAAATCATATATGCACATATACAAAATTATATATGTATAATGATATATGTACATATGAAATTGTATGTGTATATATGTGTATATTTAAATATATATATGTTAATTGTGTAGTTGGAGATATATATTGTATATATTTATATATGTGTATGTTTGCCTGTAACATCATCATGTATAACATATCTTGTAACATCATTATGTGCCTTCTTTCATGTATTATTGAAATACTGAAATATGGTATTACAAGGGACAAGTCTAGTTATATAAAGTTAATCTCAAAAGGTCTCTCTATACAGATTTATACATTATTCATTTGTTTAACAAATGTTTATTTATTGCTTGCTATGCTCCAGGGACTGTTATAGGTGCTAGTGTTTCAAATTTAATAAAATAGAGTTTCTGCTTTCTAGTAGCTTATAGATTATAGGAGGAAACAAATATTGAAATAGATTAAAACTGAAATTATATAAAGCTATATTGGAGACATATATAAATAAGGTATTATGGAAGCTAAAGGGACGCTCACCTAACTCAGATGAGTGGAAGGATGGGGAGGAAGATACACAGATACCCTTGGGAATAATTTGTTGTAACTACCTAAATGTTTTTGTGCAGTCTAGGAGATAACATGAGTGATGGCACAGAGTTGAGAAAATGATGCCCTATTTGTATACCATGTAAAGTCATTGTGGCTACAATAGTTGATTATACAACTTGGACGGTCATATAAAAAAATTATTCCCTCTATTCACTTTCAAGCCAAGAGCAATATGTTTTCTAGATGTTTCTGGAGAAACCACATGAATGTGAAAACTATTTTATATCAATCCCTGAGTACTTTACAGAATCATACTTAGCACATGGTAAGTGCTCAGAAAGTGTTAAATGAATGTGTTTCATAAGTTCTAAATGTTCCTTATTTTCCAGTCTTTAACACATTCAGTAAAAAAAAACAACAACAAAAAAACAACTATCTTCCTCATACTAATGCTACATTTTGAAGCACAGATTGACTTTATCATGTCTTCTTTTTGAACTAAAAACAAGTGAGCAAACTACTCCCTGTGATCCTAAGTAAGAAATTCTGGTTTGTGTATTAGTTTCTCTAAGGGCCTAGGTATGTATTATACTTTTCATATCCCAGTTGAAACGAATCCTGTATCTTTATTTGGGCTTTCTAGATACTATCATATTATATTTTTAAGAATGTAAAGATGAGGTTAAGACAGAAAAGTGTATTCTCTTGGGAAAGTGTGTTCTGTAACTATTTTTCCAACCTGCTGAACTTTCTTGTTTTGAATACTCCATTTTCATCATTTAGCAAATCCTACAAAATTAGGCTGGATCCTCTCTTCTTTCTGAAAGTTGCAAAACCCAAAAAACCTACCTGATAAATATGAGTTTCTTTATTTCATATTTTCCTTATTTCTAATTGTCATAAAACTGCTTATCTTTTCTTTCAAAGTTACTACCATATTGGTAGGGCAGAAAGTAATTCTCAATATTTGGTTTGGGGGTTGAGAGAAATGAACAGCAAGGATTAGCTATGTCAAATAATCCAATTTCTCTTTTAAACAAGCTAACTAGCTTAGTAGATAAAGGAAATTCCATGAACATATTGAGTATAGCATTCAGGAGCCATTAGAAAGTTTCTAATAAATGTTTAATCAATAAAATGAAGTGTGGACTGAGTGCTTACACAGCCAGGAAGAGTCCTAAGCCACTATGATGAGAATGTTGGTGGGTGAATTTATGTAAGTATAAAGGGAGAATGTTAGAGGAGTGCCACTGAGATCTGTAATTAGCCCTTTGCTTTTTCAATTTTAAACAACTTGGATGATGCTCTAGAAGGCATATTTATCAAATCTACAAATACAACCTAAGAGTGAGAGCAAATAATTTGGTTTTGTGTAATGAACAAAAATGTAGAAGTGTCCTGATTGCCATAACAACAAAATCATTTTTACTAAAATAAAAGTAATTTTTTGCCAGGAAGCCCAAAATTAGTTTAAGCTAATAAAGTACATGGGGAAGGAGTGGAGAAAACTGCCAATAGCAAAAGCAATTTAATTGTAGTCAATGTGAAATAAAAGACCTAGTATCAATGACCATGACACAAAACAGGATAAAAAAATTTCTAAAGAAGCCTTGGCATTAAAACACAGAAACAAGATCCAAGATATATGGCCATTGTATTCCTGGTATCCTACCAGGAATCATGCATTGTTCAGTTATACTCACTACAATTTAAGAGGGATATACTGATATGCTATTTTACAATTATAACAAAGGCAGAAGAAGAAAGTGCCCATATACTATACTATGTGAGGATATAGCTGAAAAAACTAGGAGTGTTTACATAAAGATAAGAAATGTGAGGAAGGAAATATTTTGGATTGGCTTGAGGATTGTTCTAGGTTGTGAGTAGGTTGCTGCAGTGGACAGAATAATGGTAGATTTCAGGTCAGTATAATGAGGTATCCCAAACAAGGAAAAGTTTCCAACGATAAAAGAAGCAATTTAATGAGAAAGTAAGTGATCTGTCATAGAAAGAGTCAGGTGATGAAAGACCACTAGTTTAGTAGAGAAGGGATTTCTATATTAAGTGGGGCCTTGAATCATATATGTTCTTAGGATTTTCAAATGTGAAATTCTATGATTCGTTGTTGCAATATATATGTATGTACACAAAGGAGCAAACCTGAGAAAAACACCATGAAGAGCTTAAAAGGACCTGGGTTACTGGAAACTGAAAACAAGATTTGAGGGAGGTAATGGCATTTAGAGAACATCAACTTAGGAATGGGGATGGGACTGTAGACAATTGGGGAAGGAGAGGAAAAGATAAGAAGGGTAGTGATAAAAATGCAGAGAAGATGAACAAGCAAATCAAAGGAGAGAAATGGAATTTTTCTCATATTTAATAATACCAAGGATGGCTTTTCCTTTTTTTCTCTATTTTTAAGCAAAAATGTGTAAATGGAAAATATGCACTGACAGACATTATTAATATCAGCATGTACTTCACCCATCGGTTTTATACCACCACATGAAAGCTGATTGTAAAATTTTCAGGAATTTAATGAGCTGCATTTTAAGCATGGGCATTATTAAAATAAAATTATAAAAATTAAATAAATTATCTTAAAAACAAATGTTATAAAAACTAGAAAGAACATTTCCTAATTATTTTACTACATTTTACTATCTGTGCTGTTGGGTTTATTTACATGTATTGTGCCTATATAGTAGAAATACTATATTATGGTCTGCTGCTGAACTTCTCCCAACTTTGTATTTAATGATGTCAAGGTGTTAGCTTGAAATTGGTCATGGTAGGACTATATATAGATTTAAAATATTGTTGATGTAAACAAACAAACAAGCTTTTGTAAATGGTTATTTACTGTGTTATGCCTGAGTGCTTAGGACATAAAGAACTCAAATAAGTTCTTGTTCAATTCCTGAAATGCAAAGGACATTTGAGTAATAGCTCTACGAGGAAAAGGAGATTATTATTTAGTATCTAAAAATTCTATTGGCAAGTTTTATATTACCCCCCGCCATTAGCAAATTTTTGTTTGTGTGCATTATAGTAGTCACAATGCATGTACCCAGATCAATGTGTTAGTATAATCAGATGGAAATGTTTCTGTTGATGAGTAACCTAAGAGCCCCTCTCATCCTGCTTCACCAAACACATAAACCCATACTTCCTGACCCTTTCTCTTTTTTTCCACATTTATCTCTGAAGTGCTTTTAATCTCCAGAGAAGGGATGGCCACCTGCCTTTCAAACATATTGCAAAAACAGCAGTGTCTATAGTTCATTTTTGCCAGCCAGTTATTTTATTGTATAAAATATGTACCAAAGGAAAGCAGAGTCACCAGCTGATGAGAAGTTTTATTATGCATATAGCTTTGTGCTTTTGGTCAGGAGTCAGCAGAATTATGCTATGACTGTAATATCAAACTGTTTCCATCAGGCCGAGAGCTATAACACTGAAATGGTACCTTATGTAATGAGTTGTGTGTTTGCTACTGAATTATATTTTTTGACAAATGGAATTAAATAGAATTTATAGGATAAGAAATAAACTTTTCTTTTGTAGTAGAGAAATATAATGTGTTTTGTTCTGGGTGTAGAGGCTGCTAACTGATCACCAAGCTCATTTCCTTTTCTTGGCACAAAATTAGATTATGTTTCCCAGACTCCCTTGCACTTAGTTATGACCAAATTCTGAATTTTAGCCAGTGGAATGTGAGTAGAATGGATGTGAGCTACTTCCAGGCTTGGCCCACAAAAACCTTCCATGTGTGGAAATCACATAATGAAGGTGGCAGAAATGCAAGATAGAAGAGAAGGTCCATTGAGAATGTAGCCAGGCTATAGAGAACAACTGATTTGGATGTCCCATTAGCAAGAAATAAACAGGCCCAGGCAGTTCTATAGGAGAGGTCTACCAATACTTAAAGAATTAATGTCTATCTTATACAATCTATTCCTAGGAATCAAGAAGCAAAATTCAAGGAAATAATTGTTATCTTATAAACTTATTCCAGAAAATAAAGAGGAAAACATACTCAATTCATTTTATGAGGCTGTTAAAATGTGATATTAAATATAAACAAGGATTGTATGAGAAAAGTAATTTCACTTATGAACAGATAAAATTTTTAATTATAATATTAAATCCATCAAGTTAAATGCAGCAATATATATAAAATATCATGACTAAGTAAAATTCTTTATTCCAGGACTGAAGAGATAATTTAATAATTTATCAATTTAATACTCTACAGAAAAAGATTAAGGGAGAACTATATATGATAGTGTCAATAGATTTAGAGAAAGCATTATGTAAGAAAAAATACTCTGTAACAAGAAAAAAATTGCAAACTACTGATAGAAAAGCTCTTCATAATATAAATAATATAAATAAAATAATAATATAATATAAATAAATATATAAATAAATATAATATAAATAAAAGGATCTATCAAAATCCACAATGATCCTTATCAGAATAGAAAATAAGCTGAGGAGCATAAATATTGGGAATAAAGCTCCAAAGTAGTCATTGTTCATAGATAATTATCTTTGTGAAGTATTTAAGAAAAATTATGTATTAGCAGAACTGATAAGAGTTGGCTAGACGAAAGAAAGGATGTTAGTTTTTCTCAAAGTAAATCTATAATTTTATGCAATTATGGCAGAAATCCCATCTGCATTTACAAAGCTCATGAAGATTACCCTAATATTAATATAGAAGAATAAAGGACGAATCGTAGCCAAAACAAAATTGAAGAAGAAAAATAAAGAGAGGGAACTTATTCTATCATATTCTCAAGGTTTACTATAAAGTTCTGGTAGAAAAATACAGAGCATATTGAATATGAAACACATGAAAATCACACGACATTCACATAACACACATATACACAGGTTTTGAATGTGATCAGGTGTATTGCAGTCCAGAGAAGAAGGCCTTATGAATTGATCAATGGTAATAGGGCAATTGGAGACCCTTACGAAAAAAGATAAAAGTGAATTCTTACCTTACATAATGCACATAAATAAGGTACACATAGATTAAAAGCCTAATTATAAAATACAACATTTTTTAACATTAAAAAAATGAAATAACTGTGATATTGAAGTTGAAAAAGAATAAGACAGAAAAAGCAATCCATAAATAAAAAAGATTGATCAATGTGACTATATTAAAATTAAACACAGATATACTCGTGCGTATGTGAGGCACCATAAGCAAATTTAAGTGAAGCCAAAAATTTGTAGAAAGTATTCACATAAGTGTAAACTAAAACAATTAGTAACCTGAATGTTTGAAGAACTTCAACAAATGAATAAGAAAATAAAAAGAGTAGGCTAAAAGAAAAATGGACCAACCACCTGAACAGGAAATTCACAAAAGAAGAAATTTTAATGGCCAATTACTCGAAAAGATGTGGAGTCTCACCTTAGTTAGGAAAATTAAAATTAAAATGACACAATTCCAAATCCATAATATTGGTAAAATTTTAAGAATTAAATAATGGCATCTATGAGGATGCCAGAAAATGAAAAATTACACACTGCTTAAACAACTTAGACCTGAGAACAGTTTGAAAATAGCAAGTAAAACTGAAGATACACACATATATCAACAATTTCATTTCCAAGTATTTACATACCTTGATACTTTAAAGTATGATTCCTCATCACCAAGGAACTTGTTACAAAAGCAGTATCTCAGGCACATGAAGATCTACTAAATCAAATCTACAATTTAACAAGATCTCCAGGTAATTTGCATCCATAATAAATTTTAAGAAACACTGCCCTAGATTAGGGTAGCGTTTCTCAATATTGGAAGCACACTAGGATCACCTGGGCTTCTTTTTAAATATTCCAATGCAAGGATCCTACTTCAGAAAAATTGAATAACCGCCTATATATTCAAAAGCTTCCAAGGTATTTCGCTGTGAATCCACAGTTAAGAACCTCTGTAATGGAGAAAATCTCACATATGCACAAGGTGGTATAGTAAAGATTATGGATTTATAAACTGTTATGCAATAAAATCCTCAATTGGAGAGAAAATGAGCTAACTAGGTCTATGTGAGTCAATATTGACTATTCTTTGAAAAAAAAGTGTTGATTGCAAAAAGCCATTTGAAAAAGAATCATGCAGTGTGAAAGCACAATACTACTCATGAAAATATTCAAAATACAGACAACTATTCTGAAAATTTTATGGTTACATATATATGTAATAAAACGTAAAAACATGCATAGGAAGCATACATACTTAGAGTAAATACAGTTGAAGATTATGGAAGAGGAATAAAAGTGGTATAGATTTAGCTTTATCTATGTTTTCTTTTGTATAAGTAAACTGAACCAAATGTTTAAATTTGTGCATTGGTACATGGTGACTGTAATGTTATTTTAATAATTACCTGTATTTTTGAAATGGCATAAAATTTTAAAGATTAAATAACATCTAATTAAAAGGCCCCCTGTTTCATCTGGTTATTGCAAATCTGTAAATGAGACAACCTGACATCTGAATGAAGTAACAGCCTTGTAAAGTTGAGTGCTAAATAGACATTAGCGTTATTAGTAATAAAATGGTAGTAATAGACATGGAAGCAAAAATCACAAACATTAGTGTTATTCTAATAGAAATGAAATCCTTATAAAATAAATAAAAAACACTCATCATTTTCTGGTCTCACAAACACAGCTCTCTAATGATGCCTTTCCCCTTTATGTTTTCCCCATCTTTCTTTATATTTTCAATCTGTCCTTCCTTCTCGTCCTTTTCCTTTCTTTATCCACTCTTCTTTGTCTTTTCTCTTTTTATAATCTTTTGCTTATTGCTTTTCTATATGTTTCTTCCATTTCTGCTTCCTCTCTTTTCATTTGCTTTTTTCCTGATTCTCTCAACCCCACTGTGGGTATGCCATGCAGCAATTACACAAGCACATTACCGTGATTTTAATAAAGAATTTCTACATATCAAACGTTAAATGCCTTTGACCCAATGCAGTGATTGATGTCATGGTAAAATTGAATTCTTTAAAACAAACTCAAAAAAAAAAACCAAAATAACCACCACCAACAAACTACAGCATCAATTTAAAAACTAATTTCTTTTATTGGGTTAATTTCCAATAAGTTCTACAGTCTGTGTCAACAAAAATCAGGTCAATAGATTGAGACAAAAGGGGAACGACAAGGATATACTTTCGTAAAGCTATCTGGAAACCAGAAGTCCACATCCCTTAGGAAGGGGGTAGCGTTTTGTTTAATGGTATACTGTGAAAAAAAAAAGTGCAGCTGTAAATAAGACCAGCATGGCCTTTGGGGGTCATTTCAAAAGTCAGGCAGTCCCAGAGAAATAGTGTGTTTCTGTGTGTACAACTTGGGTCTCAAGTTATGCCACCCTTTTGGTCATTAAAATCCTATAGTCTATCTTTTGCAGCAATGTTTAATTTCTAGACTGCACATTATCATATTTCTAAATTCTAATTGTTAACCATTCAACTGCCCTAAATTCCCATCTAACTCCCCACCACCCCATCACCACACATGCAAGAAATTTTCCTCCCAAACATATGTAGGCCTTCTCTATCTACCCTCTCCTTCATCTCTCAGGAGACATTGCCATGTTTCAGCCTCGTGCTAAATGAGTCCTATTATTTACGCATCCTCTTGGGAAGTGAGCAGGGTACTTTCGAGAAGGTGCTCTCTCAATATACTGCATTATCATCAACTAGCTGTTTTTTTTTAACTCTTAATTTTAGAGGTAGTGATAAAGTTATTGTTCTTTTTCAACCCATTCTGGAAAAGACTTTGATTTTGTGCCTTTTCACCTTGTTCAAATAATCCAGAAAATGGAGTGAGGTTGAAAAATAGAAGAAAGGTTCCAACAATTTGGACACAGCTGAATCTGTGGTGGCCAAGTTGCATGTTTGAACACAGTGAAGAATGGCAAGTAATTAGGCGGAATAGTTTTTCAAAATGAATTCCAGAGTAAAAAATACTTTATTGCTTTTATCTATCAGAAAGATGGTAGCTACCTATAATGCACAAGATGCTGTGTTCTCTTAGCATAGGAAGCTACAGTGAGACAGATGGCATGCTTCTTTGTGCAATCTCCTTAGAAACCAGGGTCCATGCAAATAAAAACGGTGCAAAAGGAGGTATCAAATTGCTCAATATCAAATAAGGGAAATACAAATTAAGTTCTGGAGGAGTTGAAAGGAGCACTTTTGCCTGCAGGGAAGAATTTTTCAAGGTAGTCAATTTTATATAGGGGGCTTATATGGATTATTAGGGCTTTAAGGGTAGGGACTATGGACTGGTCATTTTTACAACAGACACTTATAAATTAGACCTTATTAAATCAGTAAAGAGGAGAGGAAGAGGCCTCCAGACAAACCAGAATTCCTTGCAAAAATACAGAGAGGAATACTAGAGAGAGAAGGAAATAATTTTCATTGAATACATAATAGGTATGAAGCACTGTGTTGGATCTTTAATATCCATTACCTCATTTAGTTCTCATAGTCATACTACAAATTAGGAATTATTAACCTAATTCCAAGAAAAGAAAAGTCTGAGACAAAACATTGGCAAGACAGGGTGTTTTCTGGGCTGCTCAAGGAAATACCATGAAATGAGTTTGGTTAAACAAGGGAATTTATTAGTTAACAGTTTGAGTCCAAATCAAGGTGACATCAAAGAGATGCTTTCTTCCCCAAGATTGTGGCATTCTGGGGCTGGCTGGCTGCTGGCAACTGTTGGTGCTTAATTTGTCACATTGCAAGGCACATGGTGCTGTTGCCTGGTCTCTCCCTTCTCTTTCAATTTCATTGATGTTATCTTCTTGCTTCCTATGGCTTTCCCTCTGAATTTCACTCCGCTTACAAAGGACTCCAGAATAAGGATTAAAATTCATCCTGATTGAGGTGGGTTGTACTTTAACTGAAAAAATCTCATCAAAAGGTCCTACTTACAATGGGTTCACATCCATAAGAATGGATTAAATTTAAGAACACGTTTTTCTGGGGTACATACAGAAAAACCACGACATTGGGTTTCACCCCAATGTCAGTCTTTTACGAAAGTCTGTGTTTGTTACACTAAAACATGCGACCTCCTACATAGGGTCTAGGCTTGTTAGTCATGGTAATAAGATTCAAAATGTAAATTCCCATATGCAAATTAAGGCCACAGACCCTGGAGTTAGGCTGACTTGGAACACAGCAGCTTACTATCTGTTTGACATTGAATAAATAACAAATTTTGTGATCCTTGGTTTCCTCCAGGTAAAATTAGAATAATTATAGGACCTGACTCATAGTGTTTTTGTGAGAACGTATGAGATACAATAGATAAAAACTAGAACAGTAACTGGCACATATTATATATTTGATAAATGTTTTATAGAACTAGCATTAAATGTTCTTATGTTGAATAGCCTCAACAATCTTCTTCTCTTTTCCTTTGGAATTTCAAAATGGTTTAGGGCAATGTATATTTCTTTTAATTTATTTAGTTGGCTTTACTTCCTTCTAAATAATACTCTCTTGGCACTGACTTGTCTTATATGATTAGGTGGACTGTACCATAAACTCAGCCATATATTTTGTTTTTTGCACTGATCATCTTTATTGAGATATTTATCTTTTAAAAATATAGGGCTTATTTTGTTTAAATTGAATCACTGTAGTATCTGGTTAGAGAATGAGTGAAAGCATAAAATCTCTATGCTTTTTTCATTAGGTCAAAACCATTATTCCTTGTCATAAAAAATGATGTATATGTATCTTTAATACATATTGATGTATGTCATTTGCTCAGCCCACACAGAGAGCCAAACTTTTTCAGCCTCTCTGACCCAGGCATTCCCTCTTATATAAAGCAAACAGAGCACAGCTGGATGAGAACAGGAACTGTAGAGAAGCCAGGCCCCCCTGCAGCTATGAATGGCTTTCTGATAGTGCACTGACTCCAGTTCGTTTGGAGGGTAGAGTCATAATTGGTTGAGCACAAAGTCCCCACATTTAGCCCAAAGGTAAACAGTAACACCACCACCAACAAAAAACATCCCAGAAAAATTTAGTTTTAAAGATAAAACTTCATGGTGAGGAACCATCTTAAATGAGATATAAAAGATGCATAGGATAAATATAAATAAATGAACTCCAACTAACGAGTAGAAAAAGAAAGGTAACAAAGAAAGGTAAGACACAGGACAGAAAATTAAAATAAATTAATATATAATAGAAGGATAGAATAAACAGTAACTAATATTGATTGCATAATCACTATGTGCCAGGCATCATTCTAAGCAGCACTTATACATATAAAATAATGATATCTTCAAAATATTTCTGTGAGAAATTATTATTTCCATTTTGCTGATAGGGAAACTGAGGCAAGTTCATTAACTTGCTCAAGTTAAATAGCTGTTAACTGGGGTCTAGGATTTAAACTGAGCTGATCTGATTCCAAAGTCTGAATCTTTATTTCCCGGGCTATATGGGCAAAAACAGACAACAGAAACTTATAAAACAAAATACTGAAGAGAAGCATGCTGCTGCATAGAGAAATCTTAGCAGCTCACAGAGCTAGGGGAGGTTGTTGGTACACTGTCCTTATAAACTCTTCTGTAATTTTGTGAGTGTGCCCATGAATGCATTTACACACAGGGTTGTAAGCACAGTTTATGTAACTAGCTGTAGCTACTACATTAAGATATTTTCCACTCTGTACTATTGCATTTATATCTTTGCTTGCCTGTCTTATTAGACTGTGAGCTCCTGAAAACTGGAAAAAAAAGATCTTTTACTGATCTATATTTTCCTTCCCAATCACTGGTGCAATGTTTGATATATTTCAAGAGCTCAAATATCCCAGTTTGCTCCTCTCCCTATCACTTTTCCTTCTCCCTATAACACACCATTTATAACCTCACATTATACTTTTAATCAAAATTATTTTCTCTTTCCACATGTAAGTCTCTGTGCCCTCATGCATTGCCTTCTCCCTTGTTAACAGAGATGACTCTCTGCTCCTATACAGGTCCTGCTCTCTACTCAAGCACTAAGCCTATTCCTTCAATTAATCAAAGGCATCACTGCATCATTTATCCCTCTGTATCTTACATCATCCATTGTTTTACCTTTATTCAGCATTCCCATATGGTGTGTTTTGATTTCTCTAAGTTTAAAACAACAACAATAAAAAATCTGAGTTTTCTTCTCCCTTCAAATATCCAAATACTGCTTCATTTTTATAGTAAAATTCCTCAAAACAGTGTCTCTACTAACTGCCAATTAATGCTATATCATTGTCTCTTGTTTTCACTCAGTTTAGACTCTCACCACCCCTTCTCCTCTATACTTACCTCCTCTCCCACTACTTCACAATGACCCACATGATACTTAATCCAGTGGCTAATTCTCAGTCCTCATTTTACCAGATCGGATTACTCAATATTCGACATAGTTGATCACTTGCTTCCCTCTGAAATACCTTCTTCACTTTGCTTCCAGAATAACACACTCTCCTGATTTTCTACTAAACCTCACTGGCTTCTTCTTCTTCTTAGTCAGCTCTGCTTTTATTTTTCATCTCACTGGAATCTTGTCTTAGAATGTCTCAGGGATAGATCCTTGGACTTCTTCTTTATCTACATCACTCCCTTAGTGATCTTATCAAATTTAATGGCTTTAAATACAAATAAAAAACAGACAATTCTCAAGCTTAACCCTCTGGCCCAGATCTCTTTCCTGAATTGTAGAACAGGCATAGAACTTCCTGCTCAGCAACTCTACTTAAGTGTCTAATATTACTTTGACCTTAACCCATCTGTATTAGTCAGCCAAAGGGGAGCTGATGCAAAGTACCAGGAATCTGCTGGGTTTTATAAAAGGTATTTATTTGGGGTAGAAGCTTACAGTTACCAGGCCATAAAGCGCAAGTTACTTCTCTCACCAGAGTCTGTTGCCACAAGTTGGAGCAAGATGGCTACCGTCTATAAGGGTTGGGCCTTCCTCTTTGTCTTAAGGCTCCATGGTCCCAGTTTCTTCCAATCTCAGCCCTAGGCTGGGATAAGTCTCGTCTCTCTCCCCAGGCTCATTTTTTTCCAGGTTCAGCTGCTCTGCCATCTCTACAAGGCCAGCTGTAAACTATCAGGAGAACAGCTCATCTTTCTTCCCTTGGCCTCTGCTATGCCTGTTGGAGCTCTCTTTTCTCACGTATCTGCTTCTCTGTGTATTTACTTCCCAGGGTTCCAGCATCCAAAACTCTACCCTCCCTTCTCTGTGGTGTGTTTCTCTGTGAGCCCCTTCCCACCAAGGCGGCGGGGACTCAGTGTCCTACTGATGTGGCCCAATCAAAGCCTTAATCATTATTTAATCAAGTAAAAGTGAAACCTCTGAATCCAATATAATCTAATATGTACAGAGGAACAGACCAGTTTACAAACATAATCCAATATATATTTTTTGGAATTCATAAATAATAATGAGCTGCTACAACATCTAAAGAGAAATCTTAATATTCCCACTCGCATTTGCTATGCCCTCTATTCTCCCTACCTCAATTATTGATAACTGGTCCCTCCAGTTTGCTTGTGCCAAAAATGCTTGAAGTCATTCTTAGTTCCTCTCTCTTTTTTGGACACGTCACATCCAATCCATTAGAGAATCTTTTGGTTCTGTCTTCAAATTGCAGCCAGAATTGAATCACTTTGCACCATCCATCCCTCTTGCCTGGATTATTTAATAGCCTACTAACTGCTCTTCCTGCTATCATTTTTGTCCCCATGCAATCATTTCTCAACACAGCAGCCACTGCAATTCTAATAAAATAAATCAGACCACATTACTCCTCTACTCAAAACATTCCAGTAGTTTTCTATAATACTCAGAAAAAAAGGTAAAGTCCTTTCAATGGGTGACAATGACTTTCTCCTCTTCATCCTGTTACTTCTTTGACATCGTATCTTGTGCTTTTCCACTATCCTCTAGCCCCACTGCTTCCTCGCTTTCTGACATTCTGCCTTATCCTGCCTCAGGGCTTATAACTTGTCATCATATTTATTTGGACGCTTTCTTCAGATTTATGCACAGTTTTCTCTTGTACCACTTTTAAGTCTTTGTTCAAATATCATCTCAGCAAAAATGATTTCTCTGATCATTCTACAAGTTTTATCCTTCCACCTTTCCTGATATAAATTCTTCACAGCACTTATCTTCTAACATAGTACATCAATTACTTACATGTTTTGTTTGCTATCTCCTCCCACTACAATGAAAGTTCTATGGTAACAGCAATATTTGTCCATCTTGGTCACTGATGAATCCCTACTGCCTAGAACAGTTTCTGTCACATAGTAGATGCTCAATAAGCCTTTGTTGAAAGAATTGAAATGTACTTATATTTCCTTCACTCCTCGTCAAAGAATAGTGACCTTAATTTTCATATTCCTAATACCTTACACACAAATGGTGTTTATTTATAAAATTAAAGCATAAAAGGCTATAATTCTCTAATTTTCATCAATAATAATGTTGGACTATATATCTCTCTATAAAATATAGAGCAAAAATAAAATAATAAATCAGGCACCAGTCTTAAATGAAAGAATAAATGCTTGGTGATAAAAGGGATAGGAATCAGGAGTCTAAAATCACAACCCTACCATTTCCTTCATTTCTGAGATTTATATGAAGTACATTTCCTATGTAATATTTGGAAATGATTACTAGGAATATGACACTCACTTTAGATTGTGTTTGTTTATTCGTATGTTATAAACTTTATAATCAACAGCAATCACAAGCCCTGTTGCCAATCTTCCCAACCACTATGAATGCTGCAAGGTGAATTAATTAGTAAGAACAGATGTAACACAGTTCTAAGAGATCTGCTGGCAGTGGTCCAGTAGCTGGTCTCACAGTAGAGTGTAAACTACATACTGCTTATGTAGATACTATCCAATTATACTCACATGTGAAATCACAGGGACGGCTGTGTACTTTTTTCTGCATCTCACTCTCAAAGATAATAACACACTAACACAATTTTAGAGATAATTGGAATGTTGTATTTAGCTGGAGATTTCATTGTAAGCTCATTACAGTTTGCAAACAATATTTACAATTTCTCATGTTTCTTTTTGTAAAATGCTTAACTACTTGCCTGCTGTAATATATAATAGGCGAAGAATTAAAACGTGTGTGCACCTGGTTTATTTAAATGACAAATTTTTATTCATGTTCTCAGTAATAGGCATTGGAAAGATAAACAGAAATTAAGTGGTTAATGAAATAATAATGACTTTGGAAAATTTGTTTTCGCAAACCTCTCAAGTCTCATTATCAAAATAAAATGATTGGAAATAATCTCAAAATGAAGTAAGGATTTCAATCTATTACCCTTTTTTTTTTTTGCAGTAACATTGTATGCAAAACATCTGCCACTCATTTAACAAGAGATTTCCATTATTTCAAAAATTAAGCAAAATCTAATTCAGGAATCTCAATTTTAGAATGGACAATATATAATTATAATACCTGATATATCATAGAAAGTCATGTCACAATAAATAAAGACTTTATATCCCATTTGGACATTGTTAGTTCCTTGGCCTATTCCTTTTTATCTGTTAATTCAGAGTTTAGCCAATAGCATATATGAAAGGTCTGATATTGAGATTTCTAAAAAGTCACTGTAAAATATTCACAAATATAAAATATTTCTGAAGCTGAGCACCATCTGAATTTACAAATTATCTTAAAAGTCTCTCTTTTATACTGCAGATGGTATCCTTATGATTTGGGGCTTAACATGATCAAAGAATAAAGGCCCCATTCTAATAAGATTTTTAATAGTGTAATATAATATATATCAAATTAGTGTATATGTCTTTTCAACTCAAAAGCCTTTTGGGAATACTCACCGACTCCTTCAAAAAAAAAAAAAAAAAAAAAAAAAAAGCCAGCAGATTTGTGTTTTTCCCTACCACTTCTACAGCTGCATTATTGCAGAGATATAATCAGGATTGGAAAATTTCTATATAAAAACAACAGTTAATATTTATTGAACACTTATTATTTTCCCATAACTGGGGTAAGCAAATTTGTATACATTAACTCATTTAATCCTCACAATGGTCCTATAAGGTGATACTCTTATTATCCCTATCAATGGATTTATTTTAAATGAGTGGCTAAATAATCTGTCCAAGGCATGAGACAAGTCGATTGCAGAGGCGGTTCAGATTTAGATGCCTCTTGGCACTAAAACCCTTGATTTTAATCATCATTTTATAATGCTAGTGTGCCACACAAACTTAAATACTGTAGAGATATATTCATCTTTTAAAAAATAAATACAATATGGATCATTTTGCAGAGTTACTGGAAATATATTACTATGAATTTTGTACAATTAGGCACCTAAATATGGCTAATAAAGACTTTCAATTTAAAATATGAACATTTTTAGACAGAGAACTTGAACATTTTCTTTAACAGATAAGAAAACATCAACCAATCAGTCAAACAAACAACAACAACAACAAAACCTAAACAGTAGGGGATATAAATAAGAATCACAAGAAACAAATAAATAAGTAGAGAACAGAGATACTACAGTGCAGATGTAATGATTTACTCAAGTCTTTGTGAAGAGGAATTAGAGATAATAAGAAATTTTCATGTTTAATTTAACTTTATACAACACTCCATGTGATTTTATTCTATGGTATAGATTTAGTATCAGTTTACATTTTTTTTTTTTTTTTTTTTTTGGTTTTACAAGATAAGGTAACAAACCATTTCAACTTTTTTTTTCAATCAATCTTTCAAACCATCAGTCCCAACTGAGTATTGGCTATGCAATACTAAAATTTAGAAGAGACAAATCAGGTAATCAGTTTCCCTTAATAAGGCTTATTCCTATTTCAATTCTAAATAAGTTTCATGCTACAGAAGTCCATCTGTACAAGGGAAGAAAAACAATGGGTACTAACAAGGCAGCCTTGAGTTTTCCCAGGAGGTTCTTTTTGTCTATTTTCATAAATATAAAAATGTAAAAAAGAAGAGATTAGTCATATCTCATACTTTGTTCCACTCTACCCATAAAACATTTTCCACTCAAATTCTTATACATGCGTATTATTTTTCAAAGTATTTTAAAAAGTCATTTATTTATACAACAGAGAAAATTATAACTAGATAAGAAGATTATAAGAAAATGACATCATAGGATGTTTTACCAGGAAAAGTAAATCAAATAATATTTCCCCAACAAACACTGCAATCAAACACCAAACACCAAAAAGCTAAAAGTCAGAAGAGGGAAAATCACCCTGAAATAATCTGAAAATGCAAACTTGAATCCAAGCAAAGGAGAAAAAAGCTGCACTGCGATTTTTCAAATTGTAGTTTCTTTATTATCTACTATAGATTTTTCAGGTTCTGATTTGAAGAATGCTCTAGCCCTACTATCATCAGCTAGGTATGCGCGAGAAGAAAACAAATATTTTTAAGTTCCTTCTATGAGGTACCTCTTAGGTGATTTAGCTATATTATATTATTTGCTTGGCTAGGTCAGTATTATATGATTGGTTGTGCCAAGTAAGTAATTTCCCTATTTATAGATGAAGAAAACCAAACCTGAGAAGAGAATTTAGGGAAACATGTCAGTCACACAGTTGGTTCAGGACTATTTTACATACCTGCATCAAAAGAGGCTTGCTTATGCTTTGTATGATTTCTGTATAAACAAGAGAATGTCCTTTATCTGCTCTGCAATCCGAGGTAATACTAGTTCTGAAATTCTAAAAGCATTAAAATTAAAATGAATAGTATCTTTTGCATAATTACTTCCCCACCCCCTTGTTACAAATTGTTATTTCAGAAGGAGAGGAGAACAAGAGGGGGAAATAAGAGATTTTCAGAAGGGTAGACACCCAAAAAGGATGTATGATTTTTTTCCCAGAGAAAATTATCTAAGTTTTTAAATTATTGCACTCCAAATTAGCTCAAAGCAAATAAAAATGACAATAGCAATACCCCTCTATCTGTGGCTTGTTTTCTATATAAGGCAATTTGTCACTGGTGAGCAAAACCTAACAGGAGTGTGTATATGTGGTTTTTTTCCCACTGCCATGATTAGATGCTTAACAGCACTGTGATTGAAGAGCATCCCTTTAAAGATCTCCACCTATTGTTTATTAAACATACATCTCCATGTGTGCAAAAGCAGCAGCAGCACAGGAACTGACAAGATAAGTGATGGCTGCAGAGGAAAGAAAAATGGCTATGTCTCCAATCATTGTTTGTTTCCAATTTATTGGTGTTGCAGAAATGTGTGAGCCCTTATGGAAAGTAGTGCTTTTGTGAATTTTTGATTAACCTGTATCAGCACCACACATCTCCCATCATCATTAAACAAGGCAGTTAAGTAAACAGATATAAGAGGCCATGGTCTCATCTCTAGAAATTTACAGCCATGGAAATTCAGCTAGCTATCTCATTTGTCTCACTTTTCTGCGAGTGGTTTAAGTGCCACCCACATGGTGGAACAATAGTAAACTAAGTTGCCATAATCATTCATCAATTCAAAAACCATTTGTTGCGCACCTTCTATTTCTAAAAGTATGCCCTCCATCCAACCCCTTGCAATGCAGTGAATCTAGAAGATTATAAAATACTAATTTAACATTCAAAAGCTAAAAAAGTATTTTCTTTTCCAAAGGTCTCCTCGCAATAACAAACAAAAATAAACAAATAAGAAGTTCTCTATTAATTACCCTCTGCATTCATAGTAACAACATTATTATATACGGCATATAACTTTCTGCCAATAGGAAGATGGTATGCACAATCTGCTATGAGAAGTTTTGAAGGTGTGTGTGTGTGTGTGTGTGTTGTGTGTGGATACTCAACAATCTTAAGGTAGCTCCAGTGTGATTTGGTTAAGAGATATAGAAATTAAATGTATGACTTATCAAAGTCTTTAACTCTTTTGTGATCTTAAAACATTGTAGTTTAGAACAAATTGCTTAGAGCAACAAAAGGGGAAAAATGGACAGAAGAAAAATATGGTTTTGCATGGAGGGAAACTAAAACCATCCCTCTCAAATGGTAACTGTCTTTTTTTTTTAACGTCTTTTATTGAAGTTTATCATTCATTGAACATCCACAAACAATATGCATTCAGCATAAGTTGTGAACTTACAAAACAAACATGGATATCATCATACAGGGCTCCCATACATTACCCCACCTTGCATTGTTATGAAAGAGCATTGTCAAAACATTACTACTAACTATAGCCAATATCTTACATTTGGTGTATTTTCCCCCCAACCCACTCAGTTAATGACACCCTGTATTAGTATAATATACTTGTTATATCATGAGAGAATGTTTTCATATTTGTTCTGTTAACCACAGTCCAATTGTCTTTAAAAGGACTTTCCAAAGGGTTTTATTGTCAGTGAATTGTGATGGTTGATCCAAATGAAGTTGATTATAAGCTGTGAGCTGCTTTAACTTTAGAGGAAATAATACATTTTAATTTATTCAAACTAGCAATCTGCATTATTAATAGTTATTAAAACTCTGGCTTAACTGGTACTGGCAGACAGAGGAAGAAAGAAGTATCCTACAATTAGGTTAAGCTTTCTTTCATGTTCTAATGACTTTTTTTCCTATTATTTTGAAAAGAAATGTCCATTTGTATTATAATGGCATTTTTAAAATTCACAATTATTCTTCTACTCAGAAAATGGAACTGACAGCATGGAGCCTCTGCCCTCCACAATCTCCAATATGTCTGGGCCACTTGCCTTATAGTTAATTTTGCAATTTTCCAGTCAGGTAATCTAATACCACCATGGATAAAAGTGAAACAGTATTAATACTGTATAAACATACAATATTGAAATGCATTAAAAGCTGTGGAATGAGTTTACAAATAGCAATATTGTACAAGACTTGTCAAATTTGTTAGACATTGTTTATTAAGGTATGTATTTCTCATATTTGCCTTTTCGTAAAGTGGACATTCCTAGGCCCAGATGTCAAGGAAAACTTTCACTGACATTCTGGAGGTTTTTAACAAGTGCAATGTCAAAAGATTCTGCCTCAGGCTCTGTGATACACCTTCACAGGGATTACATATATCAACAGAAGGACTCAGTGAAGAAATACTGAAGGCAAGATCCTATTTTACTAATTATGTAGCATCTCCTAGACACCATGCCATCTGTTATTTAATTTTACAGCAATCTCTGAGGGAATATTATCACCACTTATTAATGAGGGAATTAAGCTCAGAAAAGTCAACATTATTATCTGAGATGACACAGCTAGCTGCTCTCTCCTTTGACAGGTACTTCTCTTGAATACACCCCAGTTCCTTCACATCATTCAGAACCATGGGCCAATGTCACCTCCTTGGAGAGGCCTTCCCAGATCAATTTATTGAATGGAAGCTATATACCTCCCCCTTCCCAAGTCAGTGGCTATGTCATCACTGTATTTTATTTTCTGTATAGTTCTTACAATTTGAAATTATATATTTTATTTATTTATTCACTTATGTATGGTTTTCCTCCCTTCTCTACCCCAAATGAGAATGTAAGCCTGTGAGAGATCTTTTCAATTTATTCATTGTTGTTTCCTCAGATTTTTGTAAAAAGCTGTGCCTGACACTTAATAGTTGCTAAGTTAATATCTGTTGAGCAAGTGCATGGATAAGTGAATGAATGAAAATGGCAGAGCCAAGCTTCAGCAGGCCCAGGTCATTTGACTCAATATTCAGTGTTCCTTTAACAAAATCCCATTGCCTACAGTTACCTTGAGCCTGAAGATGCCAGTCAGTAGGAATCTCTTTTCCTTGAATGTACATAGGGAACAAATCCCCAGACTTATAAGCTATAGGTAAAATCTGTCATTGATAACCTCATTCTCTGCTTTTTCTACCTCTCAGGTTCCCATTCCACTTAAATCAGCCATTGATCACTATTAAATTTAATCAAATTTAAAGGTTGTGGGAGGTTTAATATTTAACCCTTTCTTGGAATATTTGTATTTTAATGGAGGAATTCTAACAGAGATTTCTAGAACACACCAAAACAAAACAAAACAAAACAAAAAATCCAGAGTCTATACATTTGGGATTTTTAGTTTAACTGAAGAACCTCAGAGAAGATCTTGTGCATCATTGGAATAACTGTATGTCTCTAAGGTTTAGTCCCAATATCTTGGAAGAATGTGACTGTTTCATTATATAGTAGCAAGAGAGCTTAAAATGGAGATGGGAAATGTAATATTCTTACCCTTTTTTAGGTATTTTTCCTATGCCTTAAATCCATAAATGCATGTTATAACTCCTTGAGGTCAGGGAACATGTTTATTCAACAAAGCGTCATTCTGGACACTTGGTAAGAGCTGTTTGCTGCTTCATTTGTAGACCTTGCTGCTTATCACTTTCATGAGGGATGGGCACAGCTGTTCCTGCAGGTGACTGGCACTGATATCCCACTTCTGTTTCCAGGAGAAAATACTGCTCTTTTAAGTCCAAATGATCAGTCCTGCTTCTTTGTTGTGTCCATCCCAATATCAAACACTTCGAGCATTTTATCATTGCCTTGTGATCTCATATCCAAGCATCCACCATGGGCTATCCTTTATTCAACCACTCCAGAGCATTGTAGCAGTATGATATCGTTTATGAATTCCAAAAATAGATATTGGATTATGTTTGTAAACTGGTCTGTTCCTCTGGCTGTATTACATTGTATTAACTTCAGAGGTTTCAGTTTTACTTGATTAAATTATGATTAGGGCTTGGATTGGGCCACATTGGTAGGATGTTGAGTCCTCGTCTCTTTGATAGGTAGGGACTCACAGAGAAAACACCATGGCAGAGGAGAAAGTTGGAGTTTTTGATGCTGGAGCCCCAGGAAGTAAACATACAGAGAAGCAGAAATGTGAGGAAAGAGAGAAAGCTCCATTAGACACAGCAGAGGCCCTGGGAAGAGAGACGAGCCATTGGCCTGACAGTTTACAGCTGACCTTGTGAAGAGAACTGAGCAGCTGAGCCTAGAAAGAAATGAGCCCCTGGGAGAGAAATCAGACTTATACCAACCTACAGCTAAGACAGGAAGAAGCTGGGACCATGGAGACTATTGAGGGAGAAGGAAGCTGAACCCTCACAGATGCCAGCAGTCATCTTGCTCCAACATAAGGTAACAGACTTTGGTGAGGGAAGTAACTTAGGCTTTATTGCCTGGTAACTGTAAGCTTCTACCTTCAAATAAATACATTTTATAAAATCCAACAGATTTCTGGTACTTTGCATCAGTACTCCTTTAGCTGACTAATACAAACATCTTCCCACAATTCTTCAACTTTGTTGAGACTTTCAAGTCATTCATATTACAAAATTTTCATTATCAATCAACATCCCTATGTCTTTTTTTCCCCCTTTTACTCAAATTGCTTTTCAAAAATGCATCAATAACATCAATGCCCTACAAACACTCTTAATTCCCTCTCTACAATTATCCTGTATCACACTCATCTAGGAACCCAGTACCACAGTAAAATCCAACTATCTGCCTAACCATTTGTTATCTGGTCCCAATTTAAATTCATGACCACAAAATTCATATGAGGACTTATTTTCCTACACTAAACAATTATGGAACTTCTCTTTATTCTCCCTTTCCATCCCCCTATTTTACCCGATTTGTAGAAACTTTCTTTCATACAGTCAGTTATGAAATCCCTTCTCTTCCCATATCAAATCTACCAATTAATCTGCATCTGTTCCAACTCCTTCTGCCTTCTTAACTACTATCAAGGATAAAATATCCCTGACTTTATGAAAGTTTTGCCCTTCAAATTGTGTGTCTCTTACATTCTTTATGACTTCTCCAGAACCTTGAAAATATCCCTTATTTAGCAAAAGCATGTTTCTCATTTTCCAGAAGGCCATCCTTTGGTATCCCTTATTTTAAAATAACAACAAAATGCCTTGGCTCCAGTCCTCTTCCATGTATCCCCCATTCTTTCATGTGCCTTCATCATAGTCAGTCAACTTGCTGAGGTTTCTATAGATACTTTCTCTCCTCAAACCAATCCAATTAGGTTTTTGCTTTCACCACTCTAGCAGAAACTCTTCACCTGAATGTTACCAATGGCCTCTGTGGTACACATGGATCTGTGCTTCCTCAACTTCCCTTCCAGAAAGGACGTGCTGTGCATGTGCCAGAGGGTGTGACAGGAAAACTGCTCCTAGTTATTAACTTCTTCATAGTTGGTATCAGCCACAGAGACCTGCCTCACCCAAGCAGCCCACACTGAGTGACTGAGCAAAGTAGGAATATAAAGTCCTAGTTATTTCATTGACATAACATAATTCTGGTGGGCCATTTTTGTTCCAAAATGTCCCCATCAGGTTGGCTAATACTTTGTTAGACATTCATCACTGTTTGACTCTTCCTCTGCCGAATCCTGCTTCCTTCTTCCTTCCATTCACAGGTGTGGTTCCTTATGACATATTTTAAACACCAAACTCCACTTCAGTATCTGCTTCCAGAGAATCTTACCTGTGACAGTTTGCACCAGGAGTGATTTGCGAAAGCAAGTCATAAGTTAGGGTTTAGTCTTTGAAGCTGGATCAAATGCTACCTGGCTGGCAATGGTACATCACTAGGGGAGCAGATAGCCTCTGGCATAATGTGGTCATTGTTGAAACTTCCACCTTTGGCAATTTGGGTAAGTGTGGGAATATACTGATAGAAGGGCATAGGCTGGAAGCTGATGTCACAAGCATTTAAAATATATGCAAAAATAATAAAGAATATTAGGATTAGATGGCTATCGCTAAGCACCACTGATGCTCTACAGATACACTGCCCAATACAGTAACCACTATCAGATGAGACTATTGAGCATTTGAAATGTAGCTAGTCCAAATTGAAATGTACTGTATGTATGAAGGACATACCAGATTCCAAAGACTTAGCTCCAAAAATAAAAATGCATGTAAAAGAACTCATTATTTTTATACTGATTTCATGTTAAAATGATATTTTGGATATATTAGGTTAAATAAAAGATATTATTATAATTAAAATGAACTGTTTCTTTTTACTTTTTACAATGTGACAGCTAGAAATATTTTAAAGTACATATGTAGGTCACGTTATATTTCTGTTGAACAGCACTGCTCTACAGAAAGAATAAGCTGTGGTTGAATAACAGGTAATCGAAAGCTTGATGTAGAAGACAGAGTGCCTCTTTGGTTTCAAACAGGAAAGCTTGCACCTCCACTAGTGTGAGGTTGGAGAAGGCTGACAACCCAGATCAGGATTTCATTGACAGTTATGCCAGATGTGAAAGAAATTTAAACATCAACTAAGGCCAAGGTCTGGATGGAGATATCTGGGTAGATGCCCCTAAACACTTTGACCTCTCAGACTCTCTAAGTTTTCTGAGCCTGCAGATATGGCTTGAGAACTAGCAAAGCCTAGCTGCCAAACCTGCTAAAGACAGTGTAAAGTCATCTACCCTCCAAGGCAGCATGGACCAATCTAGCACAAGGCCTTAACTATGATAAAGTCACAGAATAATTCAGTTGGGAACATGCTGGACATGACAAAGAAGGAAATAGTTTATGGCCAAAAGGAGCTCCTAGACACAGTTGACATGCACTAGCTAAAGCTTGGTCAGTGCATGTGGGATTGGACTGCAAGGATGCTTAATAAAGCGGGCTGGTACATAAAATTGACTGAAGAAGAATATACTGACTCAGGAATGCCTTCCCAAGATATAGTAGTTAACATACTAGCAAGGATCCACCCTAGGAGATATTGTGAACTCCCTACTAGTATGACTCCTAGAAACATGGAAAAAATGGTAGCTCAATTGAGGAAAGCTGAAATGTCAGAATTGCCATGGTAGGCTCTGAAGGAATGGATTAGAAGGCTCAAGGGAAAGCTGGAATTGGTATTCAATGTCCAGCCGGAGGACCGAGTAGATAGATGACTATACACCACACAAATGCATAAAACATACCATTTACCAATGCCATAAATAATGTGTTGAAGGAAGGAGTACCAGCCTAGTACAAGTTCAGTGGTGACTCTCTGTAGACCAGAACTGGAAGGAGAAGTTGTTACAGATATTGGCTCAGTGATATCAGTAGGGCAAAACAGGAGCCAAAATCAGTGCTTAACTGACAGAAGCCAGGGGGTTACATTTTTCTGCAATGAATGGCAATATAAGAGTAATAGTCAAGGAAGCCTGAACCACAGATGCTATGGAGATGTTGATAGAACAAGGCATCACTAGGGGCTGTCAACAAGGGTAATACTCAGCTTGTACCACCAAAAGAAAGCAAAATTTGATTGGTCAGTTACATCTATAAAAATTCATAATACCTTGCCCAATATCCAGACCTGAGCCAGTTTTTGGACCCATAGCCCACTGACTGAGATGTGGTAGGAAAGAAAGACTCTGCAATTATAAGGTGAGTATACATGGTAATTATTTTCCCTTCCCCAAAGGCACTGTGCTCCTTTAATTAGAGAAAGCAAATATCCAGATATTTTTAGGACTATGGTACATATGATCTGAGTTGACATCGATACTTAGAACCTAAAAAATCATAACAGTCCTCTTGTTAGAGTGGAGGCTAATAAGGATCAGGTAATAAATGGAATCTTGGCCAATGCTCAGCTTACAGTGTGTCCCCAGATGCTAATTTCTCTGTTCCTTGAGTGTATAATTGAGAATGATGTACTTGGAAGTTGGTGCAAGTGTCTATTGGGTCTTTGGTGACTAAGGTAAGAGCCATCATACTGGGTAAGACCACGTGGAAGCCTTTGAACCTGCTTCCTTTACCCAACCTTCCTATCTGCCAGCTAAGATATGAAAAAAAAAAACATGGGAGTAGGGGAGGACTTGGAGATGATTGCCAGCTTTATGTATCTAAAGGAAGCAGGGTTATTTGTTATGATATCACTCTTTAATTTACTATTCTGCACTCCAGAGAAACAAGATGGATCATGGAAGATAAAAGCAACCTCAACTCGATAACAGTCCCTTTGCAACTACCATCCCAGATATGGTATATTTGCTAGTGAAAACTAAAATGGCTTCAGGATCTTGATATGAAGCCATGGTCCTGGCAAATGTGTTCTTTTCTATCTCAAATAGAAAATAGTATAAAAAATAATTCAAAGAGGAGCTGGGGATCAAACCAGGGACCTTGTATATACTAGGCAGGAATTCTTCCTCTGAGCTAAAGGGAGATGTTTGTGTGGGATGTGGTGGGAGGTGTGGGAGGTGGGCAACATGGGAATCCCAGTGGGTTCCGTGTAATATTTTAGGTAATCTAAGCACCTCTTAAAATATATGTATATATATATATATAAATAACATTTTTGTAAGCAAATACACATATATGCATATATATTTATATATCATTTTGCAAATGTTTGTATGTATTGTGAGAATTTTGATTTTTACCCACAATAAAAATAAATAAAAAATTAAAAAAATAATAATTCAGATTCAGATGGATGGGATGACAATATTAATTTGCAGTTTTGCCCCAGGACTATCTTAACTATTCTGTGCTCTGTCAAAATATAATCCAATAGACATCCCACAGTACTTCACATTAATCTCTTACATGACCAAGAGGTAGCTAGCATGCTGAAGGCCTTGGTAGGAGACCTGCATTCCGAAGGGTAGGAGATAAAATCTATAAACATTAAGGAATATGTGACACCTGAAAAAATTTGAAGGATCAAAAATAAAAGACATTATTGCCCCTTGCACCTAATACACAAAAAAAAGAGCACAATATCTAGTAGGTCTTTTTGGGTTTGAGGGAGAACACGTTCATTACATGCGCAGAAATACATTGGCTGACACAAAATGTTGATACAAATTTTAGTGAAGCCCAAGCAGAAAAGTACAGAAAAGGGCAACAGCCTCACCATTTGGGCCATACAATCTGGCAGATTCTACAGTGGTGGCAGTATTAATCATTGAAAAGATGCTGCATGGAGTTTGTGGCAAGCCCCAGTGAGAGAATCACAACACAGCTCCCTGGGGTTCTGAAAGTAGAACATGCCATCTGCCATGGAGAACTATATGTCTTTGAAAAACATCTCCTACTAGGCCCAGGTAAAAACAGAGCATCTGATTATGGGACACTAAATGACAATTGTAAGAATTCATATGATCATGAGCCAGATCCTGTCAGACCCAACAAAGCTTAAGGATTATTGTTGGACCACTCCTCACAGATGGAAGTGGGACATTTGGAATGGAGCATGGATAGAACAAAAGGATACAAGCAAGCTACCTGGGCAGGTTTTCCAGAATCTCAAGGTATTTAGCATTTTTGCCCCGGCATCCCTCCCTCTACTCACATCTAGACCACACGGGAGATCAATTATGACCAATTAATGGAGGAAGAAAGAATTTCAGTTTGGTTTACAGAAGTGATGTCAAATGTTCTGAGTGTGAACCCAAAATGGGCACTATAGATTTATTCAGGGTACTCAGCACACCCTTAGAGGACAGTGATAGGGAAAATTTTCTCAATGAGTGGGGATTCAAGCAGTGTACCTGGTCATCTAATTTGTATGGAAAGAAAAGCTGCCCCCAAAGTGGCCAAGAAGTGGCCTTGGCAAATGGCCTTGGAATAAAAGAATGGAGCATGGTAAACAAAGAACTATATGAGGTCCAGGCATGCAGATGCACCTAGGGGAGAGAGCAAAAGTGAAAAGATCTTTGAATGACATGTTAATACCTACTAGAGAACATATACAATGGAAGAGACACCAAACAACCAAGTAGAATAAAATGACTTGCCAACCAGTCACTGTCATGTCATTGGCCACATTAGTGTTGGCATGATGAACATATAAACAAGGTGGCCATGATAGCAAATATGAACACTATGTATGGGTCCACCAACATCACTTCCCACTTACAAAGGCTAATGTAGCTACCATTGCTATCAAATGTCCAAATTGTTGGCAACAGAGTCCAAGGCTGAGCCCTAAATGTGGCATCATTCCTTGAGGAGTCTAACTGGCTACTGAATGGCAAATTCACTACATTTTTTTCCTTCCATCCTGACAAGGTCAGTGGTTTGTTTCCAGAGTATTAGACATACATTCCCAGTAAAAGTCTGCTTTTCCTGCCTGGAGGCCTTATCCAACCCCAATCTTCAAAGGCTCACAGAGTGTTTGATCCACCATCATGCAATCCTACTGACCCGTGTTCCTTTGCTGCATGACTGGAATCATGACCAATGATCCACTGGTCATGTCACATGCTTCATGCTTCATCCAGAAGATGATGACCTTATAATGTTTTAGAATACCCTGCCAAAGGCACAGCTACAGGGCCAGGTTGCAGGCAGTATTCTAGGAGAAAGTGTATTATCCTCTAGGACCCATATCATGCATTGAATCAGAGGCCTTTATATGGTGCTGAGTCCCCAACAGGAAAAATACATAGGTCCAGAAATTAAGGGATGGAATCATTTTATCATAATCTAACTCCATGTAGAAATAGCAGTTCTCCTCTCAGCAAAAGGAACATGTGGCTCAGAATCTAGCTCAAATATACCAGCTCTAAAGAATAATGGATAGAATTTCCTCCAGACACCAAACTTTTGCATCATTTCTTGCCTCAGGATTAAACACGTCTTTAAAGTGTTTAAGATACATGCATTCTTTTCATGGGTAAACCAAATTCCTTCTCAATAGAATGAGATCCTGCCCCCAAATATAAACTACTTGATCACAAATTTCCAAAGTGCTGCATTTATTCCACTCTATCCATGATAACTTTATTATATCCTTTCAGTCTGGGGAGAAGCAATTGTGATAAGAAATAGATGTTAGAAGGTAAATAAACTTCTTATATGTAGGGAATATTTGCCTTTCTATTTAATGACAAAAAACAAACTTTGCATTTTCAGGATGATATTGCTACCAAAACTTACAGGAAATGAACGCAGTGCCTTTCTTTTTAATATTGTATCTTCTAGTCTCTGTTTTTTCCCTAACTACTTCCTGTTATCCCAGACCTGAGTCTGTCATCTAACGACAGGTTAACGAAAAGTGAAGAAACTTACAGCCTCACATTCGAGTTTCTAGTCTGTGTTTTGTTTCTTTTCCCATATTTTCCGAATTTTTATTTTCTTAGGAAAAGTCTATACAGATGAAGTGTTGAGAAAACAGTAGCAATGATCGCAGATTTACCACCTGTCCATTTACTGCCTACAGATTTATGGCCAACACAGCCTATCTTGCCATCTGGGTCAAAGTTATATTTTCAGTGGAAATATTTGGGTAAGTTATTGCTGGCATTTTTTACATGCAGGTGGTGATCACACAGGTTTTATGGTACTTTCATAACTATACGTTTAGACTGAACTGCACAGAAGCTGCTCTTTCGTGAACGTCTACAGAGTGACTCTATGAAATGAAATCGTGCTCTGTTCATTACATTTACTCAGTGTGGGAGGGACTCTTTAAACATAAAATGTAATCCTGAGCAAGGTGCCAAGTCATCTCCCCTGCTTGTTTCCAGACATATAGAGATGGTACTCAGAAAACAAAACAAAACAAAACAAAACAAAAAAACAACTGGCGCTTCTTGGACATCGAGACTAGTGTCACTGATACAAAGAGAGTTTGAGTGGTGACGAGTATCAGTTCATCAAAACTAGTTAAAAATTAGTTAATTTTGATGCTAAAGATTCTGCCATTTTCTCATCTTAACAATTTTATTATGAAAAAAATGTTGCAGTATGGTTGGTTTACTTTTAATTTTTGTAATTTTATAGCTAGATTGTGAAGGAGAGAATTATGATTATATAATAGCTATTGTAGAGTGGAAAAAGCATGGGCCTCAATATCAGGAGAGTTATAATTTGATGTAAATTCTATAAATTGAGAGCATATAATCTTATGTATCTTCCTTGAGCCTCAGCTTCTCTTTTTTAAGTGGAGGAAGGGAATAATAATATAAACTATAGACTTTTTAAAAATTGTAGTATAATTTACATGCAAAGTGTTCAATACAATGAATTTGACAATTGTATACATCTGTGTACCCATAATCCAAATCAAGATATAGAATATTTACATCATCCCAGAAAGTTTTATCATGCCTCTTACCAGTCAAAAACTGTCCCCTCTACACAGAAGCAGCAGTTACTTTTTGATTTCTACTACATAGATTAGTTTGGGCTAGTCTTGTACTTTATGTAAACTGTATCAACTAGCTTCTTTTGCTCACCATAATTGTCTGTAAGATTCATCCAGGTAGCACATATCATATACTCTTTTTTTCCTTTATATTTCTGAGTAGTATTCTAATATATGGATATACACCAATTTGCTTATATATTCTTCTAAATGGATATTTGGGTTGCTTTCAGTTTTTCACTCTTATGTGTTATTTTGCTATGAACATTTGTACACAAGACTTTTTGGAATTCCAAGTTCATATGGCAGATATATGTTTAACTTTATAAGAAACTGCCAGAGAGTTCTCCAAAATGGTGGTCTATTTTTATAGTCCTAGCAGCAGTTCTAGTTGTTTCACACCCTCATAAACACTTGGTATTATCAATCTTTTTATGTTAGTCATTCCAGTGGGTATGAAAAAAGTAGCTGCTTGTTTCCTAGACCACTCAAGCAAATATCATGAAATGGGTCAGGTTAAACACTGGGAATGTATTCGCTCATGGTTTTGAGGCTAAAAGAAAGTCCAAATCAAGGCATCATCAAAGCAATGCTTTCTTCTTTTCCCAAAG
Source organism: Tolypeutes matacus (assembly GCA_026826555.1). Lineage (NCBI taxonomy): Eukaryota > Metazoa > Chordata > Mammalia > Cingulata > Chlamyphoridae > Tolypeutes > Tolypeutes matacus. The sequence continues at coordinate 69,337,015 of JAKSZT010053883.1, forward strand.
ACTGACTTTCTAGGGCTGGCTGCCAGTGACCCTGGGTTCTTAAGACTGTTACAAGCCAAGACATAAGGCAGCATCTCTAGGTCTCTCCCTTCTCTTCCAGGTTCTGTTGATGCCCAGCTTCTGGCTGCTCCCTCTCTGGCTTTCTTTCCCTCTGACTGAATTTCACTCAGCTTATAAAGGACTTCAGTGAAAAGATTAAGAGCCATCCTGATTGAGGTGAAGCACATCTTCTTAGCTAAGTAACCTCGTCAAGTTTCTACACACAATGGGTTAACACCCACTGGAATAGAACAAATTCAAGAATATTTTTTTCTCGGGTACATACAGCTTCAAACTACCACAGTGTCTGATAATGGTTTTAACTTGCATTTCCTAGTTGCCTAATGAGGCTAAGCATATTTTAATACATAAGCCACATAGAAATTAGACATTGTTTAAGTCTCATTCAGAAAACAATCTCCTCCGTTTTCTCTTGATATTTTATAACTCATCTATGACGCTTTTAAAAACTATGCATACTTAAGTCCCACTTGCATGCATTTTAATTCAGAATGTCTGGATAAGGCCTAGAAATCTGAACTGATTCACAAATCACTGAATTATGCTTCAGATATTTATCAGGCATGTTTTTAAATACTACTAATCTAATTCTTATGTCATAAAAAGGCAATATGGAGTAATAAGACTATAGACTTTAAAATAAAGAAGACTGGGCACTGAATACTAGTTCTCACTCACTGTCTATGTGACTTTGGGAAAGTTACTTAACCAGTCTCAGCTCCTTCCTTTATAAATTGAGAGTAATTATATAATACTTACCTCATAGGGTTGTTAAAAGAATCAAATGTGACACTGCATGTAAAATGTTTCAAAACTCCTAATGTTAGTATCTTGATGTGTCCCTTTTACAATTACTGTTTAACCTAATCATGAACTTCAGATAATTTCCAAAAACCTTTTTCTTTGAACTTTATCTTTTTTTCACCTGTAGCATTTTCCTGGATTGAAAAATTGCCTCAGGCCTTGGCACTCTCGATTTCCATAAACCTCTTATAAGATGGGTGGTAGAGGGTGGACTCTTATTTACTTTACTGATAAGGTATCATGGATGGCATTTGGTTTCCTCTCACAGTCCCCTGTTTCCATCTGATAGTCTGATATAAAATTGCTAGTGCTGTATTTTGGATTCTGAGCTCTCTTTTCCCTTTCCCCATATACCATGAATGAAAATATATAATCACACTCTGTCTCTTCTCTCTCCCTTTCTTTTCCTCATCACTATATATGTATTGTTTCATTAGCACTTCATGATGATTTTTCTGATTATCAGAATAAAGTTTACTTTTCCTACTTCAACAACCATACTTCCAGCTTCTCGTCATTCCTTTCTCTAAATCTTTTTACTGGAAACATCTGCCTTACATGTTCAAGACTCTTTCTGCTTCTGGCTTTATTTTTGTTTGTTTGCTTGTTTTGTTTTGGCTGAAGATTCCTACTTATGGGTCTTCCTTCTTTGAACATTCTTTGACTAACATGACATACACTTTCTAGTAAAGGGTATAATTAGATTTTCATGACCTTAAAAATATAAGTGTATCTATGGAAGTCAGGAAAAAATATATTTCCCTTTTTTGGAAAAGGAGAGTACCTGCAATGTCAAGGTTTGAACCTCACAAGACAGAGTTAAGAGCCTGTTACTTATTTGTATTAAAAGTGTGCAGCTCAAGAAGAAAATTAATTTTGAATTGTTAAAATTTTGTATTTATTGGCAAGAGTAGGGTTAGCTTGTTATCTACATAACAACATAACTACATTTCCACAATGTCAAAATGCAATGATCCTCTTTATGCAACCCTTTTCAATGTATTAGTGAGACCTAGGGAGAATGACAAGGGTAAAAAAGAACATTCATTAAATAAAATGGAGATTTGTCTACAAAAATCGTTTTATTAATGATGACAGTCAACATCCTTTTAGGGAAAAAGGTGAAAACTGCTAGCTTTTATTAATAGGGCCTTTAGCAAGTTACTGCTTTTAAGCTTATACTTTTGCTCAGAGCAGTTGCTTCTATTGGCTTTTCTCTCTTGACAGTGATTTCCCAAAACATGGTACTCATAACGAATTTCAGCTTGGTGTGGCTGTGCAAGTCAATATCTAACAATTATATAGAAAGACAAAGATGTCTATATTTTTGCTTCACATTTCATTTATTCAAGAAATGACCAGAGAATAAAAGGAAATTTTTTCCTTGATAAATATACAATGCCTTCTCCTTCTGAGATAGAAACAATCCCAACTTTACCTTTGATGGTTAAAATCTGATAAGTTGCTGAAAATTCTCACAAGAATGACTAATTTTGCTTTTCACTTTCCAAGTAAATCGAAAGGTCTACATCTCTTGCCAATGGTTATGCTGTCAGGCAACCCAGTTCAATCAATGAAGAGGCTGAAAAACTCTCTGTAGATAGTCATTCTTCAGTTCCTTATATCATGGATTTTTCCCTATGGTTTGTGACTCAGTTCTCACAGTAAATGCCAAAAGAGAAAGATGACTAGCTCTAGTACTTTACGAAGCCCTTCCATCAGTCTTTTTTTTCATTACTGTTCTCAACTTATCATCCAGAAAATAGAGACATGAAAATAAAAAAAAACAAAAACAAAAAACAACAACACAGAACGCTTTTCTGAAACATTTTTGTTTCCAAAGTTAATTATCTGAAGGCAAAATCAGGCAACATGAATTTCTTACATTTTTGTGTAACCAAAATTATGTTCACGGCTTGGATCAAAGTTTTTATGCAACTAACAAAGACATAAATATGCATAAATAAATCAGGATAACTTCTTCAAGATTTTCTCTTTATCTCACCTGACCCAGATGAAAATACAAATTTCATGTCAACTATAAATATGTAAAAAAAAAAAAAAAAAAAAAGAAGAAAAAAGAAAAAACTGTGGAACCAAATGTTAGATCAGGTAAACAGTTCAGCAAATAAATATTTCATTTCTGACAGTTTCTATAAGAATTCAATAATTTTTGTTGACATATCTAAAATCTTAAAATCAGATAAACAGCCACAATTGCTGTAAAGGCAGAGGAATTATATAATCATAGTACTGTAATAAATGCTATAATAAAGATGTGAACTAAATATTTTGGGGTAATGGGGATGGAATAACTAATTGGATATTATTCCTCTGTATTATAATTCTTTACCTCTATAACTTTCCATCTATACTGCAAATTTTATAGCAGGGATGTTTTCCTTTGTGCCCAAAGGGTTTATCTCAGTCTCTACTTATTGCTAGTAATCAACAATATATTTTCCAAATTTTATTAGCCCTGAATTAGTTCTATTTCTTATTTCTTCATATGGAATGAAGGAAAAGAAAAAACAAAGGCAAGGGACACAATAAAGAGAAAAGAACAGCTGTATTTTGGATTCTCAAGTGAACAACTCAGAAACAGACTCTGTTGTAGCTACATATGCTTTTGACCTTTTCTTATTCTCCATTACAGAAGATAGGTTTTCTTTCCTTTTCCCCCCCTAATGTTCACCTGTACAATCCATCCAGCTTCCCATAATTCCACTGTCCTTTCTCTCTTCTAATGAGTATGTTGGTCATGTCTGTGGGATACAAGTCCACATTGCTTAGTATTTCCAAGTATCCTGATCCTATTGCCATCAGAGACCCAATTCTTGACTTTCTAGCAGAGTACACCTGCTGTCCTTTCACTCCACAGGAGCTACTGTTTGTTTTGATTCTGTGTCATTATTTATTGCCTGCAGTGTGTGCTGTGCTCCTTCAAGGAAAAAAAAAAAAAAGAACTTGGCTTATGTTTTTTTTTCCCCCAATCAATGCACAATGAATACTACTGATTCCTGAGCAGTGACACAGGTTCCAGGGCTGAGGGTGCAAGGGCCTGCGTATGTGTTTCAGACATATTCCTTTCATAGAGGATGAAGAGGGAAACATAATCACATTTGGAAATTGTTTAACGTAAGTGTAGTTGTAACCCTCATTTCTCATCGCACAGTCTATTACTATTATCTGAAGTCTGAATCCAAACTAAGTTAGGTTCACTTGGAAACAGGACTTCAGTGTACTTTGTGATTTCCTTAAATAGTTCCTGAGTTTGGAGGACTTAGGAGTTTATCTGGATTTGACTATTAGGTAAAACAAAATTGAACTATATTAGTATTAAATCCCTAAAGTGCTTCTTGTGTGTGGTATCATAAAGTCCTTTTAATTGTTTTCTATGAAAAGTTAGGTTGAAATCTTCATTTCTTCTAAGCTTTAACAGATATTGGATCCAGTATATCTCTGGCATTGCCAACCAGTAAGTCAGACTCTGTTACATTTCCAGCAACACTACAAATCTCAATGCAATGAGCTCCTGTCAGCTGGCTGAGGCAGAGAGCCAGTCTTTTTCATAGATACCACACTCCAATTCTTTCTGCAAGGGGTTCTGATATATAAACAGAGCTGCTGCCTGCAGCTCTACAATCTCTCGGCTCTGGATTCTAAGGTTCCAAACACTCTTTTGGACTATTGACTTATGTGGCCCAGATATCCACCAAAATACAGGCAACCAAAACTTCCCCTCTCTCCAGCCAACAGGGAAAACCTCTACTTCCTTTAACCTGCTTTTTCTGGTAAGAGGGACCTCACAGCCTAGTTTTTGGGTCCACAGTGAAATGTATGCTTCTACTCTTGATATTGCAGCACTATCTTTCCCAGCGTGCTATAGTTGAAGAAATGTCAGGTTTAGTTACCTAGAATTTCTACTACCCTTAACTAGAGTCCACTTGTAATCTACCTGACATTACCATATTTCTTTATTAATAGTGATTTTCTTTTGGGAACTCCATTTACTTTCCCTCTACTTCTTTGGCAGGAATGGCAAAGTGTTGTTGAACAAAGCTTTATATCTGATCCATTTTTCTTTTCTTTCATTAATTTTACATTAATTTACTGAACATCTACTGTTTGTCAGGCATTGCTCTTGGTCAAGAATCTGAAAACTTTCTGTATAAGTTTTTCTGTAAAAGTCTTTCTGTGAAAGATAGTAAATATTTCAACTTTGTGAGCCATAAAGTCTATGTTACAACTACTTAGTTGGCTTTTTTAGTGCCAAAACAGCTATAAGCAATGTGTAAATTAATGAGTGTGATATGTTCAATAAAACTTTATTAAAAAAACAAACAGGCTGCAGAGCAGACTTGATCTGCTGATGGTAATTTGCTGAACCTGTTCACAACTAGCAAACAAACAAAAAAGAAACAAAACTCCCTGTTTTGTTGAGGCCTATATCATAGATATATAAATAAATCAGTCACTTCAATGTTAATAAGTCATAAAGAGAAAAATAAAACCACAGAGTAGGATAGGGAAAGTATATATAGGAAGGTTCAAAAATACAGTTCCACTAGGATATTCTCTACTTTGAAATTCCTTTCTCTGAACCACTACAAAGCTATTCTTGGTTTTTATCATTCAGCAAATATGCACTTAGTATTCACTGTGTGCAAGACATACATGTTATTGGAAAACCATTATATAAGCCAAATTTCCTTCCTTTAAGAAGATCACACCATGGGGGGAGGGAGAATGTATACTATTAACAACATCTAGATCTAGGAGTTCTGGGCATATTTTAAACTGCTAAATTAAAAAATATTTCCAAAAACTGATTCCTTATTTCTTGACATAGCCTTAAGCATGATACATTACATGAACTAATAAAAATTAAAAATAAAGTAGCCCTCTTTTATTTTAATGGTTACATGTATAAAGATGTCAAAAGAAAAGCAGTAGGTTGTCTTTTAGGGCAGTGTTTTAGTTCAGCCAGTTTTTGCTGTGATAAGCACAGGAATCCAGTGCTTTAGAAAGCCTAAACATTCAAATCATCAAGCACTTAATTGCCAGCACTGTGCCAGGGGCATGATCCAAGATCTTTATTGATATGGTTTGAGAAGAAAACAATAAAAAATAAAACATTTCAATTGTGTGAATGAGTGAAAACTCCTTTAGTCAGGGGCCATGTTACATCATTACATTCTTCATCAGTAACTATATGACACATGACATAGAGTTAAACTTCTATTCTGGTATAGAAGTAAGCATTTTGAGAAGGGAGAGTTTTTTAAAATACTTTTGCAAGTTTTCATTGAGAAACTACTATGAGTCAAACACTTCCGGTTACATGGAGTAACAAGGTTGAACCAGAAAGACACGTAGGTTTTTTTGTCATCAGAGGCCTCATTTTTTTTGTATGGGATGCAATCATGTAAATAGACAATTGTAGCAAGGTGTGATAGGTGCTGTGACAGACTATAAGTGGGTGCCAAAGAAGAGAACATGTGTGGACTGAAGTATTTAGAGAGGAGACCAGGCAGAAATGGAACTTGTATTGATCCCAGAGGACATAATAGGATTTCTATAAGAGATGAAAGACTGAAGAAATTTGGTGGGGTGGGAGTGGGAGGAATATAACAAAATTAGTGAGACAGGAGTAAGCATGCTGTGTATAAGGGTAGAGTCCATGAGCTGTGCTGGGATGAGTGGGGGGACTGGTTTTAAGGGAGTAAGACACACCAGTGAAAATTCATTTTATTAGATGGCAAGGGAAAACTGTAGTTTATTGAACAGGAAATAAGAGAAAGAAAGTAGGGCTTTAGAAACACTGGACTAGTATAAGTACACACAATGGATTAGAGATGGCAGAGGCTAGCAGGAGAAAAATCAACTACATATCACTGAAATAAGTACAGGCCTAGATTAGGTATGGTGATAAAGGGAAAGGAGAGAAGGGGGTAAACTGAAAGGCAGTTCAAAGGAAGAAATGACAGGACTCAATGACAGGTTGAATACTAGGTATGAATGAGAGGGAAGAGAAAAAGATAGTCTGGCAGGATGTTGATGCCAGTGACAGAAACAACATAGTACTTGGAACTGAAAACCAGATGATCAAAGTGACATACCACTTGTGCCATATGTCTGAAAGCTCTTCATCAGAGATACAAAGCTGAAAGGAAATTTGTCTCTTGATTTTTCTCCTCCAGCAGTATATGGGTAAATTTTGAACCCTTATAAAAAGAAGCCCTCTAAGGTACTAGCTGATGTGACCTCATGTGTCAAACTAAATTAAAGGCCCACAGAGTGAGGGTCAACTCTGATGTCTATAAAACTTAGAACTGCAAAGAGACATCATATTCTCCTTGTGAAGTTTCATCCAGTTCACCTACAATCCACAATGAAACATCAAATAACAATACTTGATAGGCCCTCACTAAAGATTTAATTTGGACTGAGGATAAGGAGGTTAACAAGAAGTCAGTGGGGAGCTGGCCAACCTCTCTACCATTGCATACCATATAAGCATTGTGGAGAAAAAACAACTTTGATAAATCACAAAGTCATTGCCCAATTAGGCAAAATGGGATAGCCATTTCTGAAACACAGGTGTAATGTGCTTTCCAATGACTACATGGAGAAATTCAATCACAGAACCACATCTTATCAAGAATTTGTTTCCTCTCTACTCTATTCCTATGTTTGCCTTTAAACGAGTGTTCCAGACTACAAACAATATGTTAAGAACAGATGGTGTTATAAATAACTGGACATCTATATATTTATGAACCCAAAATGGAAAGAAGCAGTTATTCCTTCTTGAGGTTGCATTGATACATGGAGATAAAGCTTCTTGATTGACAGCATATATGAATCCAGAGATGTGATACAAAAGGAATGCATTTTTATCACCTCAACTAATAAGGAGAAATTACCTGTTTTCTTTGACATAAGCTGCTATTTTTCAGACTACCAGAAAATAGAATTTTTATTTGGATTTATTCATAATAATATAAATATAAGTCAAATATAGTGTAAACATAGTTTAACTGAGAAAGTTACTCCTTGTAACTGACAGTGACAAGGAATTGGGACATTTCTTTCTAAAAGGAAGATAAAGTAGGTTTTGTAAAATTTTGAGACAGACCCTATTGTTTCCTAAAGGCAAATACCATTAACACCTATCAATAGTCCCTTTTCAAGAGTTAAAGAAAATTATACACTGTGAGAGAAGAGAAAATCTATTTCTCCATGGTTGGTCAGGCCTAGAATTCTCTATAGAAGGAATCATTATAGAAGAAACCAGAGACTTTTTATGACCTGGAAGCAATGGTGAAGAAAGCAGACCTACATACAAAACAAATAGGAAATGCCATTTTGAGTTGGTGGCTGTAGCATGCTGGTGTGATTCCTTATTCTATCTCTGGCAATACACAAAGTTGGGGCGATCTTTTAATACTAGACTTGGGCTTCTGGCTGTACTAAACGTGGTGTTTATAAACTAGCTGCACTAAATTTCCAAATTTATAATATGTTTAGAAAGTGGGTTGAAGAAATTTGGTTCCAAGTCCCTTTGTTTCATCTGCTTAATTATTCTGGCAAATTGTTTTAAAATTTTATGTACATTTTCCTTTAGATCCATGGCAATCTCACTGCAGTGTGAGTATAGCATTTAAACTGGTATTGTTTCAATTAGTCTGCATCCCTATGAATAATTTGTCTTGCTTTGCCTAAATTGTTTGGCTCAGATTTGTTTCTGAAAACGTGGATTCTTTTTTTTAAAAAAATTAATTGCATAATGGTCCCAAGCACAGAGTCTAGCATACGGTAGGCACTTAATAAATGTTTGTTGGGTAAATAAATGACTTTCCCTTCAGTCTTAGATTTTGGTCAACTTTTTAATAAATGTTAACCAAATAAACTGGTTTGTGTTGGTTTGCGGAACCATCTTCATGTATTTGGGATTGGCTTCATAATACTTGACAATTTATGGTTTAAGGATGGGAATGGGAAGCAAGGAGAAACTTGAGTCTAAATCTTTAACTAGCCATTGCTTAACCTGTATCATTCTGAGCAGAAAGAGCCTTGGACTTAGAGTCTACCACTTGGGAGGAGATACTCATCCACACAGTTAATATATTTTTATAACAGAATTGTATTATCTCTGAAATGGTAATAATACCTACCAAACAGAGCTGTTTAAAGGTTTTAAGAAAGACAGACAGAAATAAAGAAAGAAAGGGGAAAAGGGAAGAACAATCAGAAACAAAACTATAGCTCATAGCTAAACTCTTTGTACTAGTTTGTTTTAAAAAAATGGCACCTGATTGAGTGTCTTCTATGATTGAGCAATCTCTTTCTCTAGCTTTCCATCTTCTACCAATACTAGCCTACCCAGAAGCATGTTGAAAATTAACAATTCCTGCTTTGGAATGTTTATGAAAGTATCTGATAGAAGTAATGGAAATAACAATAAGTATCATTTACAGATGCATTTCTATATATGTCTAACACTATTCTAAGCATACTACTTATACTTTTCCTTAATAATAGTCCAGCAAAGTAGTTATTATTCCAATTTACATATAAGAGGTTCAAGTTTGGCAAACTGATAAGAGTAAGACCTGGCATTCAAATACAAGTCTCTCTATCTCTAGAACCCAGGAACTTTTGTAAAAATAATTGAAGACTAACATTATATTTTTCCTTAAACTTCTATTTGCCTTCACTCGAAATGCAATCATTCTCTATCTTACCTGCAATATTCTATCATGTTTGTTGTCCCCTTGTTAACATTTTCTGCATTATCACTTTTAATAATGGGCCTCCAATTGAACACAGTATTTTACCTAATCTATATTAAATAAGGAGTGGATAACCTTATGTTTCCTACATGAATTGTTCTTTTAATATTCCTTCATGTACAACTACAATTTCCCCTGCATTGGTACTGCCTTAATTAACATCCATTTGAAACAGTAAAATGAGCTCCATGAAAAAGATATCGAGTTATTGTTAATCACTCACAATTGGACACTCACCTAAATAGAACAAATATTAAAATATAAAATGACATTTCTTCATTTCCTTGCTGGATAAATTAATAGGAAACACATTTTAAAGGTAAGTTGAGAGGTGATATTATCCATATGGTGATGTAAGATATCCCCCGGAAAAGTCTTTCCTCAGAATCAACTAATAAAGGGACAAATCCAACTTGCTTAGAATTCTGGAGGACAATAAAGACTGGAGAAGGACTCCACAAACGCTTAATCAGAGAAAAAGAGGAGTAATCTCCAACATCTGGTAAGACACTTTGTTCCCAGTCCTGCTAGTCCAGATACCTCCCTGTCACTCGATCCCATGCAGCTTGGAATCTGAGGCAGCACAGCCTGGTCTCCTCCTGCCACAGATGCAGAATATAAAGTCACTCACAGTTGTGAGTTAGAACCCCCTACATATCCAGGCACAAGGATCCAAGTCCTCAGAGCCCCCAGGGCAGAGCACAAGAAGCTGAGGAGTGCTGCATAAAAAAATGGCCCAAAGGTGTAAACAGAAAGAAAAGAGAGAACTTGGCAGAACTTTTGGTAAGAAGCGTGCTCATTCAATGCAGTCTCTGTTAGCTGGAACACCTAAACAAAAAATGGACCTTTTGGGTTGACCCATCATTCTAGACTGACTCCATCTGGGTCCCTGGTGTGGATTATCCTGATGGGGAAGAAACTGGAGCCAAAAAAGCGTCACAAAAGGGGGGGGTAGGGAAATTGTCTTGTAAGACACGGTGTATCCCAGAACTGAAAAGTGTAAGGAAAGGGGGACACTGAGTGAGGAGAGAATTTAAACAAATCGCAGGAGCTGGGGAGGAAATTCTGCACAAAAACAAACCAAAGTGCTTAAGATTTCCAGAGTAGGAACAGAAGAAAAGAAACTTTCTCCTGGAGAGGAAACAACTGCACAAAAAGTGCAAATATTAAAAATTGTACCACATATCCAGGGCTAGAAACATATGAAGAAGAGCTGAGAAAATGTGAACAGTTAAACATGGGCTACTCTAAAGTTTCAGAACAAGATGGCATCTTTAAGGCATCAAAGAAAAGCCTTAATACAAAGCCAGCCAACAACTAAACCCTAGAAAAGAGGGAGAAACCAACCTTCAGAATTAACATATTAACATACTCAGATGCCAAGACATCGACAAAAATTTACAAGTCATACTAATAAAGAGGAATATATGGCTCAGTCAGAGGAACAAACTAAAATTTCAAAGGAGACACACAATAAAGACCAACTAATCAAAAAAGTTCGCACAAATCTCTTAAATCAATTCAAGGAGATGAAGGAAAATATGAATAAAGAGCTAAAGGATATTGAGACAATTAATGAGCATGAGGAAGAAACATAACAGAATTAATGGGATGAAAGGCACAATAATAGAGCATAAAATACACAAGAGGCATACAACAACAGATTAAAACAGGCTGGAGATAGAATCAGCAATCTAGAAGACAGGCTAATCAAAATCATAGAGTCAGAAGAACAGATAGAAAAAAGAATAGAAAAAATTGAACAGTGTCACATGGATTTGAGTGATAGCATGAAAAACACAAACATATATATCATGGGTGTGTCAGAAGGAGAAAAGAAGGGGAAAGGGGCAGAAAGAATATTTGAGAAAATAATGGTCAAAAGTTTCCTAACTCTTATGAAAGATATAAATATACATGTCCAAGAAGCACAATGTACTCCAAACAGAATAAATCTTTTAAAAAAACCTACTCTGAGACACATACAAATCAGATTGTCAAATGAATAAGATAAAGGGAGAATTCTGAGGGCAGCAAGAAAAAAGTGATTCATCATATACAACAGATTCTCAGTAAAACTAAGGGCTAATTCCTTATCAGAACCCATGGAGGTGAGAAGGCAGTGGTATGATATACTTAAGGTACTGAAAGAAAACTGCCAGCCCCAAATTCTTTATCCACCAAAACTTTCCTTCAAAAATGAAGGAGAATATTCACAGATAAACAGAAACTAAAAGAGTTTATCCACAAGAGAATTTCCCTACAAGAATTCCTAAAGTGAGTTCTGCAAGTTGTAAGGGAAATATAGGAAAGAGTGGCTTGGAATAGTGTGAGAAATGAAGATCTTTAGTAAGGGTAACTAAAAAGGTAAATGCAACTAAAGAGGTAAATGCAAAACCCAGTAGTACTGAATCCTCAATATACTACTTTACACTTTAATTCCTGTAAGTCAGAATACAATTAAACAAGAATAAGGCACATTTCTTGATAACGGACACCCAGAAAAAATATAAATAATGTGGGACAAAAACAACAGAGAGGAAGCAGAGAGATATAGGAGAAGAGAACATGTATGCTCTTGAAGCTAAGTTTATATCTTTTCAAATTAGTAGCTTATAGATGTAGGTTGTATAATATAAACCCCAGGGTAACCACAAAGAAAATATTTTTAAAATATACAGAAACAAAACAAAAATGAGAAAGGGATCAGTCAGATACATCACAAAAATTCAACTACAGAAAAGGATGTTGCAAAAAAGGAAAAGGTAGAGCAAAAAAGATATGACATATAAAACCAAAGGACAAAATGGCTGAAGTACTGCCTTTACAGTAATAACACTGAATGCTATTGGAGTGAACTCCCCAATCAAAAGACACAAATTGGCAGAATGGAAAAAAAGCATGATCCAACTATATGTTATTTACAAGAGACTCACTTTAGACCCTAAGACCCAAGTAGACTGAAAATGAAAGGATGGAAAAAGATATTCCAGAAATCCTGCTCAAACTCTTTTAAAAAATTGAACAGGAGGGAATACTGCTTAACTCATTCTATGAGGTCAACATCATGCTAATACCAAAGCCAGAAAAAGATATTACAAAAAAAGAAAATTACAGACTAATTTCTCTTATGAATATACATGCAAAATCCTCAACAAAAGATTTGCAAATAGAATCCATCAGCATATTAAAAGAACTATAAACCATGATCAAGTGCATTTTATCCCAGGAATGGAACCATGGTTCAACATGAGAAAATCAATTAATATAATACAACACATTAACAAAACAAAGGGAAAAACCACATGATTATTTCAAATGACACAGAAAAGGCACTTAATAAAATTCAGCACCCCTTACTCATAAAAATACTCTTAGAAAAATAGGAATAGAAGGTAATTTCCTCAACATGATAAGGGGCATATATGAAAAAGCCACAGCTAACATCATACTCAAAGTCTGAAAGCTTTCCCTCTGGAATAAGGCAAGGATACCCATTATTACCACTGTTATTCAATATTGTTCTGGAAGTTCTAGTAAGAACAGTTAGGGAAGAAAAAGAAATAAAAAGGCATCCAAATTGGAAAAGAAGAAGTAAAACTTTTAATGTTTGTAGATGACATGATCCAATATATAGAAAGTCCTGAAAAATCTACAACAAAACTATGATGTAATAAATGAATTCAGCAAAGTGGCAGGGTACAAGATGAATACAGAAATCAGTGGTGTTTCTATACACCAGTAATGAGCAATCTGAGGAGGAAATCAAGAAAAAAATTCCACATACAATAGCAACTAAAAGAATCAAATATCTAGGAATAATATTTAACCAAAGATACAAAGAACTTATACATAGACAACTTCAAAACTTTGCTAAAAGAAATCAAAGAAGATCTAAGTAAATAGAAAGACATTCCATGATCATGGATTGGAAGACTAAATATTGTTAAGATGTCATTTCCACTCAAAATGACTTGTAGATTCAATGCAATCTCAATCAAAATTCCAACTGCCTACTTTGCAGATATGGAAAAGGCAATTATCACATTTATTTGGAAGGGTAAGAGTTCCTGTGGCAGTTTGGTATTGTTTATGAATTCCAAAAATAGATATTGGATTGTGTTTGTAAACTGGTCTGTTCCTCTAGGCATATTAGATTTTATTAGATGCAGAGGATTCACTTTTACTTTATCAAATCAAGATTAGGGCTTTTATTTGACCATATCATTAGGGTGACTCAATTTGAGTCCCTGCCCCTTTGAGGATGCTCCATCAAAACAGTGAAGTAAATACACAGAGAAGGAGAACACAGAGTTTAGTTTTGGATGCTGGAGCCCCAGGGAAAGAGCTGAGCCATAAGCCTGATAGTTTGCAGCTGAAGTGATCAGAGTCCTGAACAACTGAGAAAGCCCAGAAAGAAATGAGCCCCATGAGAAAGATAAGCCTTATGCTAGCCTACAGCTGAGATCAGAAGAAGCTGGGACCATGGAGCCTTAGGAGGAAGAGGAAGGCTGAACACTTGCAGAGACCAGCAGCTATCTTGCTCCAAAATATGGCAACAGACTTTGGTGAGGGAAGTACCTTACTCTTTATAGTCTTATGACTGTAAGCTTCTACCCCAAATAAATGCCTGTTATAAAAGCCAACAGATTTCTGATATTTTACATCAGCACCACTTTGGCTGATGAATACAGGCCCTATATATCCACAATAATCTTGAAAAAGAAGAAGAAAGTTGGAGGACTCAAATTCCTGACACTAAAGCTTATTACAAAGTTATAGTGGTGAAAACATATGTTGCTGGCACAGGATAGACATAGACTAATGGAATTGTATTGGTAGTTCAGATATAGATCCTCGCATTTTTGGCCATTTGATTTTTGACAAGACTGCCAAGTCCACTCAATTGGAAAAGAATATTCTCTTCAACAAATGGTGCTGGGAGAATTAGACATCCATATGAAAAAGAATGAAAGAGGCCTCTTATCTCACACTAAATACAAATATTAACTCAAAATGTATTAAAGACCTAAACATAAGTAACGGGAATATAAAGCTCCTAGAAGAAAATGTAAGGAAGCATCATCAGGATCTTGTGTTAGACAAGCAATTCTTAGACTTTACACCCAAAGCAGAAGCAAGAGAATAAAAATAGACAAATGAGAACTCATCAAAATCAAAACCTTTTGTAATCTAAGCATCTTTTCAAAATATATATGAAAAAAAAAGTTTAGTAAGCAAATGCACATATATGCATATATATCGATATATCATTTTGTAAACATTGGTTTGTATTGTGAAAAATTTGATTTTTACCCACAATAAAAAACAAACAAACAAACAAACAAACAAACAAACAAACAAAAAAAAAAAAAAAACCTTTTGTGCATCAAAGGACTTTATCATGAAGTAAAAAGACAAACTACTCAAAGGGAGAAAATATTTCCAAAACTCATATCTGATAAAGATTTAATATCTAGAATATGAAAAGAAATTCTACAACTCAACAATAAAAAGACAAACAACCCAATGAAAATATGGGTAAAGAACTTAGACATTTCCCCAAAGAAGATATACAAATGCCTAAAAAGCACATGAAAAAATGCTCAACATCATTAGTATTTAGGGAAATGCAAATCGAAACCAAAATGAAATACCATTTCACATCCACTAGAATGGCTACTATTAAAAAAAAAAAATACAGAAAATTACAAGTGTTTGGAGTGGATGTGGAGAAACAGGAACATTCATTCATTGCTGTTTGCAATGTAAAATGGTGCATCCATTGTGGAAGACAATTTTGAAGTTCCTCAGAGATCTAACTATAGAATTACAGTATGACATGTAATCCCTCTATTAGCTATATACCCAAAATAATTGAAAGCAGGGACTCAGATATTTTCACACTGATGTTCATTGTGACATTATTCACAATTGCCAAAAGATTGAAGCAACTCAAGTGTCCACCAACAAATGAATGGATAAACAAAATGTGGTATATATATATATATATATACAATGGAATATTATTCAGCATTAAAAAAGGATAAAGTTCTGGTTAATATGACAACATGGACAAAACTTGAAGACATTATGTTGAGTTAAATAAGCCAGACACAAAAAGACAAAATTGTGTGATCTCACTGATATGAAATAATTAGAATAAGCAAATGCATAAAGTTAGAATCTAGAATATATATTACCAGGGGCTTGGTTGGGAGTAGGGAATATGGCATTAATGCTTACTTGGTACAGAATTTCTATTTGGGGTTATTGTAAAGTTTTGGAAATGGCAATAGTAACATTACATTGTTGGTGTAATTAATACTACTGAATTATATATGTGAACATTGTTACAAGAGAAAACATAGGACTGTAATACACAGTGAGCGCTATTGTAAATGGTGGACTATAGTTAATAGCACAATTATAAAAATGTTCTTTCATAAATTAAAACAAGTGTAGCATGCTAATGCAAGATGTTAATAATAGGGAGGTACATTGGAAAAAATATACCTAATGGAAACTATGGACTATAGTTAACACTACAATTATAATAGGTTTTCATCAATTGTAACAAAGCTACCATGCTAATGCAAAGTGTTAATATGGGGCGGAGATGCTATATTTTTTAGGATTTTTTTCTGTAAACCTACAATTTCTCCAATTAAAAGTTTAAAACATATAAATTGGAAATAGATTTGCCCTGATGTTCTAAAAATATTGGTGTCAGAAAATATCATTAAATAAAACTGATAGGATTTATTTTTCTAAAAGTTTTAGAGTCAACATGTAATATTCCATTTGTGTACATTTTTGGAGTACACTTATGGAAAATATTTTATTTTTCCATTGTCTAGGGTTTACTTTTTTCTTTTTCATCCAAAGATAGTATACATTTAAAATATGTATTTTGAAAATAGTCGTCTAGGAATAAATTATCCTATGAGTATGTGCTTTTTAAAAAAATACTGCTTTTCAAGAAAAGAAACTGTATGATACAGGTTACCCAGAGTTTATATACAGAAGTAATGCACTGCCATGCAGGTAAGATGAACTACAAAATATTTTCTAAATGCAACCATTTAAGAAAGCACAGTGACTTTACACACTTTGGTGACAGGTATGTACATGTTGGAAAATAGTTATAAAATGATGAACTCTTCTACAAAAATGCATTTATGAATATATACCAATCATTGAGGGGAAAATCACTATTCATGCCAAGTAAAGAACTCCTAGTTTATTCAAAGGTAAAATTTTTGATGCATTAAGATACTAAGACTCTCTTTGGGAAATACTTAGGTAATAATAGATGGTTAGCTTTCTGATTAGCTCAATGGGAAAATATAAAGGCATATTTATATGAGATATTGACAGTGAATGTGAAGTGTTTTGTTTCATTCAGAGTAGTCTTGAACCCTACTCTTTTAAACATCTTCATAAATGATTTGCAGTTGGTTGTTAATTAATTAAATTCTCAGATGAGAGAGGATATCAAGCAATGAGACACCATTTTCTAGTGTAAAAGCCTAGAAAAATGGCTTGAAATTAATCAAAAGAGATTCAATCTTGAATTGTAAAGGCCAGTATTTGATTAAAAAATAAATTTGATAAATTTGAAGTCGAATTAAAAATTGGTTTCAATAAAAATATTTCCAAAAGTTAATATGAAGTTGAATTGATATTCTATAATGGGAATTTAAAAAATAAAGCCTATTTTTGAAACAGAAATGAACATGAAGTCTTCATAGTAATCATAACCTAAAAAACTTCTCTGGCTGGCTGACCACATGGAAGAAATTGAAACGCTATGGACAGATTTGTGCCAGAACAAAAACCTTTATGACCAGCAGGAATCACACGAACAATCCTTGGAGAAGCAGAAAAAGAAAAGTACAGCTGGATGAAAAGAGATTAGACTTCTTATGACAACTGTCTACAAACTTTTAAAAGGAACCAAACCTTTTAAATGAAGTAATTCAAATTAATATTATGGAAAACGAAATCAAGAGAAACAAGATGATGTGACTTAGAAGGATATGATTTTGATTGTGATTCTTTATTAGGAAACCTGAGCAAATAGTTCTCAAAGGATATGATTTTAACCAGGGAATTAAAACTATTCTCCGGAACAGAACCTCCACCCTTGTTTCTGCAAAGATTCAAGTATGTTTGGGGGAAGAAAATATATTCACAAAGGGTTTTTTAATGTTTCTTTTGCAATTGACTGAAAGCCTCCACATTGTTATTCTTTGAAGGAGATGCTGAAACTCCAGTTATGTAATTACAGCTTTACAAAATAAGTCCTCTATTTTGAGGTTCCTGTTGGTGATTTCTTCTTACTAGTATTAGAATAATGGTGACAGAACATAGCTACAGGTGATGATATAAATAGATACCAAATAAGAATGCATTAAGGTTTTTCCAGTTTTAGCAAATGTGATTATATACATTATCTCTAAACCAGTTTTATCTTTTTCTGTAAATATTATTCTTAGAAGAGCTTGCATTATGGAAGGACTATAGAATTAGACTCAGTTTGAGTTTCTCTCTTACCTGACTTAAGTGAATCAAGAAATACTGCACATCAACAACTTCTGTAGGACTATGCAGAATGGGCAAAATAGTTTAACTATAGTCCAAAATAGTTCAACTACTGCAACCATTTTTAGTATTCTGCTGCCTGAAAACTCCACAGCTACATATTTCACATTAATATGTTGCCCATAAATACTACAAAATGTTCAGAGTTACTATGTCACTAGATATATATTGAAAATCAATATTTTTATATCTTCCAAGGTAATTATTTATTTGAGATCCAGAATTTAAAAAAATAGTGAAAAGATTTCTAATAAGCAGATTCTCTCTGTTATTGGGGTTCATTCAAGGAACTGGGTCTCATTTTAATGCAATTTATATGATTTGTGGTATTTCAGATATAAAAATGTAAGCATCAATGATTCTATTTTTCCACTGTTAAAATGAAAAATAAATGATCTGGCATGTCTAGCTTAATTTTTACTTTAAATATATAGACTCCACTCTACTGTTAAAAGGTTATGATACTTATAATAAATGTAACCTTAAAAGTTCTAGTAGCTAGGAATTTGTAAATTTTGTATCACAACAAAATCTGAAAGATAATTAGGGAAGCATAAAAAAGAATAAGGGGTCATATGAGGAATCCTTGTGGCAGAAGATGAAATAAAATATGAACATCTTTTCAATTTCTGTATAAAAATGTTGATATCAAATATAAACTTAAAATTAAAAGTATTTTATTTTCAGAAGAAATAGGGTCCCCTTAGGATGGGGAAGGTGGTGGCCACTTTCTATAATTCCAGTCTTCAAAAAAATAGCTTTCTAAAGTGTATGATCAGTAATTAGACACTGTTTACTTGTTTATTTCACACTAGTGTTAAGTACACAATTTGAAATACTGAGGTAGGGAGTATAAATCAGTACTTAGCGACAATTATCCCCTCATTTACTGTCTTCTGCAATTATTTTTGTACAGATTTCACATTGAAAACAATACACTGGCAGGAGAGTAATATACCTTGGTGGTTACAAGTGCCCAGTCTGGAGTCACACTGCCAGAAAGATTAGGTAATCTCCCAAAACTTCATGTCCTGCATCTACATAACAAGGGTAATAATACTTATTTGTGATGATGAGGCTTATGTTTCAACTTGGCTAGGTGAATGTGCCCAGTTGTTTGGTCAAACAAGCACTGAGCCAATTATACTATGTGGACTGAAATCATCAGTGAGTTGATTGCATCTATAG
This sequence comes from Tolypeutes matacus, assembly GCA_026826555.1. Taxonomy (NCBI): domain Eukaryota; kingdom Metazoa; phylum Chordata; class Mammalia; order Cingulata; family Chlamyphoridae; genus Tolypeutes; species Tolypeutes matacus. The sequence goes on from JAKSZT010053883.1 coordinate 69,356,472, forward strand.
TTGATTACATTTACAATCAAGTGAGGAGATTGCCTTCAGCAAGGAGAGATGTCTCATCCAACTCCTTTTAAGTTGAAGGCTTTAAAAGGAGAAATAATTTCATCAGTCAGAGAGAGAATTCTCAACTTTACTTCAGACAGCCATCAAGGACCTTCACCAGAGTTCCTGGCTTGTAGCTTGCCCTACAGAATTTGGACTTATGCATCCCCATGGTCACATGAGACAATTTTATTAAATATCCTAATATTTATGGATAGCTCCTATCAGTTCTAGTTCCCTAGAGAACTCTGACTAATACAGCTTGGTACTTGGAATGGTTCTTGAGAAACAGAATTTTTAAAAATGGAATTTCTGAATTGGTTCTGGTGTTTTTGCAATTAGTATTCTACTCTGATTAGATTCAAAGGCACTAATGACTCTGTTTTCAATAATCAAGAGGCCATAGATAGTCCATGGTATGAGTTGGCAATAAAGATACACAAAATATCACCTCTGGATACTTCCATGCTTATAAGAGACAAGGCTCTGGGTGAGAGTGTTATTGACACCTTACCAGAGTTTTATGGAGTTAAAAGGTACAATGATGTTGGCTGGTTGTTCCTAAATACACTGGACACAGTTATAAAAGAAAGGAATGAGTTGAGGTTTCAAATTTGCAACTTAAGTGCTGCATGAGGGACATGAAAGTTTCAATATGTGCCCTGAAAGAAAATCTTGTTCTGTGCAGCTACAGACTTTGAGATGTCTGAAAAACAGACCCAGGGTCTCATTGTACACGTAGCAGAGTTATAACATAGTCTAAAATAGCAACTTTGCAGGTTTTCTGCTGTTAAAATGAAGACATTGATTAGAAAGGAATGGGATACTGAAAACTAGAATGGAGACATATGGGTTGATAATGATGGTAGAGGGGACATTGAAACCCTAAATTCTGTTGAGTTTTTGTCAGATAAATGGTCTGTTCTGAGTAAATGCTTTCCAGTCCTCCAGTTTGCCTTGAGGAGCCAGCCACCTGACCTCCAGTCAGTCCCAAGGAGTCTGCCATCTAACTCCACCTGAAGAGCTTAATCCTATCTAACCAGATGAAACTGCAACAGAATGCCCTGAGGTAACTGGCTTGTAAGACACTTCTAATCCTTCTCATTACCCACTCCCACCACCCCTCTTTTCTTCCAGACCTATAATTAGACTAAAGTCCCAACAAGCCCCCAAAGGTGAGGTACAAAGTTTGACCCATGAGGAAATATGCTATACTCCAAAAGACACATTCTCTGGATATGGTTTTTAGTTTCCTGAATGCAATGCTTCTGCCAAAACTACCATCTGACTTGCAGAATGCTTTATCCACCACCGTGGTATTCCACAGAACTTTGCTTCAATCGAGGAACCCACTTCACAACAAATGATGTGCAGGAATGTGCACATGCCCATGGAATTCACAGGTCTTATCATGTATCCCATCATGAAGCAGCTTGATTGATAGAACAGTGGAATGGCCTTTTGAAGACTCAATTATGGTGTGAACTAGTTTGCAATACCTTGCAGTGCTGGGGCAATGTTTTCCAGAAGGCTATGTATGTTCTAAATCAGCATCCATGCTCTGGTGCTGTTTCTCCTACAGCCAGGATTCATGAGTCCAGGAATCAAGGGGTGGAAATGAGAGTGGCACCACTCACTATTAGTGATCCACTAGGAAAATTTTTGCTTCCTGTCCCTACAACCTTAAACTGGGTTGGTCTACAGGTGTTAGTTCCAAAAGAAGGAGTGCTTCCATCAGGAGACATAACAATGATTCCACTGAGCTGGAAGTTAAGACGATGACCTGGTCACTTTGTGCTCCTCATGTCTCTAAACAGGCAAAGAAGGGAATTTCTCTACTGGCTGGGGTGATTTATCCTGACTATCAAGGGGAAATAAGACTGCAACTACACAATGGAAGAAAGGAAGAGTTTGCCTGAAATACAGGGGTCCCTAAGTGTGACTCTTAGTATTATCATGCCGTATGATTAAAAGAAAACTCCAACAATCCAATAAAGGCAGGACAAACAATGGTCCACAAACTTGAGGAATAAAGGTTGTCACTATCAGGCAAAGAACAACAGCCAGATAAGGTGCTTGCTAGGAGTAAAGGGAACATAGAATGGATAGTGGAAGAAGGTAGTGATAAATATGAACTATGGCCACATGACTTATAGAATTGAGGGCTGTAATGGGCATGAATATTTCTTGCTTGTTTTGTTATGAGTATGTTTGTAAATGTACATAAAATAAATGTCTTTGTTTTCTTCTCTACCTTACACCTTTATCATATGATATAAGTTGTATTCATTTCATGTCATAGTATTTAAGTTATATGATGCCAAGTTTAAGAAAGTATGTTACTCAAGGTCTTGCACCCTATTCTAGAGAGATTTAGTGTATTTCCAGTTGTATGCAGGACAGGTGAGTATTGTTAGGTGAAAAAAAAATGTTCGTTTTTGTTTTTATTTAGAGATTAAGTATGGTTTAACGTGATGTGTCTGGCTGCCAAGTTGATAATGTGTGGATTGTGATGGTGGCTCATATGTCAACTTGGCCAGGTAATGATGTGCAGTTGTTTGGTCAAGGAAGCATTGAGCTAATTGTACTATGAGGATATGAGGAAGTTTTGTGGACTGCAATCATCAGTGAGTTGACTGCATCTATGGTTGATTATATCTACAATCACGTGAGGAAACTGCCTTCAGCAATGGGAGATATCTCATTCAAACAGTTAAAAGCCTTAAAAGGAGAAGTAACTTCATCAGTCAGAGAGAGAATCCCCATCTCTATTACAGACAGACAGCCTCTCCCAGGGGATTTATCGAGGACCTTCACCAGATTACCTGGTTTGCAACCTGCCCTACAGAATATGGATTCGTCTATCTCCATGGTCATGTGAGACAATTTTATAAAATCTCATAATATTTACAAATATTTCCTGCTGTTTATGTTTCCCTAGAGAACCCTTACTAATACACTATTCTACAGATTGAAAAACAGGATAATGTACACAGTGCTCTTTATAGGATACATTGTAGTTCAGTCTTTGCTTTTAACCTCCTTAAGTGGCAAGGACTATGTCTTATACGCATTTTCAACCCACAGAGCTCCTTTTTATCTGGTCAATTATTCAGTTAATAATAATAGCTACCCAACTATTGGGGTTTATGATATATCACCATAATTATTTAAATTTATTCAAATTCTCAGATAACCCATTCAAAGTAGGTGTTATTATACCCGTTTAGGGACAAGGAAGCCTAGGGTCTGAGAGTAGTAGTTTGTGGACATCAAACAATTATTTAGCACTTGAATCAACATTTATTTCAAGTCTAAATAAAAATCATGCTCACTGCTTTGCAACACACTGTCAAATGGTTATTAAATAATTTCTAATAGCCTTTTGTTGCTTCAGAAATCACATGTGAAGTTGCCACTTAACACAATATTGTTTTTTGTTTGTTTGTTTTATTTTGCTTTTTATGCTGCTTGATAATCCAGTTTTGTCACACATTGGGAACTAGGAGTCTGGCTGTTCTGGCTTATTAGACAAAAGAACAGAGTAAAAAAGTAGTTAATGAAAATATTTTACCTGGTTATTTTTTTGAAGGGAAAATACACTATTTATTGAGTTTAATTTTTTGATTCATAATGCTTGGACAAGATATAAACTCCAAATGAACCGTATCTATCTTTCAATGACTCTTTCCAGAAGGTTGATAATGTATGCTCTGAAGATTCTTCCAGATTCCCGAGACTGTGAAATTGTAATATTAGCCAAATAAGAAACTATTAAGAAATCTCTCAAAAATTTTTGAAAATATTTTTCATTATAGCTAATAAAAGCTAAAATATACACTGGAGTGATGGTTCTGTCTACACTGTTAAGTTTGGCTTTCCCCTTTTCATGGAACACTTCATGCATTCACGTTATTTACAGAACTATTAGACATTTCATAAAAAATGAAGTCTTGAAACTATTAATTTAGTCCTAAATATTAGTTCTAGTGGAGAGTATTTTCCTCCATTATTAAATACCTTAAATGTGAGAGAGTAAAACATGGATGTTGATTTCAAAAAGGCATCTAATAATGAATCATTAAATTACTCTCATTAACCTATGTCTTTAGTCAGGAAATTCTTTTAAGGGGCCTATAGACCAATCATTGGTAAAGTATAGATTAGATATTATCCAATACACAAATTTTTACTGAGTTAAATATGAAATGACCCTATTATCATTTGTGAGAAAGAGGATTGAGCACTTTCCCAAACCCAGGGTAATATTGCTAATTTTAACTGTTCTTCTTTTTTGGGTAATATTTCTGCTTTCTTGATTTTGTAAAATTATTTTAAAATTTTAAAGAAAAGTAATCATGGCACTGACTCAAGTGTCACACTGAGATACACCCAAATGGCAAATGAATGTCATTATAGTGTCCATTGGGGAACTCATTTTGATTAAAGAAGACATCCATGCCCAAGGACAGCTGCTATCATAAGTTTCTAGGCTGAAGTGACATCCTGTTTGTTGCATGGAAGTGGTGAAGGGCTTATATGTTTGCATAGAAATACAGGCTTTTTAATATTTGGAGGGTAAACAGACTTAGCTATGGAAATAGAGTAGTAAATGGAATAGCAAACTAATAAAAATAACAAAAGAATTGGAATTTATTTGGGGGAATTTAAAAGAAGTCAATTTCATATTAGGCCATAGAAGAACAGAAACCTAGAGTATTGACTTACTGTGTGTTGAAATGAAGTCAACCAGGGTGATTTTAGTAGTTACATACTGATGGAAATAAGTCTACTAGGCAAGGGTTTGTCAAAGGGCAGATTTGTATTCTCTATCCGTTCTTAGTCTTAGAGGGTCTTTACCTCAGTACAAAATAGATTCTGAAACTAAAGTCACATCCTGTTATTACAAGAGGCAAAGTCGATAACCATCAGGGCTAGAAAAACATTTGTAATAATTCTAAAGATCAAAGGAGAAGGGAGTGTCATTGCTGAAACCCACAGCCAACTTGAAAGCAAAGACCATGAATATGAATTTTACTTCAGCATTTAAAAAATTGAAATTGGCCTATTTTTATGCCTTATTGCTTTTCTAATTGAAAAGACAAGCAAGGCACATGAGATGCATTATCTACTAGAAACAGAAACACCCCATTAATTCAATATTCTAGTTAAACTTTTACATGTCTAATTGATAGGAAATGTAAAGTTTAAAATTTGTGGAAATGATAGCCTGTGCTTCATGTGCTAGGGATATTAAACAACTTGCTCCCTGCATTTGTTTCAATTTCTTCAGAATGCCAGGCTATCCTTCTTTTAATTGAACTGGTGAGGGAGGGAAGGAGAAGATGTCTGATTGCTCCACTGATGAGTGTCACATCCAATTGCCACCCTTACCATAGGGAATGAAACTAGGTTAAGAGGACAGGTTCAGTATTTTAAAAAATTACTTGCCATGTATTTTTTCCCCAAATGTCAAGTGGTGGCCTCGATTAGAAGTATACCATTAATCAAACTAATGAGAACTATGGACATAGAGTTCCTTAACAAAGACATAATGTCTCATTAGGGTAAGGAGTAGAGCAGAAGAATTTTATGAAGTGGGCTTTTCCTCATAAACACTTGGGGTTGAATAATACCATGGTATGTAAATCAAGGCCTCCTGATCCTTACAGTTTAATGTTCCCTAAAGGAGACCATCATATTACTGAATTAAAATCAGTTTCACATATGGTTAAGAAAAAAATTCAGTGGTTTTTTTTCACAGAAAGGTATTTTGATGCTACTTTTAATGAACTAAACCTTATTGGTAATTCTTAGGATTTTAAGCAATATTAATCTGCAATCAACATTAACATGGGGACTGTCCTTGATCCTTTTGCATGTCTCTAAACTACTCTGAGCTCTCCTGTCTTTATGCTAAGTCACAGTAAGCATGGATGGCCTGCAAATCAAGATTTTATGCCATCAGGCCTGATAAGAAATAAGTTCCTCACCAGCACTTCACAACAGCTTATGGTGAGCCTAATGGAAGAAAGCAGTCAGGAGTTGGAGAGATGAAAGGAATGATAAGAGTGAGATCACTGACATAGTAAGTGGTTTTGGCCCAAGTCATGGACAGAGACTATCTTGCCAGACTGGACATTCTGATGGACATCCTTGAACATAACTGCCAGAGGTGTATTGCCATCATATATACAAGAAACTGCCTTCTACATTTGTTGACAGAAATTATTTTAAATTTTGTTTTTGAGGTTTTGGAAATACCTGTTAAAATAATTTACTTGATATGAGCCAATCTGAAGTCAAGCCAACTAGAGGTTGCTATCAAAGCAAGGCATAATATACGGTTTTTTTTTTTCAAAGCCATCAGTGAAATCACTAAATTTTTGTGGAAATTGTTTTTAATAAATGATTGCATATAACATTTTAATTGAAAATTATGTTGTTATATAGGAATATGTCCTGTGTTAATTTATACATAACTGTATGATCTGAAAGAGTAGCATAATTTTTGTATTAACATTTTAATAATGAATAATAGATTTTTATATATCTGTAACAAAACATATTTGATGGTATACAAAGTCATTTTGTGCATAAATTAGCAGGCATAAATAGTCTTCAGCCTAGTCAAGAATTAAAATTAAACATATTATATACTTACAAATACCAGAATAAGATAAAAATAGGAGAAAGTAAGAGAAAAGAAAAAGAAGCCCCACCCAATGGGCAGCATGAAGGCTTTTGTTCTTTGAACCAGGGGAAACCAGGCCTCTCTGCTCTTCTAAGACCAAAAATTAGCACAAACCAGGTAGCACCAAAGCTAAGTAGTAATAAATACTATTTATTGAGCACTAACTATATGTCTTGCCTTTAAACACGTAACATGCAACTCAATTTTTACAATAAAAGTGAATAGATGCTATTATTAGCCCCATTTTTAAACAAATAAGAGAACAGAGGCAGAAAGAGATTAAGTAAAAAGATAACAGAGCCAAATTAAAACTATCTAGTCTAAATCCTGAACCTATGACCTTATTCTTTCTGCTATGGAGTTGTTTTTCTTTCTTTTTGGTTTTTGTCTAGTAAATTAAGTACTGACAGGTTCCTACTTCCTTTTCTGCTTCTATTACCTTAAGGTGTCATATCCCTGAAGAAAGCAGAAACTCCATACATATTTTTCTTAGTTGTCCATTCTTTTCTTTACCAGAACCTTGATTTAAACATCTCATTCAACATTTTTTTCAACTGAGTACCCTACCCTGAAAAATGAATTCCTGTACCAAAATGGTGGTAACAGATGCTCTAGGGTGCCATTTCCCCACAGAATAAGTAGCAAAATGGGCAGAGCCATCTTTCTCAATACTCCAGAAAACAGTTAAAGGGCTGTAGTAACTAAACAAATGTTGAAACAAAAAAATACAGTCCTTGGAGATTCTCTTTCTTACCCCTCCCCAGCACACCTTGGAAACAGCCTGTGCCCTTATTGTGGGTCACTGGTATTGTCCCAGAGGGAGCAGAGTGACCCCAGTGTACATATTGGGGAGACTGTATATCAGTGCCAATCTATTGTGTGACAACATGAAAGACTAAACCAGGAAACTCACCTCTGGCTCACCCTCCCAGAACTTGCCTTGTGGGCAGAAGCAGCTTGTGAACAATTAAGTCAAAGTGGCCTGGGACAAAGGATACCAGCTTTATGACATATTATAGAGCACCCCAAAAGGGAGGAATTTTATAGGAAGCAGAGGGGACATTTAGATTACTATAATTGGAGCAATTTCTAAGACCTTGAGCTAGCACAAATCTAGGACAAGACTAAGACACACAAAAGAGAGAGAGAGGCCCCTGCACTTGAAAATTTGCCCTGGGCTGATCTTCTTGATAGGAAGGCTAAACTCTGAAGGAGACCACCACACAGAACCAATTTGTAAAGACTGAAAAGGGGTGTTTTTTTAAATCAGTTTGCTTTTAACTCCAGGTAGTCAAGGAAATCTTTGTCATATTATTCGCTGAACACAAACTTAAGGAACAGACAGTTGGAAGACTAAATTACAAAAAAACACATTAAAATATTACAATATACAGTGTGCAACAAATTATAAGACTAACAAGAAACATGAATTGATGGCCTATCCACAGGCTAAAGGTAACAATTCAGAAACCATCAATGAGAAAGACCAGAATTTATACATCTTGGATAAAGACTTAAAAAAAAAAACCACAAAACACCAATATGCTCAAAAAGATAAAGTGTAATATGGAGAAAGAACTAAAGGATATCAGGAAAACAATGAATGAAAAATATGAGTCTCAAAAAAGAAACAGAAAATTTAAAAAAGAACCAACCATCAGAAACACTAGAATTGAAGATTACAATAAATGTAATTAAAAATTTCCTAGAGGTTTTTAACAGCACACTGGAGCTGGCAGAAGAATCAGTGAACTCAGAGACAAGACAATTGAAATTATTCAAGCAGAGGAACAGAAAAAAAAAAAAAAAAGAATGAAAAAAAGTGAACAGAGTCTGGGACCTGTGAGACACTGCCATGCATACCAATATAAGCATTATGGGAATCCCAGAGGGAAAAGAAAGATATAAAGGGGCAGAAGAAATATTCAAAGAATTAATTTCAGAAAACATCCAAATTTAATGAAAATGCATATATACATTTGAGAAGCCCAACAAACACTAAATAGGATGAACTCAAAACAAAGTATGCCCAGACATACAGTAGTCAAACTGTTGAATGAATTCTGAAAGCTGCAAGTGAAAAGCAATGTGCTATACACAAGGGAGCCCCAATAAGACTAAGAGTCAATTTCTCATTTGAAACCATGGAGGCAAGAAGGCAGTGGGACAATATATTTACAATGCTGATAAAAAAAAATAGCCAAACAAGAATTTTATAGCCAGTAAAACTGTCTTTTAAAAACGAGGGAGAGATTAGGACATTCCCAGATAAACAAAATCTGAGGGAGTTTGTCACTACTAGACCTGATTCAGAAGCACTGGTAAAGGGAATTGTTCACATTGAAGGGGAAGGACACTAGATAGTTGATAAATTGACAAAAATAAATAATGATATTTCTTGTAATTATAAATGCCAGTAGTATTGTATTGTAATTTTTGGGTAAGCAATTCCATTTTTTAAAACTTCTTACAGGTTCTAAAGTAAAAATACATAAAAATTAATGATAATTCAATAGTTTTGTATATACAATATATACACATATACCATGTAACAAGTACAACGAAGAGTGGTGGGACAGAGGTATACAGAAACAGTGTTTCTGTATGATATTGAATAAGTTGGTGTCAAATCAAACATAATTGTATAGTTATAGGATATTCATTTTACGTCCATGGCAAACATGAACAGGTACATGAAAAATATATACAGAAGGAAATAAGAAGGAACTCACAATTGTACAATACAAAAAATCTAATAAATATGAAAGCAGGCATTAACAGAAGAATTGAATGACAAAATAGATTTACAAGTTACAAAGACCAAGTAGTAAAATGACAGAGCTAATTCCTGCATTATTAGTCATTATTTTAAATACAAATGGATTAAACTCTACAGTCAAAAGAGATTGACAGAATGGATAAAAAAAGCATGATGCAACTATATGAAGTTTACAAGAGAACTACCTTAACTTCAAAGACACAAATAAGTTGAAAGTGAAAGAATGAAAAAAATATATAACATGCAAATAGCAACTACAGGAGAGCTTAGGTAGCTACAGCAATATCAGATGCAATCGACTTTAAGTCAAAACCTTTATGTGGGACAGGAAGGTTACTATATGTTAATGAAGGGGTCAGTTCAACAAAAAGATATTTATAAATATATATGAATTTATAAATAGGAAGACTCCAAAATATTATGAAGTGAACACTGATAGGTTTTAAGCAAGAAATAGAAGGTTCTATACTAAAAATAGGAGACTTCAATACATGACTTTCAAAAATGGATAGAACATCTAAACAGATGTCTTGAATCACATTCAAAACCAACTAGACCTAACAGACATATATAGAACACTTAACCCACAGCAGCAGAATATACAGTCTTCTCTACTGCACATGGCTAGACAGTATGTTAAGTCACAAATCAAATCTCAAAAATTTAAAAATATTGAAATCATACAATGCATCTTCTCTGATCACAATGGAATGGAACTAGAAATCAATTACAGAGAGACAACTGGAAAAGTCATAAATAATATGGACATTAAACAACACACATTTAAAGAACCAAAGGGTCAAAGAAGAAATTAGCAAATATATGGAGGCAAATGAAACTGAAAGTGCAATACACCAAAATTTACGGAATGCAGCAAAGGCCTGCTGACAGGGAAATTTATAGCTGTAAATGCTTACATTAAAAAAGAATGACCTCAGATTAAAGACCTAACCTCACAACTGGAGGATCTAGAAAAAGAAGAGAAAACTAAACCCAAAGTGAGCAGAAGGAAAGCAATGCCAAACATTAGGAAGAGATAAATTAAATAAAGGCTGAAAAAAAAAATAGAGAAAATCAACAAAACCAACAGTGGTATTTTGAAAAGATCAATAAAATCTACAAATTTTAGCTAGACTGACAAAGAAAAAAAGAGAGGGGGCACAAATAATTAAAATCATAAATGAAAGTGGAGACATTACTACTGACCCTAAAGAAATAAAACAGATTATAATAGTATGAACAACTGTATACCAACATATTAGATAACCTTTGTGAAATGGACAAATTCCTAAAAACACATGAACTGCCTTCACTGAATCAAGATATAGAATATCTCATCAGATGGATAACAAGAGTCTGAATCAGTAATGAAAAACCTCCTAACGAAAAAGGACCATATGACTTAACTAGTGAATTTTACCAAACATTACAAGAACTAACAATAATATTGCTCAAATTATTGCAGAAATTTGAAGAGGAGGGAACACTTAATTCACTCTATGAGACCAATATCAACCTAATGCCAAAGCCACACAAAGTATCACAAAAAAAGAAAATTACAGATCAATATCCGTTATGAATATAGATGCAAAAATCTTCAACAAAATACTAGCAAACCAAATACAAAAGCAAATTTAAAGAAATCCCATAATCAAGTAGGATTTATCCAAGTTATACAAGGATGTTTCAACATAAAATCAATTAATGTAATCCACCACATTAATAGAATGAAGGGTAAGAAAACACACAATATCTCAACTGATATAGAAAAGGCACTTGACAAAATCCAATGCCCCTTCCTGATAAAAACACTTAGGAAACTAGGAATAGAAGGAAATTTCCTTAAGATGATAAATGGCATATATGAAAAAGCCAACAGGTAACTTCAAACTCAAAGGTGAAAGACTGAAAGCTTTCTCTCTAAGATCTAGAACAAGGCAAGGATCACCCCTGTCACCACTGTTGTTCAACCTTGGAACTGGTTTCCTAATTGACCTGGAAGTTCTTGCCAGATCAGTTAGGAAAGAATAAGAAATATGAAGCATCCAAACTAGAAAGGAAAATTAAAACTTTCACTGTTTTCAGATGATATGATGATCCTATATAGAGAAAGTCCCCAAAAAACTACAACCATGCTACTAGGGCTAATAAACAAATTCAGCAAATTGGCAGGATACAAGCTAATATGCACACATCAGTAGTGTGTCTACACACTATTAGCAAACCATGCAAAAAGGAAATTATGGAAAAACTCTACTTACAATGGCAACTAAAATGATCAAATATCTGGAAATAAATCTAGCCAAGGATATAAAGGATTTGTATACTGAAAACTAAAAAAAACATTGTTAAAAAAAACAAAATCAAAGAAGACCTTAATAGATAGAAGTACAAGGGACAGAGTATGGGTAAGGACTTGGAAGTTAATCCTTAACTGGTACAGAGTTTCAGTTTGGAGTGTAGAAAAGTTTTGGTAATGGATGGTGGTGATAGTAGCACAATACTATGAATGTAATTCACAACACTGAATTATTTATTTGAAAGTGGTTAAAAGAAGAAATTCTAGGTTGTATATGTATTACTTGAATAACAATGAAAAAAAAAACACAACAAAATTCATACAATAAACAGTGAACCCTCATGTAAAGTACAGACTATAGTTAGTAGTAGAGTTATAATAAAGTTGTTTCATCAATTCTAATAAAATACCACACTAATGCATACTGTTAATAATATGGAAAACTCTGTATGTATCGGGAGCAACTCTATATTTTCTGCATGATTTTCTGTAAACCTATAACTTTTGTAATAAAATAAATAAGTAAATAATTAAATATTAATTACTATTCCTTCTTTCCATGTCAATACCCCTCCTTACTATTATTGCCCAGCAAAACTCCTCATCCCTCAGTTAGAGACCATTGGACGTAAGTTATCTTCAAATGCCAAATCAGCAATACCGAGGTTAAGAACATGTTATCATAAGGCCTCATTACATCTCTTCTGGTGTGTTGAGATTGACTGCTTGGATTGTGACTGAGGATTTCTTAACTGTGGTACAAAATAAAGTCCTACACAGTCTGGTTAGGAACATCTTCTGCCATACAAATTTGAATTCCTCCTGACATTATCTGTATATATTAGTATACATTTTAGTTATTTTGGTGCAAGGTAATGAGGAATTATTTCTAATGAGGATAATGCTATGGTTTTGATTTTATGTTTTTGTTCTCTTGCTAACATGGCAAAGAGAGCATTGAAGTGGGAAGATCTGGCATCACATCATACATTCAGATGCTCTATATTTATCCATCTAGAGTATGTAATCTAGTTTACTATCTTGGGATGACTATAAAGAGTAGGATCTTAGAAAATTTCCTCAGGAAAGTACATTTATAAAAGACCCCAACTCTGAAATACTTAAGACTGTGCTAAGGATAGAGTTTAAAATCAGGCATGAGTCATGGTATAGGAGAGGGTAGACTCACAGAATATTGACATCAGGCTAACTGTATTCCTGATCATCCTTCATGGTTCCAAGATGAAAGCCTGTTTCCTGTGGACATTTGAAATTGCTGAGTTGGGCTGTTTAGGTAGAGATGGGAATTTTCCTAATAGATAGCTTTGGCTATCTACATGACAGCAAAGGAATATTTTGGCAGGAAACTACAAAACACAGCAGGATACCCTGGTTTGAACAAAATGGTTTTTATGCAATGTGTTACCACGGGAATCGGTTTGCATGTTGACACTACCGCCCACACATAGAAGTTCCAGTTTATTTCCTAACCAAATGAGTTTTTCCTCCTAATATTTTACAAATACATCCAAGGTCTATTTTCTAATTTCATACACAGTTTTTATGGCTTACATACTGAGCCAAGATTTTGAAGCAATGCCTACAAGAGTTTTGCTGAGAAATGCAGATGAATTTTCTGCTTAAAAAGCACTTTGTTTTTAATTATTATTACTACTACATTTAGACATAACCTGTTACTTATATACATAAACATAAATACATATGCAAACAATACTTTACTTATATATATGTATGGATGCATGCTTATATGTATATATGTATGAAATAGTGCAGAGTAACTATGGAATTAGAAGCATCTTGGGTTGAATATTACTTTTTAATTGTGTGACTATATATATATATATATATATATATACACTTTTATACACCTCATAAAAACTGTATTGGAGAAACAGCACAGTGAAGTGTAAAGAGTTTAGGATTTGGAATTGACAATGTTGGGATTATTCATAGAACTGTCAATTACTAACTGTGTCTATTACCAAACTTTTCAACATCTCTACAACCTAACGTTTTCATCTTTTAAACGGATATAATTACTCCTACTTCACTAAGTTGTTATAGGACTAAATGCCAGGCACAGTCCCCATAAACAATAGGTACAATGTCAGTATCAGATAATAATACTGAGATGACATTGAAAATAGACACTGGGGCTAGATTTTACAGGGCCTTGAAATCCAGGCTACAAAACTGTTTAAACTCTTGACCAGAGGTCAAAAGCTACAAACCTGTCTTCCATAACCTTCAAAAGGTATATGAAGAACTGCAGATACTGATGTAGAAAATACAGATGTAGTTTGTTTAGCCCTCACAGTGTCTTAAAAACTAGGGAATTATATGACTTTTTTCCTAAAAATTGTACAAAATTAAGCCTGTATTCCAGTACGAAAACAATCAGCAAGAACCAAGTTCCCTCTGTCTGTTACTTGAAGCCTGTGTGTGCCAGAGGCTCTACCACTCCTTACTGTCTTCACGCTAGCCCACTTCACTTATTCTGTTGTCTACATGGCCTTTATAGGCATTTGAGTTAGTAACCTATAAAAACAATGGGCAATAACTGGTTTTTCCTTTTTTAACAGAAAGGTGGTTTTTAGAGGCATCTTCACTAGTATTACTTCTCTACGATTTGCAGAATTCATTTTGGGAAGGGCACAATTGTAGACATGTGAAACAAAAAGTTTTCAGCACTATAGGCAAGAGATAAGGAGGTCCCAAATTAATGTAAAAATGGTCATAAAATAGTTGATGTGAAAGATATTGCAAAGATATAATCAATAGGACTTTGATAACTTATTGGAGGCAAAGGGAAAAAAAGAACAACATCAATATAACTAAAGGATGGATTAATGTACTTAGAAATGAGATAAACTGGAGTATGACTAGAGATGACAAAGATTTCAAATTTGGGCAGACTGAAATGGATATTTCAATTTAAGGCAATTTCCAATAAATATGAGTCTGTGTAAAAATCCACACTGACCTTCAGAAATATTTGAAGATCCTAATCAATGACAATAAATTCTTAACTATTCAGCGAAAGGATGGTATTATATCTGTTTGTATAATCTCAGACTTTGGCAAAGCATATGCCCTCTGTAACTGTTTATCAAATTAAATTATAGGGAATATACATAATTTTAATCCATCTTTAGAATGCTGCCATATTTTCATACATCCTACCCACAATTTTAATACAATAATTTTGCTCTCTTCAAATCTACAACATAATGAATTTTCATACACAACTGTGTTCTTGCTAGTTATTACATGTGATGTGAAAACACATGACATTTAATGTTACTTTAATGAACGATAATTATGAGAATTCTAGGCTATATTTAGGAGTCCATTAAAAGATACACATTGGTATTGAAATTTTCATAGGGACAATTGTGTCAAGTAAAATGGAGTAGAATCCCACCAAGCTGTGCCTTTGTCTTGAAAATTCCATGAGCTATGTAGCTCACTAGGGGTGTAATTCATTCAGAGCAGCTGAAGGAAGCAGAAATTAGGAACTCCCACTAGATAACACTAAGGGCTAACTGGATCAGCACCTTGATTCTCTTTGGCTCACTCTTCTGTGCCTCTGAATTTAGAGGCTTTTCTTTCCACAAAAAGTCTGATCCAGAGAGGGGTCAAGAGACCAAGAGACAGAGGGGAAAGAAAAAAAAAAGCTAGAACATTTCTATCACAAAGTGAAGTTTCTTTATACAAAGTGCCAAAAGTTGTTTTGCTGCTGCTTGAAGAGGATTACATTTATGAAGGAGTTCCCACTTTGGTTGTTAGCATTGCCGGATCTGTTTTAATATGAATGTTTAATTTGGACAAAAATGGAGCAGTTGTGAAATTTGCATAACAAGTTACTAAGCTTGTGAAGAACTCTATTAATGCATAGGGCAGAAGGATCTCTTGCTGAGATGTTGCTGATTCTGTTGAGGATCCGATTTTTATTGAGAACGCTTTCTTTGAAAACTCAATCTAATATCATATCTCTTCACCTTTACACATTGTGTCACTTCTATTTTGCCCTATTCCTTGTCAATTCTTTTCAGACTCTACAACCTTTCTGAAATTTTCCTTAATCCCTTCCTTCAAGATTTATTTGGTACTTTTCACACAGCTATGTTTCTTCATTTAGCATGCTGACTAGAAATTACTTTCACTGTGAGCATCCTTAGTTCAGTCCATGTCATATTAATTTCCATAGTCCCAGAATCAAGTACAGTAACTAGAATACAATAAACTCTTTAAGAAATATATGTTGAGTAAATGAGTGAATGAATGAATTTTTTTTTATATCCCTAACAACTAATACAGCACCTGATATTTAGAAGGAATTTAATAAAAATTGATTAAACTCAATACCATAAATCAATTGGTCAGTGAGGAAGTAATAAAAATTATAATATTAGGTATCAAAACAAGAGTTGATACTCTTTATAGCCAGTATCACATGGCACTAAGATGCAAGCAATTTTGGGATCCTGTACAAAAGCACACGGTCAGCTATATAAGTTTCTGAGTTTACCTTTTCTTGACCCTGTGAGTTTTGATGCTTGAATTTAAGATCCTCCACACCTCTTATCATTAAATACTCCCCAGTGAATATCAAGTTTAGGCTTGTAGAAGTTCTATAAATCACTTTCATTCCCAAAGTCCCTTTAGAAAAATGTAACTCACTTGTATATTTCCCAATATGCAATCTGTCAGGTCAAACTGCAACTCGTTTCATTTTCTTTCAATAACCTCAAATCCCTGAACTGCCAAGTTCCTTGTAAGGAAATGTGGCAATTAGAAGACAAAACAACTTTTATTCAATCGATATGCATTTGCTGACAAATAACATTTGTATAATCTCTGGCATCCCCTAGTGAACTTTGAAGAAAGCTGTTCTTTTTATATTTTTATTTTTTCACTAATGAAGTTATTTGGAAGATCCTTAATAACTTTTTTTTTTTTTCCTTTCAAAATGGAATAAATGAATTTGGAGGCTCCTCAGTCCTGAGAGAAAAGTAGTTGATTTATGGAGCAGAAACAGGTGACTAAGTCCACAGTAAACAGCCATAACCAGTTAACCTCTGGAAGAAAAATAAAAAGTCCTTCATAAGATATTATACTGGCATTTGGGAGATGGTGAAATACTAATTGAAAAGATGTTTAATACTCAGGCCTAAAATGCATTATGAACAGTAAGCTATTTTTTAATTATGTTTAATAATCCTTATGGTGCTGTGGCCATAGCTTTGAATTATACATTCATAAAAGAGTCTTAAAATTTTAAAAATGCTCTTCTTATATATGCATTACACTTTTCTTTTAAGGTACTTGAAGCACTTTAAAGGACACAGATAATATTTATGCCATCTTGAAAAAAATAATTATATTAATAGATGTTTGGATTTGCAATGAGGTGGAATTAATTTTATTACAAAATGGCTGAATTGCATAAATATATTCAGAGAATTTCTGTTGCAAAAAATTGAATGCTTAAATATATAATTATGGCCCATGATACTAACTTGACATGAGAATTCCTAAAGTAAGCAGATGCAATTGCATTGTAGTTTCCAGTCATACCATGTAACCTCTCCACTCGCCTCCATAGATGTTTTTGGTATTTTTTTTTTACAATTCTCTCTCTTGGCATGATATAATGCCAATTTCCACACTTACAATTCCTTTTGCCTGGAAGCAAAGGTTGGGGTAGAAAAACAAGCAGACATTTATGAAGTGTCTACTGTTCAAAACACTGAGGTCAAAATAGTGAGTGAGAAATAGTTCGTAACTTTAAGGAGCCCCTTGGTCTAGTGAGAAAGACAGTTATCTACACAGGTGAGTGCCCTACCAAGTGACATTTGCATAAAGAAACCTAAGTACCTAAAGAGCTATCTCTAAGGTATTGTGTGATGACAGGGAGCAGACTGTGCTTGAGGGGATAACAGGGAACACTTCATGAAAGAAAGCAATAATCCCAAAGAGACTCTATGAGCAAACTTTGAGCAAACACATGATCCAAGAGGGAACAATTGTACCATTTATTCATCTATTTATTTAATGTATTTCATTCATTTATTCCTTTTTTTGATGAATATGTCTTCTCTATGGTGTGCTCGATACAGTGATTAGCAAGAGGTCATCCTTGTTTAGAGAAACTCACAGTCTAATACGTCTCACTTTATGGAAGGAGAAAAGACATGCATCTAAAAGTTTTTGACTAAGGTAGCGAATGTAAAGCAAGGTTTCAAAGAGGAAGAGAGGCAATAGTGAAATAAATAGAATTTTGCACTGATTACAAATATCATCCATCTATCCATGTATTCATTCTTTTGTCCATTTCAGCATTTATTTTATATAAGTATGTTATTTGTTTTATAAGAATACAAATCCGGAAGCCCTACCTCAAATATCATATCCTCCATGAGAAATTCAGAATCTGAGGAAAACCAAGCTTATTACAATGTGGACTATTATACATCCATTAGTGTAACCGTTAAAAGGATCTGCTGGGATATGGTTTATGTTATTCTATTGTGAGTTGTAGAATTAAGGCAGGATGTTTATATTTTTGTGCATATTTTGTGGTGTGTTGGAAGGATCAGGGGCTTTGGAGTCAAAAGAGCTGGATTCCCACTCTTCCTCGTATATTTACAGGCTTTTTGACCTTGGACAAATCTTCCAATTAGTTCTACATCTGGAAAAGGTAAAGAGCAAATGAGATAGCAAAGGGATGACTTGTAAACAGGAAAATGTAATGCAAATGGCAGTGGCTAGTGATTCTTGCCCTGTAATCTCTTAGTGATTGTAAAAGCCCAATATTATATTTAAATACAATATATAATTCATTGGTGTCAAGAGAATATCAGTATTGAAAGGTGCCCTGGGTTAGACTTAAAAGAAATGGGTTATAATTCTGGTCCCAAAGCTGTTTACCACTTAACTTTCCGGAGCCACAGTTTTCTCACCTGAAAAACACTCTGACCACATACCTCCGTAGTTTTGTATGAGAATGTATCTGAAAATGGTTAATAAATTATAAAACTCTTATATAAATACATGATGCTGTTATTTGTCTCTTGGCTAAGATAAATTAATTCTTTTGTGAGTTGTAGAATTAAGGCAGGATGTTTATATTTTTGTGCAGTTTTTATGGTGTATTAGTAGGCTCAGGGGCTATGGAGTCCCATTCTTGCTCCTGTATTCACAGGCTCTTTGACCTTAGTTTGACAAATCTGTCAGACTAGTTTCTATATATGGAAAATATAAAGGGCAGATGAGATATCACAGGGATCACCTGTAAAGAGGAAAGTGTAATGAAAATGGCAGGGGTTGGTGATTCTTTCCCTTTAACCTCTTGATAATTGTAAAAGCCCAAAATTGTATTTTAATACAATATATAATAGAATTCTGTATTAAATTCTGTATTAAAGAAATTTGTATTAAAAAAATACAAATTTTTCCTTGATCTTAAATATTCTATAAATTGTATGCAGCTCTATAATTTCTAGAGAATCTAAAGGATAGTGTGATTTTTTTAAAGACTTGCTATGGAAAACCTTCTTCCCTTCCTTGAAAAGCTAAAGAATTTGCATGACTTCCTTTCCCTCAGGAAAATCTCTAGGGCATTGAATTTGGCAGGCTTCTCTTTTCCCTTCAACTCTTTAACATCAAGTGTTGTAATTTGGCTTTCACTTTCTTCTATCCTAATTTCCATTTTTCTAAACATATTTTCCCTGGTATTCTGTTGAAGTGTGGATCCTCAGTGGTCATTCTGCATCAGTACACATTTTTGACTAGTTGCTCCTTCAGATCAACAGCCTGGTAAACTATTATTGAGATGTCCTTTCAAAATTCACAGAGGAATATCACTTTCTTATTTTTATTCTTTTTTTTTTTTAAATACTCATTTCTAAAGCTCAGGACTCTATTTCTCAGACTGAAAATTCCAGATATTCTTGCAGGTACATTTAAAAACCACAATGGCTTTTTACATTAGATTAAACAGAGCAATGCATTTACGTGGCCATCTCTGAATTCATCATGTAAAACCTGAACTTCATGGATTTTAAGGGGAAATTATCACAGTGGAATCTTGCTAATTCATGTTAGTGATGGAAAGTCATATTTTAAATTTCCAAATTTCTCAGTGATAATTGAAAAAAAAAGTAAAGGAAAGAGAATCTATAGGAACTGAGCTGATATTTTCCAACTTCTTCAGATTGTCTGCATATTCTCAATGGGGTGTTCATGTCATAGACTTCTTAAGGAAAACAAACAAAAACCATTTTAAATCTTATTTAGTAAATAGTTGATGGCTAGTCAAGTTGATGTTTATGGGAAGAAAGTTAAATAACCTAAATATACTAATGTGAAAATAATAAATATTTTATTTCATTAAAAATGAGATCATTCTACTACCCTAAACTGGATAAAAGTAGTATTTAATAGGAGCTCAAGCATTATCACTGTTATTTTTTAAAGAAAAATTTATCTAAAATTTTAGTATTTTTCACCACCTCTACTCTTATCACCATTTTCCAAGCCACTATTTTCTCATGCTTGGTTCTTTATAACATTTACTGGAAGTTCTCTCTGCTCCTATCTTTGCTCCCCATCAGTCTGCACTTAATTCAGCAGAGCAAAAACCTTGTTAAAATATGTTAGATGTCACTTGCTTAAGAAACTTCAATGGCTTCCCACCTCACTCAGGATGAAAGCCAAAGAATTTATGATGGCCTACAAGGCCCTACATGATCACTTGATACCTCCTGTCCTTATTACTTGATCTCCTACCTCTTTCTCCCTCACTCTGCTCCAGCCATATTGGTCTTTCTGCTTTTTCTAGAACATTCCAAACATTCTTCTATCTCAGAGCCTGTGAATTTGCTCTTCTCTCTGCCTAGTAGGCTCTTTCTTAAAAATCAGCACAATTTGCTCTCTAACCTTCTCATTGTTTTACTTAAATGCTACCTTCTTAGTGATTAATCCTAACCATACTATCTAAAACATATCCTGTTACTCCTCCACTTTCCAGATTATTTTTATCCATTCTACTTACTAGTAATCTAATCCAGGGGTCAGAAGACTTTTCATGTAAGGGGCCAGATGGGAAATATTTTTGGCTTTGCAGGCCACGCAGTCTCTTTTGCAACTACTCACTTCTGCTGTTGTAGTATGAATTTATCCATAGACAATAAGTAAACAAAAGAGCATGACTGTGTACCAATGATACTTTATTTACAAAAGCAGGTAGTTAGCCACATTTGGCTTACAGGCCATAGTTTACCAAACCCTGATATAATCTATTGTATATTTTATTATTTTATATATTGTTTGTTTCTCACCATATTTTCAGTGTAAACTCTGCAAGGACAAGGATTACATTCACTTCTCTATCACCATTGCCCACAACAGAACCTGGAACATAGTTAATGCTCAGTAAATGAATTGTTCAAAAAAAGCTTTTCATTTATCCTTCTAAATATCAGGGTAACCTCTCAATCTCCTGAAAAAAGAGAGGAGAAGTAGAGAATCTTTCTCAACCCCTGCTCCTACTTCTCTTGGAAAACAACCTGAGGACCATCTGCTGTATTCAGTATGATTAATAAAGGAGGAAAAGCTGCCAAGATTCTATTTCCAGAGCCCCACTGCTCTGCAAACATTTGGAATATGACTGAGAATTCTATTCCAAATTCTGCCAATCCAGGTCATACGAGATCCCTTTATCCTTATGGGTGCACCAAAAAGCTCACAGCTCTGTGGTACATGCATTCATGTGTGGCTGAAGTAGAGTGGTAGTAATTCAGCTCATTAAAGAACTCTCCAGGGGAAGCGGCTGTGGCTCAATCAGTAGGGCTCCCGTTTACCATATGGGAGGCCCCGGGTTCGGTTCCCGGGGCCTCCTGGTGAAGGCAGGCCCGCCCGCACGGCGTGGTTGGCTGACCCGGCGAGCACAAGCAGCAAGGGGGGGATAAATGTATAAATAAATAAAATCTTTAAAAAAAAAAAATAAAATAAAATAAAGAACTCTCCAGGAAGGGGACTCATTGAGAGACAATGTACTCTTCCTTTCTTTCCTTTCAGCATTCATTTCTGAAAACATGGCTTCCCATGTTTAAGTTAGGAAGGATCATTACACAGCACGTTGGACCAGTCATTCTTTTTGTTATTATCTATTCATGGTGCTTTCTTCAATGGGCTATTCACAATCTTTGTCCAGTAGATCTTGTGGGCAAGCTAATAGATATTGTCCAAATATGGTGGAAGGTGGTTTTTTGACCATTTTATGTTCAGGAAATTAAGATTCAAATTTACTATGTGGTATATTAGAGTAACTCTTTAACCTCAATGTCTAGTAAAAACAATTTTAAAAACATCATTATGATAGAATTTGTATTATTGCAAAATACAATGAGAGACAGTAAGACTTTCCTAGAATTTACTGTGTGCAAATAATGAACTTGGATTCCTGGGATGGGTAAGTACTAAAAGAAAAATATATGAGGCTTTGATCTCATTTTTATGAAATTACAGAAGGATAACATGTTAGAGTTGAAAAGGCTTTTGAGATTTTATACCTGTTATTTTCATGTGCAGGTGAGAAACTGAGCCCCAGAAAGAATAAGCAACCTCCTAAGTTATAAAATATTTTGTGGTTAGGAATATAGAACATAGTAGCATAAAGGAATTGGAAATTATTTTATAGAATAACATATTTTCATAATCATGTTAAAATAGTATAATTGAGTATCCAATGAAACCAACACAAGAAGAGACCATTAAGAGGATAATTACTAGTTTGTTAACTATTTAAAGCTAAGAAGGAACTCTCTTCTAACCGTGGCTTATAAGAGGGAAACCTGTGAATTGTAGAATGTTTTGTTGGATCTGTATATTGGGGGGCAACATAGCATAGTGTTTAAGAGCACAGACTCTGGAGTCAGCAACATGGCTTTGAATTATGACTCCAAACACCTCATAACCTGTGATGTTAGGCAAGTTCCTTAATCTCTGTGACTTAGTTTTTCTGTCTATAATATGAAGATAATAATAGCACCTAGGTCTGGAGTCATTGTGAGAATTAAATGTAAAACACTTGAAAAGTGTCAAGCATACCAGAAACACTGGGGCAGTTTGAAATTGTTTTATGAATCCCCAAAAGAAACGAATCCATTTCTGTGGGTCTGAGACCCTTTTGACTAGACTACATAAGTGAGGTGTGACTCAAGTTGAGTCTCCATCCTCTTGCTGGGAATGATAAAAACTGAGACACAGGAAAAGTGAGCTCTGCCATATTTGATCCTGCCAGGTGAAAGGAAGGAGAGCCTCAAAGAGCCTCGAGAGGAAGACAGAGACCTAGGCAGAGATCACCCGCCATCTTGCTTCGCCATGTAGTAGCTGTCATTATAGAGACATTATGGTACCTTGAATTGGATTTTTCACAGCCTTGGAACTTTAAGCATTTACCCCAAATAAATCCCCCTTATAAAAGCCAAACCACTTCTGGTTCTTTGCAGCCCTTTCACAAACTAAAACAGAAATTAGTACCAGGAAAATGGGGTCCGTGCTGCTATGAAAATGCCAAAAATGTTGGAACGGTTTTATAAATGGGTAAGGGGTATTCTTTTGGAGGAATTCTGATATGCTTGATAGAAAAAGCCTGGATTGCTTTGAAGATATTGTTTGTAGGAATATGGACCCTAAAGTTATTTCCAGTGAGGACTTAGCCAGAAATGATGAGTGAAAATAATGTGATCCTTGCTTTAAAGGGACAGAGAATTTGGCAAAATTGACTCCTGATGTTACATGGAAGGCAGAATTTGAAAATGATGAGCTTGAACATTTAACTGACGAGGTTTGCAAAGTAAATGTGGAAAATGCAGCCTGGCTTCTCCTTGCTTCTTCTTATAGCAAAATGCAAGAGGAAACAGATATCTAAGAACTAAACTGCTGAGCATAAAGAAAACAGAAATTGAGGGCTTGGGAAATTCTGAGCTTTCGGCAAACAAGCCCCCAGAAGATAGAGCCCATGTGAGGCCTTAACTAAATGTGGAACTTGTAAGGAAGGATTGGAAATGCAATTATCCAGGGAGGACTTGTGGAAAGTCTTACTGTCTGATGGCTTGGACCCCTGTTTCATGCAAGCTAAACCAACAAGCTTTTGCCATCACTGTATGAAAAAAAACACTGTCAGCCTGGACTAAAAGTGACAGGAAAGGGTGAAATTGAAGGAGAAACCACTTGAGGAGGAAAACACTGGAAACTGAGGTCTGGACTTGGGAATCTCCACAGACCAGAATAGGGGCCCCACCCATGTGTGCGGAAATAGTTAGTTTGCCCCGGCATTTGAAGAGGATGGAACTTCCAGCCTGTTGTTTAGTGAGAATTTGGTTGCTCCAGGCTACAGAGAGGGTGGAGCGTGTACCCCAGAGACTGAGGAAATTGTGGCCATCACCCCAACATTCATGGAGGGTGAGGTCTGGAGCTTGGCCACCACCCAGATGCTTGATGAGGGTGGAACTGAGAAAAGGGCCATTGGGCAAGTCAATGGAAGGGGTGGGCCTCCATGAGGCCCTGGGAAGAAGAAACCATCATTCTACAGATAACTTTCAGAATGTGAAATCTAATGTAGCCTGCCCTGTGGGGTTTCAGAACTGTCTGAGACCCATGACTCCTGTTTTCTCTCCAATTTCTCTTTACGGTGAGGCAAATGTTTAACCTATGGCTGTCCCTTCTTTGTATATTGGAAGCAGATAACTGGTTTTGTAAGTTTCACAGGTCTACAGCCAGAGAGTACTTTTGACCCAAGACAAACTGCATGCTTATAATTGATTTTTATGTGATTTTGTACTAAACATTGCTACTGAAATGATTCAAGGCTTTTGAAATATTTGTGATGTAATGAATGTATTTTGTATATGGAAGGAACATGTCTTTTTGGGATTCAGAGGGTGGATTGTGGCAGTTTGAAATTCTTTTATGAATCCCAAAAAGAGAAAGATTATGTTTGTGAAATAAATCCATTCCTTTCAGTGTGAGACCCTTTCAATTGGACCAGTTAGTGAGGCATGACTCAGATTGTCTCTGCCCTCTTTGCCGGGTCTGATAAAAACAGACACAGCAAAAGGGAGCCGACATGTTTGATGCTGCCATGTGAGACAAAGTTCTCCAGTTTTTCCCACAGCTGAGCTGCAAAGAATGAAGTCCCCAAGAGGCTGAAGGACCAGAGGCCCAGGGAGAGATGAGCCATATGCCTGACAGTTTGCAGCTGAACTCAGAAAGAAAGCAGATCAGCTGAACCGGGTAGAGGAGGCCTGGAAAGAGACAAGCCTTATGCTTGGCTGCCCTCAGCTGAGTGCAAACCTCAGCAGAGATCAGCGGCCATCTTGCTTCATTATGTGGCAGCTGACTTTGGTGAGAAAGCACTTCTTATGGTGCCTTGAGTTGGACTTTTCTTGGCCTTGGAACTGTAAGCTTTTATACCAAATAAATCCCTTTATAAAATCCAAACCATTTCTGGTGCCAACACTATTATTACAATCTAAGGGGGAGGGGATTTCACAACTCCTGGACAATGTTCAGAATGCTTATGTACATTTACCTAGAGGCAGCTTTGGCCTCCTCTTTTGGAGACACTAGGAGAGACAGACATCTCTATACACATTGCAAAGATGTGAGTATGGAATCAGATTTCCAGGCCCCAAATCCAGTTGACTTATTACCTTCCCATGCTGCTTCTTCAAAACCAAAGAGAACAGAAGAAAAAAATCTGTATGCATTTCCAGCCTTGGCTTCATTAGCACAATCCAGTAAGTAATGAGAAAGGAATAACTTGTGCTGAGAAAGATGGCTCACCTTTATAAATAAACTGATTATTTGCAAGCGTAAAATGAAATTAATTTTGGATTATTACAGGGGAGACATGAGTAAACTGCAGTTATTAAGGCATAATGCAGACACATTAATTCAAGTTAGTGAGTAATTTGGGCTGTTCCCATTTTTCTTTTTAACCATTTAAGTGGTCTGACTCAATAGAGTTGAAGTGAAGGAAATAGATTACACAGAGAAGTGTGTTTAGATAAGGTAGCCTCTGCAGGACATCATTTATAAAAAATGTACCACCTCTCCCAGAACATTATTTCATACTCAGTGGTGACAATCTGAAGAAATGATCCAGTCAATAATAAAAGACAGAAGGCAGGACCTTTCTTAAAAATTTAGAGAAATATTTTTCTGCATTTTTTGCATATTTTTTCCTGAATAATGTTTAATCCATGATATTGGCTTATTTTTCCAGTATTAATAATAATTAGCTTTTCAAAACACTACCTGTAGGTCATTTTCTATTCATTAAAAAAGAAAATCACATTATCTTACCAATGCCCTTGCCATACTTAGTAGATAATGAAACCTGACCAAAAAGAGATTAAGAACACAACCAGGAAGAGGCAAAAGAGGGAATTAAACCTAGGTGCATCTGACTCTAGCACTCACTAATAATGATTTACATGCTAAAGTTATGCTTAAGTTCCCATCCTGTTCCCATTTCTAATATCCCATCATCCACTTATTTTCAAGAATAGGCATGAGATAACTTCTCCTTTCCTTCTTCCTTCTTTCTCTAGATATCTCCTACCCCAAACTGTTTTGACCTAGTGTTTTTACAAAAACATTCCAACCTCCTTGCCAGGTAAATCTTGGCATCCTCTGCGAGTTTCCCTAAGAAATTTCCATTAAGGGGTCAATGGCTTTGCACTCTATTCTGTTTACTTTCTCTTATATTATACATTGCATTGCACTGAAACCAATCTTTCAACATATGTGTATGCTTCCCAAAGGAAGGGAATACCTTTATTCATCATTAGACATCATTAGAGCTAGCACCATGCTGAGCACATATGCCCTCAAAAAATGAATTTGAATACACTTGTGCATGGAAGAAGAAATACTGCTTAGAATTCTCTTCTTTCATTAGAGTTCCCACACATGATTATTATGTGTCCAAAGCAGACAGATCCTCCTCAGTCAGAAATAGAATGTATCAGTCTTCCAACTCTCCCTCAGAGAATATAATTTTGAGTAGCCTGGCACCTGCCCAAAGAGATGATTATATATAATGAACAGGAAGACTGCCCATTATTAATAGGACATTAAAACACCACTTCTTAACATTTAAGATGTATTAACAGTTTTACATAAATTATTTTATTTAATCCTTGTTGCACCATTTTAAAGTGGTGCTCTTAAAATCGTTTTTATTGATAAGAAAACAGAAACTTAGCAATATAAGTAATTGCTTCATGTCACAAAGCAGTGCTCAGATTCTACCCCACATCTCTCTGGCAAGAAAATTTGGTCATGGGACACCAAATTATCCTCTCTCTGCTCTGAGCAGGTATCTCCCTCAGTCGTGGTAGACAGTATGCACTAATGGACTGACCACACCTTGCCAGGAGAGTACAGTAGGAAGAGACTCCTTTTGATCATGTAAGTCCCATGGTATCACCTCTTGTCACAACTCATGGTAAGTAGTCTGTCATGATTGAGATTGTGCAACTTATACCCTTGGGTATATTGTTCTGAGGCACTGAGGCACCCTGAAAGGGAGGTTTTGCCCCATTCCCTACTTCATCCCAAAGGCTGCTATGGCATGGTCTGAATGCTCTAGCAGTGGATAGAAATTAAATTTAAGAATAATATGTGTATAATTGAATGGCCTTGACTATGATCTGATTATACCTAAAAATTAGAAGTCATCAGAGAAAAACAGGATAATAAATTTCTCTGTGAGAGAATTGTGGCTAAAGTAATTTTTTCCTGATACATTGATGAATGTTATTTTGTAGGTGAAATGGTGGCAGATGGCATTTTTTATATCCTTAATTTACTGACACAAGTGCCCTCCAGCCTCCAAAACACCTTCATCTAAAGGAAATTAAACAAAATTTCAAAGAAAAGGGCAATACAAGTCAAGAGCTACTTGCATTGCAGAAAATAGAACAGGAACCACAACAATAAACAGAAAAATCCCTCCAACAAAGCACACAATAAATAAAACATCAAAAGCACAAACAGAAGAACTCAATTAAAGTAGAAAAAGTTTTCAGTCTTCCCCTGAAGGACATAAATATTATTATTTATTATTTATACAGTGCTCTAGGTGCATACTGCTTTATATACCAAGTGGAATATCATACAAGAAATGAAAAAATGTCTTGTAGGGCTTCTGATTTAGGGACACATTGAGAATAGTAGGATTGTATAGATTATTTCATGTGAAGGAAAGCAATATACTGCCAATAGTTCAGTGGGACACTTTTTAGAGAGACCAGTTGCTGGTAAGATTTTCATTCAAGAGAAGTTCAAGGTCAGATATTATTTGGATGTTTGCATTACTTTGACAACCAATAACCAGGGGAATAAAAATTGAAATCATTAGGAGTTATGAAATGGTCAGAACTTTCTAGTGCAGCCTCCTGTTAACCTGTAGCTTCTTTATATCCAGCAGTAGTTCTCCAGTAGAGCAGATCTGAAATTTTTTTTCAATCAATGCTTGGGGATCTGGTACAGAGCTTCTCCAACAATTGTATAATAAGCACACACTTCCCTGTATAAAAATCTTTTTGGGTTTAAAATATCTTGAGTAGTTTGTTTCCTGTACTGAAAAAAGACATACACATCTCGACTATGTCTTAAGAATAATATTGTATTCCATTGTTTTTCCTTTCTGTTGCAAGTGTTATTTTTGAAATATCAATATTTAAAATATACCACCATTTTCCTAACCATGTTTTGGCATATCTTCATTTTCTACCACATAAGAATGCCCAAAACAGAAGCCTTTCACCTTACTTAAGATAAGGAGAGAAAAGAGGCAAGTAAAATTCCCATGGTTGTTTCTCTTGTGTTGGAAAAAATTTATTTGAATAATTAAAAAAAAATTCTAACTGGATATTTTTTAAAAACCACAATAAAAATAGTGAAATATCTCCTAATACACCATTAGCAATTATTAAACAAAGGAATTTTGGCTTCAGAGGCAGTGTTGGAATTGTTTTTGATGTGATGTTCCATAATATATCATATTCATCCATTATAATGTCAGTAAAAATAGGCTAATCAAATAATAATGAAGAGCAGACACTTTCCCAACTATTTAATTCCTTTAATATTTCAATATTTAAGAAATGACAAAAGGCCATAGCTATTGTGAATAATGTAAGCTGTACTTTAAATCATGGCACAAATATCTGACCCTACAAAGTTTTGCATATTTTAATTAAAATGACTGGAATGTTAAATTGTTTCATTAAAAACTTCTTTCAATATTTTGACATTTGAAATACTCTATGCTGTATAAATCCCACCAATGTTACTGGTAGTTATAGATTCATCCTGAAAAGACAGGATTACTTTTATATCAGGTTGTTGCTGATTTTATGAGGGAACATAAATCTAGTATATTTTAACAGCTAGTGTATAGTTTATAAATAATTGTGTTGAGAAGTCACAGTATAAATGCACACTGTCGATACAGTGTCAAAAGCTGAGTCGGGTTCTATTTCTAGAACTATGACTTTGGTAAATCATTTAACCTCTCTGAACTGGAGTTTCCTTCTTTGATAAAGGGGAACATACTTATTTCCTCTTTACTGTCATGGTTAAATGTGACAGAGTAAATTAAAGTTATGTGTGAGGTGTTAAGTTGATACAAATGAAAAAATATCAGTATTATTGTTTCTCAATAAGAAGGAACTACTGAAAAGAGTGCTACATTATCCCTATCCTAACAAGGATTTAAGTCTACTGGACTGGATAGAATTAACCTAAATTGTTCGACTAATATGCCATGAAAAAAATGATTTAAAGAATTGGTTGTTTAATTAAAGAAAGAAATAGTAAAGGGGTACTTCATAGCTGTCTTTGAATATTTAAAAGTTGGTCAGATAGAATAAGGGGTAGGCTCTTCCTGTGGTGTTTCAGAAGACTGATATGTTAACTAAGACTGTTGTGAACAGAACTGTCATGCTATGAAACACATGGCAGACTTTCTATCCATGGAAATAGTTAAGCAGATAATGAGGACTGTCACACATGCTAAAGATAGAAAGGATTATTTTGAGGGGGGCATGGACATTTAAGTTCCGTTATGACTTTAAAAGTATATGATCGTCTCAAATATGTATATCATCATATCAAAACAGCTCATCATTTTTTTTTTCAGTTGTTTGCAGTGAGTCTCCACATTTTAGCATCAACTAATTCTTTTATATACAAGCAAATAAAGGTAAACACATAGATTGATTTGAAGAAAAATTATTCTGGGAGGACCCATCTTTCTTTAGAAATTTACAAACAAAAAAATTAACAAATAACCTACCCTTTACTTAAAAAAGGAATGGGGACAGTCTTTGTTTTAAAAAATCTAATGTATATCAGCTTTAAGTAGCAAAATCGTAAATCAATTAGGAATGATTTATTTAAGAATGACAAGGGGGAATGAAGGTGTGAAACAAATAGTTAGGCCCTCTTAAATCCAATTTTATCGCAATGTCAAAATGAAAGTGAATAATTCAATTGTCAGAGTTCAGTCAGAGGTTGAAATAAAATGGTTGTTTTTTCCTGTAAGATTTCTTATAGAAAGATGATTTATACTTGAAATTCACAGTCAAGGATAAAGATAACATTATAGCAATACTGAAAAACATTAATAAGGACCACATAACTATATAAGTATGAGGCAGGATTGAGAAAAGAGTTTGGAAATAATTAAAATGCTTACATTTTCTATGAAAGGAAATGATGGTAAAGTTCAATCTAAAATAGAATTTTAAGCAAAGATAAAGATATGATTTTAAAAAACAGTGGTGAGAAAAGCGAACCTGTGAATTATAGAAAGAATTTTATGTGATTTGGAGAATCAATCCAGATTTGAATTTATGAGTTCAGCATTGTCAATCAATAATTTACCGAGCACAAAGTGCTTTCAGGTCACAAGCCACCTACAGTGAGAAATTGGTAGAGGTATGTGCCAACTTGAATGCCTCCAAGGACAGATACCCCAGAAATTCAGCAAGGAAAGAACAGTAAGACTGAGGTAGTGAGGGAAAGGATATAAAAATTGGAGGAATTAAACTGGTCTTCAAATAGTAGGAGCTACCATTTTTTTCTGTACAGCTAATTACAAGGCAGGGGAAGATCCAGATCTATGGGGAACTTTATAAAATGTGGTGTGCCTTTAAGAAAAAGAATACAACATTAGATGAACAAAATTAGGAAATATGAATTACAAATATAGAAAACTAACAAATATCAAAAACATTACAAAATTCTGAAAATTATATATTCTTTAATAAATTGCCTAACCCTCTTTGTAATATGTTTTTCTAGATACTCTTTTTATGCCTATTACATGATAACTGTTTTGTAATATAATTTTCTACAGAAAAAGGGAAATCATTTTCAATTTTCCTCTAGCAAAGCTGTTCACATTTTATTTCATTATTATTAGTTTAGATAAATACCTTTTAGCATTTCAGTTCATTATTGGTTTAGTCCAGAGAAATTTTTAGGACTGTTTTCATATTTGGAAAATCCTTTATTAATGAGCTGTAAGTTATCAAGTGTTTGCTCTTTAAATTGAAGACACCATTAACAAACTTATGGCCAATGGCTTCTTTTTAGTGGCACAAGAAGTTTTATATTACCTTTGTTACTATCAATGTTTCATATCTAATGAGCAAGAAATTTTAATCTTTTTCCAGTTTTTTTTGTAAGTTCCACTCTTGCTCATTAATTAGTATGAGTGTTCCTAGAAGATATTCTCATGGAAATAACTAGAAATTTCTATACCTGGAAGTGACTGAATTGCATTAAAATATCCCACACAACCTCAATCAAATGAACCCTCATCTCAATTTCTTTTTAGGTGACCCCTCCAATATCTCTTGAGACAGGGGGAGAAGTATGGAAAGACAGTGGTCTTAACTAATTGAGATAAATTACCTTGCCTTTACAAATTAAATATACCTGTATATATAAATGTGTGATCATAATAAGCACATTGTTACAATCCTTCCCAGGGCTTTGGAAGGGGCCCATGCAAAAGAGGGACTCTGAAACTTAACTCTAATTAATTCATGGAAAATCTACTTCTGTTGCCAAGTAATCAAAGTCCTTGATACTTGCCATAACCATATCAAAGTGCTTCAAGCTCATTGAAAGTTATGTCCTTTTTCTGAAGCATACTTTCACTCATTCATCCTAGTCCTGCCTTCACTTTGCACTTCCCCATCCCTGTCCACCATAAATACATTTGCACCCACACACACACAAGCACACAGATGGACACTGTCACAAATACACATTAGAAGGCAGGCCCTTTGTCTAGTCCCCTCCTTCTCAGGCATCACTCTTTAGCAGATAGTTTCTATTTGGCAGATTCTTCCATCCCCAAAATCCTAGTTAGAAACAACGCCCCGCCCCTCCCCCACCCCAGGGCTTCCTAGCACATCCTACTTTTCCTATATCATACCAAAATGATTATTTGCTTATCTGCATCCTTGACCAATTTTTACTTTCTCTGAGGGTAGGATCCTTCTATGTCTTATTTATAAACTAAACTTCAAAACCAAGCAGAGTGTCTGCATTAAAATAGTTTTCCAGTAAATATTTGGTGAATAAATGAATAAATGAGGATAAGGAATTTTAGATAAAATTAGATAAACTAGTTTTTTACTTTAACCAATACAAGTCCTCAAAGCTCTGATTATATAGAAAGTTTAACTGCAAAACACAGAGTGAACCCATAAATTAAAACTTTACTATTATTAGAAAAAGAAATGAAAAATTGAAAAATAGAGAAAAAATCCTAGAATATAGCTACATGGTTTAGAATGTACATGCAAAATGTACATGGAAAATGTACCAACATTCTGGAAGACAGACAGCCCATAAGGGAAATGTAATCAGTCTCACATTTATTTAATGTGTTGGATACTGATTGCTACACAATGTTGACAGTGCTATATAAGACTTGTTCTTTTCAGGTAATAGAGTGTTAATGGAAAAGGTAGCTAAACAATGTTGAGGTAGGAAATTTGCCCAGACAATATTAGAATATATTAAAATTAAGAAACAAAAAGGTAAAATACTTACAGAGCATATGTTCAAGGTCATAGGAAATAATCACTCTAAAATTATTATTTTGGGTTCCCTTTTATTCCTTCCACTTAATAATGTAGAAAATGTTGACATTTTCCTGACTATCTTTGATAAGTAACAGTACTCTTAATATACAATGGTTCTTCAAGCTTATTCAAATCATTTTATGAAGTACCCATCATAAACTGAGCATTCTGAAATGCATTAGCCCTGCAAAATGCATCTATTGATTCATACTTTTTCAGATATAGGAATGCAATATTGACCAAGACAGGGTGTTTGCTACAAAAGGCTACAATTTTTTTTTTTCACAGCATTTAATGCCGATAGCTTTTTTATTTTTACTATTTATTTATTTATTTATTTTTTATTGTGGGTACCTCATATGTGGGAAGCCAGTGCTTGACCACTGAGCCACATCAGCTTACCTGAGTTGGTTTTTTCCTTTGCTTTGCTTCTTGTTTATTTTTGTTTTTTCCAGAAGGCACCAGAAACCAAACCTGGGACCTCCCATGTGGGAGGCAGGAGCTTAACTGCTTGAGCCACATCCACTCCCAAAAGGTTCATTTTTAACATAAGGAATTAATATAGTTAATGCATAATTACATAGGTTGTAGTTAAAGGGATGTTCAGCAGGCTCTGCCCTGGATGTTGGCAATTATTAGTTTGGGGAAAAAAATCACCAGTGATCAAAGAAGAACATCTTATAATTTAGAAATTTAAGACGTTTTTAAAAAACTGGCCTAAATTAAATCCATGTGTTACTTTCACCATGATTAAAGCTTGGGGATGGGGTGGGGGGAGGGCAGTGGGCAGTTAAGTATAGCTGCCTCATATTTTTTAATTCCAGAATTTGGAATTACAATGTCTTAAAGATTAGGTAATAATTTTATATTCATTCTGTTACACTGTGTGAAATTATGTTGGCCTAGAGCTAGGCTGAAAAATCACAGACCTATGAATGTGACTATTATCTGGCTCTGTAAGTGCCTTTTTATTCATTCAAATCTGTGTGCTCAAATTTGAGTTCATATCACACTCAAGAGATGTTTTTTAATGAATGTGCTAACCTGAAGTGGTGAATGTTCAAAACACTGCAGAGGCAACATGTACCCAAAATGCAATAAACTAACACATTTTGTGTGTGTCTTGCCTAAGCAGCATTTTGAAAATTCACCTGGAAGGCTGGAATATCTTGTTTGTAAGGATCTCAGCTTTCATATGAATATCTGGGGATAAGAGAGCTGTGAGAAGCAAGTCTAACAGAAATGAAACTCTATTGCAGGACTGCATTAAGTAGGAGCAGTACATAAGTTCTCTGTTTTAGAGCTTTTTTCTCCATTGTATGTCAAGGACATGAAATATTCTACTATTTATCATGACTGGGAGTACAGAATTTATCTTATAAAGTAGGCTTACAAATGTAGGTGGCATATCAGGCTGAGGCATGAAAAGACATAGCCTAGGGGTGTTCTCAGAAGTGGGTGACCCAGTCATTTTGGAAGGTCTTGTCTTGGGTCTCAGATCTCGAAAAATCCAATAGTTCTTCAAACCCAAAATTTATAGAACAGTGTTTCTGGTAGACATCTGTATGTGGACTACACTGTTTTTGTATAATTTGACCTTGTCAGGGTACCTTTAACTGCACCATTTTAAGTATCATGAGAAAAGTCAGGATGAGAGTGACTGACTTGGAACCACACTTTTCCTTCAGGTATCTCAGTTGTGGTGGTAGTGAAACATTCACTCCAGGCCCAGCAGGCATATTAAACAGCCCTTTCAGCTGCACACATCCTACACACCTCGTATATTTGTTGTAAGTAAGGAAAAAGCATACTTTACACTGGCATATCAATACATGACAAGTTAAATTGATTTGTACTGGACAAATAAGAACCTAACGAACATTGAAGGCTTGAAAATGGTAATGAAGGATGTAAATCACATGACTTGCTCCTTCTTTCCTGACAACAAAAGTTTTTTGTTTTTTTTTTTTTCACACAGACTCAGATGTATTTTGCTTTTATTTATTTTAGAAGAAACTCTTCTTCTATACTAGCCACCTAGGGTTCTTGCTTCTATGAGGCTTCATTCATGAATTCAGGTTTCCATTAACTTGAGCTTGAAAATCTGTTTCTGAGAATAACTGCTGAGGATTGAATCACACAGCCCACAATGGGATGTTCAGGTACCACCCGTGGTCCTGCAGGTATGAATCCATTGGTGAATAGGATCTTTGAAGATGTTATTAGTTATGGTGTGCCCAAAATGAAAAAGGATTTAATCCAATATGACTGAAATCCTTATAAGCAAAGTAAATGGACATAGAGGAAGGAAGATACGGGGAATGACCAGAAGCCTGAATTCAATGGAACCCAGAAGAGAAAGGAAAAGATGCCACCATGTGTATTTTCTCTTTTCCCTCTAGGATAGTACAACATTCAAGATGCTCTGTCATCCTAGAGTCCTCAAGAACTGTGATGAGCAGAGCTCTTCTACCCACAATGAAGGACATAGAACATGAGCAAGAAATAAAGTGTAGTTATTTTTAGCTACCAAAATTTATTATTTGCTTGATATCATAGAATATTTTAGCCCATTCTGACAGATATAGGCTGTATCCATTTCAAAATTTCAGTAACACACCCCTAACCATACTACTGAGAGGAGTCGTTTGTATGGAACCTGCTATGAAAGTAGGCAGCAATCTACGGTATTTAGTATTTTGGTGTAGTCAACGATACTACAACCCCCATCATTGCTTGTTCCCATGTGGATAATGTTTCTCCCTCTCTTTCCAATTCATTTTTAAATTTTTCTTCCCGAAAATGCTTAAGGGCGCTAGTGGAACCTGGGCTCCCTTCAGGTTTCACAGCTGTTTCACTCTCAAAGACAGAAGCCCCTGCATTTTCTGACTCAGAGTTCCTCTTCTTGGTTATGGCTTTCAATTCCTATGCATTTCTAAAGATGTAGAAGACAAAGGACGCACAGGATGTTCCTAGTTTTTTTTTTGTGTGTACATGTTTGTTTTTAATGTAAGTGTTCATTTACTTATTTCCAATGAATAATAAGCTACATTTATGTTTGTAAAGTCATTTGAGTTTCACATTTGAAATACATATTTAATATAAAAATAAATATATGAGATATATTTAGCCATGGCAGAGTATTATCTCTAAGGTTTGCTTTGCAGTCTGGAGCAGCTAAAATATCTGTTGAGAAGAAAAATAACTACAAAATTTTAAAAGGAGATATTTTATTATAGAATGGGTTAGTAAGAAAGACTTGGAATAAAAAATTACGTCAAGCCCCAGGTCTGGAACTGACTCAATATGTGACCCTGAACCAGTTAATTAACACTTATTAATTATATTTCCCTCCTCTTTAAAATACAGAAAAATGATAATTACTTACTAATCCATATATGTAATTAAGGTAACACATATAAAGATACTTTTTTGCATACCATATGCAAATATTATCAAACTTTATTGTTGTTTTGTTAATAACTTTTTTCTAGTTTTTCCCTAATCTTCTCAAGTTTCTCCCCCAAATCAATGGAAAATTATAAGTAGTAATATAATACGATGCCACGAATGAGTCAAGCTGTAGTGGGTGTTACTGTAATAGTTCATATTCATCATTGCTGTGGTTGAAACTGTGCATTTAGCTGTGGTTGAATAGTTCATATCAAAACAAAATCTCATCTGTATGTCAGAAACTTTGTTGTGTTGGGCTTTGAACAAACTCTAAGACACTTAAGACAGTAGCAAAATTAGACATTTGGAAAAATCAGAGTAAGAAAGTCATTTTTTCATGCTTATTTGCTTCAAAGGATGCTCTGATTTTGTTAATTGCCTCAAAGAGTGCTTCGATTTGCTATTTTCTGCAAACAGTATTCTAATCTAGTTTATCCTCTGAGTTGCAGCTGTGTTCAAGAATCCTAATAGGTTTGGTGTATGCTGAACTATTCTTCTGCAATTAATTCACTTGGTTCTTCCTGTGAAATGATTTATACCTATTTAGAACTAAATTGGAAGCCTTTCCACTATTGCTTATGAAGTCATTAAGGCAGCTTTTAGATGACATTAATTTGCACTCAGACAGTACCTTTCATTTAAGGATCTCAAAGCACTCTATAAAGGTACATTATCATTTAATGGAGTGATGTGTAAGATAGGAAATAAAATTTTATTTATAAATTGAAAATAAATGTTCTTTTAGGTCCTTACTATCTTTGTGCTCTACAACCACACACTTCTCATTTTCTCTTCCTATCAAGCTAGATTGGTTGGACTCCATCTTCTTTTACCACATTCCCGAGTGGCCTTTCTCATGCTCTTCTACTTCATGGTAGTTGTTGCTTCCCCATTATTACATCATGACTTTTCAATACCCAACCTAATATCATAATTAGCTTGCTTTCTGGAATGGCCTGAAGGAGGTCCAAATGTCTTCAATGAAAAGACAGTAAACATTAGGTGACTTGGGTTTTATTCAGTGTCATAATATCACAAGCAAATATTTTGTTTATACTGATTGCTGAGGGGAATTTTTGGATTCCATAGCCAAGTTTTCTTTTCTATATAAAATATGCTTTCATTAAATCAAAAAACCAAATATGAATAATTGGTATGCTTTAAAAATGACAACCTAGTAGATACCATTTTATAATGTTCCTAGAAAAATTACTCGTAGGCCCAATTTGTCATCCTCTGCTGTGTTTATTTGCTTTAATTGTGTTGGAAACAAGGTCTCTGAAAATTAAAAAAAAAAAAAAAGCCTTCTTAAATTAAAACTCATATTTAGTTACAGAATAATTCTGCCTGCAGAAGCAAATTACTGGTCATTCTGAATCTTAGGGTTTTAACTAATTCAGGCTGTCACCAGTAGCATGAAAGCCTCAAACTGATTTCAACAGGATTGTTGCAGGCTGGTAAGAAGCCTTCCCATGAATTAGAAAAGGTGCAGCCCAGTACTAAGGATTACAGTTTGGTGAACAGATGTGGGCTGAATTTAAGCCCCTACCTTGTGCTTTCAGCCAGGCATCCCTGTACTGTGAGCAATCTGAGCAGTTGCCTGCTGCAGTCTCAGTTTTAGATTTTAGAGACTTGGAAACATATGTATTGCAGAGCATATTGCTGAATGACTCAAAACACTAAGCAACAAAGCTTTAATGTAAGGCTTACCCAAACACCTGAGATAACTAGGACCCTTCTCTGGAAAATAATTTTCTTTTTGGAGATTGTCCCTCTCCCTCAACACATCAATATAATAAAAGAACTGAAAGGAAATGGGTGACAGCCTTCAAGGAGTTTAGCATTTAAGTAGAGAGATTCATATATAAAAGTTGAGTGCCTTCAAGAAGAGGTACCACCAAGTTTGCTCAAATCTAGCTACTTTTATGGGGGTCAATTAACAACAGGAGAGACTTATGGGAATGTGGATTTTCCTGATGGCCCTTGCAATGACAACATAGGTGGAAAAGTGACTAAATACACAATGATAGTTTCACAATACATCTCCTTGCTTATGAGTTCATTAAGATCTCTATGCCTGCGAAAGTTATCTCTAGTTCACCCAAAAGTTATAAAGATAGCTATGAAAAATATCATAGCATATTTTGTTTCTTTTTTACTACAGCATTTGAAAAAATCTTGGAAATTCCATGTTTTTAACATGGCATTCACAACGCTTCTTGTACCAGATAATTTTTTTCACCTATGTTCACATGGAGAATGGAATAAAAGTTCAGAATTTTTTCTTGAATTGAAAAATCTATCTAGAGACAATTAAAGTGTAAAAAGTCTAAAGGTTTTCTTATTCTTTCTAATGGCTCAGTTTAGAAACATTGATCCTACTAATATACACCTCAGTAAGAAGGTATTTCCAAAACTTGCTTCAGTAATTGAAGCTTCCATATGGATATATAAGAAGATATGCCTTTTCATAGCAGCCAAATATGCTCCCCTTAGTATTTCTTGTTCTAAAATATTTCAATATTACCAAGATATCTAATAAGCTAAAATTCATTTCCTTTCCAGCAATATTTTTAAGAAGTATATCATTTTAACATTAAACTTTACGATTTTAAAATGGAGAGATAGTTAGAGCTTTATACTTTAAAATGTTCCCAGATATCAAGATGGAAAGCTTTAAGGATATATTTTCATAATAAAAAATAATAACTTTATCTACAAAGAAGTCTATAAACTTTAATTGATAGCTTCCCTAATAAGTAGACATTGTTCCTCTTTCAAAGAATTAGGTCTACATTTGAGGTGCATTTTGTACCACCTTCCTTCAGTAAATAAAATTATCTCTTTAATTTACTTAATAGCATATTTTTAGAAAGAAAAAGGGTGATGTTCCCAATTACTTACCTAAACAATCATTTAAAAATATATGCAAGCCAGTGCTGGCAGGGACAAAGATTCTTTGCTGATTTTTCATTTTTTGCTCTTTATAAGACAACCTTTGGTTCTCCATGAATTTTCTTTTTGCAAACTTTTTTTTTTAACTT
Source organism: Tolypeutes matacus (assembly GCA_026826555.1). Classification (NCBI taxonomy): domain Eukaryota; kingdom Metazoa; phylum Chordata; class Mammalia; order Cingulata; family Chlamyphoridae; genus Tolypeutes; species Tolypeutes matacus. Next base: position 69,395,989 of record JAKSZT010053883.1, read on the forward strand.
ATTTGAAAGGAGTCCCAAACACTTTGACTAGGAAACTTTATAGCTTCAATGAAGCTTAACCATGGCTCTATGCTCATGAATACTAGAATCTTCCTTAAAATCTCAAATCTTCTTGCCACAATAAGGACTATATGGTAGAAAAGAATTTATATTTATTTAATTATTAATATTGGTTAACATTTAGATGAGGTTTCCTGCCTGAAGTTAAACTACTTGGAATTCCATGAGAATGGTAGACAATATACACAGTAAATATAATAATGGTGAATACTCAGAATAGCAAAAGATGGACAGTGTATATGCTCTTAAACAGAATTTATTTTATGGATCCATTTTGATAATGGGGTTGGCAAATATGCAGATGTTTTATGAGAGACTTTTGTCTGGGACAATAAGGATATGATGCAGAAAGGAGTCAGAAAAAAAAAAGGATATGCTAATTAGAAGAGGAAAATTTGCAGCAAATTTAGTTTTTAATAAGAATGCTATTGATATTTTTTCCTTAGGTGCTGGTGTTATCACCAAGCCTTCTGGCACTTGCATGCAAGTTCCCTAATCAGTCTTAAGTTTTAATCTAAAAAAATTGTTTGGTAAGTTTTACCTCAATTAGGTCTTTGCACAGATTTCTACACTTCCATTTTCCTAACAAATTTGCTCTTATGCATAGACATTTAAAAATATACAGATTATTTAAGTATAAAGCTATAAATAAGCCACTTTAGAAAAAGATTCTGCAAGGTACATTTGTCTGCTCATTTTATTTTTATTTGATTAAATTTGAAGGGGAAAGTCTTTAAAATTTATGTGGAAAAGGAGAAGACTGCTGTAAATATTTCTTGAATATATGAACATCATGTGACTTTCCTCTATTGAAATAATGTGGAAGACCACAAATGAGTTCCCAACTGAATTATTTTCTACCTCATATGCTCATTTTGACAGTCTCGCCTCTTCAACCCAACTACTTTTCGCTTGTGGTTTTAAGGGTATGCACTTAATCTTGCTATTTCAGCTATATCTGTGTACTGTAGCAAGCAGCCAGAATGGCTGATAAACTGGCTGACCTCTGTAATGTACATTTTAGAGAAATACATTTCAGTGGCAGATGTTTCCAAAGGTAGAAAACCTGTGAAGAGAACTAATCTGTACCGACAGATGTTTTCTTATTAACACAGCTTGGGAATACTCTCTTCGAAATATGTTGCTTTCCTGCGGAATTCAAAAGCGTTGTTATCTCACTTTCTTAGGCTCTTGGATCCTAAAGCATGGTACCAAGATGGACTGTCATCTGAATAAAGAGGTGCAAACCTTACTTTGTAGTTCGAGGGTGAATTTAAATCTGTTGACTTTCACATTTTCTCCTTTCCATTTAATTTGGTTACTTGTGCAACTGCTGATAAAATTTCCCTCAGTCCTGTGGAAGGCACAATGAGTTGCTTATATCAAAACTCAGAGTCAGTATAAACCTTGGCAGAAGATTTCATCCTGTTTGGGCATTTTATAGCATCTTAGGGAATTATTTTTCCCCTAAGGAGCTTTATTATTAATGGGAACTAACCACGTGCTTTGAGGGAAGAATGGACTTCCTCAATTAGACGACCTTTCAAGAGAGTTAACAGAGAATTTATTTTTTCATTTAGGGAAGAGAATGTTTCCCATAAGAACACTGAATCTTTCATGGCCGGATTTCTTGCAAACACAAGGTGTAAAATTTTTAGTTCCTTAAAAATTAAACAGACACTGTGAAATGTAATAAGGCTTAAAAGGGACCTATCTTTAGTATCACCGTTTTCTCTCACACCTCTCCCAGTACTAGTGATAACAGATTATCAACTCCACATACGAAAAGGCTTCATCTTTAGCAAAAATAGGCATGTTGAGCTCTTGTTAAGGATTTAATTTCAGAGGTCCTCTCTCTAGACCTGCTTGATGTTATATTGATAGTTTTTCTATCACTTACTAGCTATGCAACTATAAATATTGCCCATTACCTTTCTGAAGCACTGTTGTTTTATTTGAGAGTCATGTTACCAACTTTGCTGGATTTTAAAGATTGTAGAAAATATATGCGAAACGTCTAGCATATGGTAGGTACTTAAATGGATGTTTTGTAACCATTTGTTTAATGACACAATATTTACTTCTGTTTAACTCAATTCAAATATGTAAACTCAAAAAAGTATTATTCGGTTTTATTGCTGTTTGGCCTATGAGCATCAATCTTTCTGGGCCTCCATTTCTTCTATATATAAAGCACTACTTCAACAAATGTAAATCACAGACATTAGCTCACCTCAATACCATCACTGAAAGATATGGTCATACATATATTTCCTCAATTACATTCCATTCCATTGAAAACATACAACTGCCACCTTGATTCTGTGTTATTATACATTATATGCAATAATAAAATGACTTCTCTAATATCTTACTCTAGATTGAAATACTTAATTTTCTATATAATAATCACATTTATTAAACTTCCACTGTTATTTGGTATGCAGTCATGATGGCCAATTTTGGAAAAAAAAAATTAAATAACTAGGAAAACCAGAAGGCAGATGTTTTCTTCTACTAGCAGCTGAATCACCGACAGATAATTCAACAACAAAAAATATCTTACCATTTGATAAACTCCCGGGAAGAGATGCAGTCTGCCTCGCATAAGGATAATTACAGGTGATTACACTGAAATATTCTTTTCAATAAAACAACTTGAAAGAGATATTTTTCTTCAAGTTAATATTGACTCAGCTTAACCACACATAGCATAAGTTGCTATTGTTAGAACAAACAACAAAGATTTTAAATAAGAATTTTTTTCTGAAAAGAGCCGTCAGAAAAGTTAATAACAGCATAATTAAGATTATTTTTTCCACCTCTTCCATATTACTACTCCTTTGTATCCTTAAACATGCTGCCAATCTAGTCATTGCTTTCCTCAAATCATTGAAAGTAAATGACTCAGTTTCTCTATGGGGCCCCTTAAAGTCTACTGAAATTAATTCCATTCATTCCCTTCATATTCTATATCTTTCCTACTACTGTCTTTTTCAGGTATTGTTTCATCCACCTTGGGTTGTGAGTAATTTATATCTAGCTTTTCATTGTGCTGGTTCTTTCTTTTGTTTCAAGAGTGATTTTTGTCTCATGATTTGGAGAAGATGGGAAGAAAATTGGTCACAGAATTTCCATTGTTCTGCAAGGCATCTATAATTTATTTTAACTAGTTCATGCCCATACTCACACATACAGACTCACACACAGTATAAATTCATACCAGAGTGAACACTGAACATGAGAATTCAGTCAAATATTTGTGCATTTGAAGTTTATAAAACACTTCTTTTATAATTGGTCATTTGTTTATCTGATAATTGAATCAACAAAACCACCTAAACCAAATAAACTAATGATTCAAATCACAGCAATTGAAAACTGGAAGTTGTCTTAAAATTCATTTTAACCAAATTTAAATATCATATTTCCACTCCACTTCAAAAGATGCTTGACTTTCTTATTAAATATCAGCGGCATACAGAAACTTCTGCTTGTCATGTTGGAAATTGAGACCACTTTCATGAAACAAGTACACAAGAAAAGGTATATTAAAATAAGTATTTAATGATCTTTCAGAAAGAGAATGGAAGATTTGCCAATAGGCAATCATGCCCAATGGATCAAAGCAGTTGCCTGGTTAAGCAATCATGGCCAATGGATCAAAGCAGTTGCCTGGTTGTGGGTTTAAGATGACATTCAAAGAAAGCCTGGATTTGTCCTTTATCTTATTTTTATCTTGTATAACAAATTATCTGCATATGTGAGCAAGTGATGTGAAAGAATCTGAAACCATTTATTGCAGGGTCCATTTTTACAAGCAAAAACCAGTGCCAAGTGTTTTCTTAACTTTGTTCATTAACCTCAGAATGACTTTTGAATTCTTTTGCATTGGCTAAAATGGACTATGGGAGTGTGAGTTTGTCTTATTACAGATACTGGTAGTTCTAGTCTGATATCTCCCCACCTGGGTAATTCTAAGGATGTCACAGAATAATGAGCAATGTAAACAATTAGCATCATCCAAGAAACAGCCCTCAAATAGTCTGTGGCATCTGTGTGTCCCTAACTCTAAAGCTAATAAGAGCCAGGACTCTCCAAGGTATCTTCCTTTTCAGTTTCAAGTCTAATTACACTTCCTGCATTTCAAATTGGTGAGGTTCTTGTGGCTTGGGAGAGTACTCACATTATTTTATGGTAGAACAAATTAAGAATCCCTGAATAAGTGGGCAGAATGCCAGCCTGCAATTCTCCCAGAAGACCTGACTCACACAGAAAGGATTTTTGCAGGATTTCTAATTGTTTAGATTTTTAAAAGTACTTTTATTGTAAGCAAAATTTTTACATTAGCTCTTTTATAAAATTCTGTAGTAAAACACAAAATTAGAAATGTAATATATGTAAAAGGAACTGGAAGAATAAAAGACACATGAAATTTACTCATAAAAGCAGAAATATGCAATAAGATTTCCACACTGCTTTGCAAATGGTTCACAAACCAATAATTAATCACCTTGAATATAATTTTTAATATGTACAGAAACACTAGAGAATAGAGAAATATTCAATATTTTAGGGAATTATTTTCCTTGATTATACACATTAGCATTATTATGATTTATCCAAATATCTAGTGAAAAATTATGTACTGCTCTTTAAATTTTTATCTATTCCAAGTTTGTCTGGATATTTTTCATAAAGAAACAAATAGGTTCTTTGCATTCAATATGAGAAGTTATAATATATGTTTCTCACCAAAATATCTTTCTATTGGAAATGAGTAAGATATAGAAATGCTTTTAAGTAGCAGGTGGAAGCTTTAGTATAAAGAATTTATACTTAAAATGCTAATTAAATCTTGCAATGAAGTTTCTATATCAAAAGACGACAGCTTTTTCTCTAACACACTTCTGGGAAAAGACTATCAACCATTAATAGTCCTTATGACAAGCCTGAACTCTAATGTTTGCAAGCTTTCAAAGGAGTTGCTAATTATACACAAAGGAACAAAAGGTGTTGAAAACTGTAACAAAAGGGCTTAGAGTAGTCTAGAGAAGTTCTTTCCTGCATTCAAAACCTGATAAACATGTTCTTCCTTGAGAATTATGATTATTAGTTATGTGAATGAAAATGTTAGTGTCTGCTTTCGTGATGGTAATGTAAGAAAAGTAAGACCTCTTTTCAAAGCCTTTGCCCATTTTCTAATTGGATTGTTGTCTTTGTGTTGTTGAGTTCTAAGATTTCTTTATATATTCTGGATGCTAGTGTCTTGTCAGATATAATGAAAACATTTTCTCACATTGTGTGAATTCTTTCACTGTCTTGATGATGTCCTTAGAAGCATAATAGGTTTTAATTTTTATGAAGTCCCATTTATCTATTTTTTTCTCTTGATACTTATACTTTTGGTGCCATGTATAAGATACTGTTGCCTAATCCAGGGTCCCAAAGACTTACTCCCATGTTTTCTTGTGTCTTAGAGTTTTAGTTCTTACTTTCAGTTCTTTGATCCATTTTGAATTAATTTTTGCATATGGCATAAGATAGGGATCCAACGTCATTCTTTGTACGTGGATATCCAGTTGTCACAGCACCATTTGTTGAAAAGACTGTCCTTTCCTCATTGAATTATATTGGCAGATTTGTCAAAAATCAATTGACCATAAATATAAGGATGTATTTCTAGACTTTTAATTTAGGTTATCTTGATTTAGAAATGAGGAAATTGAGGGATGGAGACAATCTAGTAAGCTAGAACACAATGTTGGTTGGACCAACCAAATGCCATGTCCTTAACCACTGTACTTTGCTGTCATGTTACAGGTCTAATCTGCACTAATCCATACATATTCTTTTTTTGATCTCACAGCTGATAAAATAGTCGCTATATATTATTCTTTGTTCAGATTTAAAGTATAATTATCATTACTTATATTCTACAATTCCAAGTATTACTATCCCTGGTTTCCATTTCAAAAATACATGTAAATTCAATAATATCACACCCCACCCACATCCACACTAAGTGAATATTAGTAAAGACTAAGCTCAATATAACACAAGTCAGATAAGTCAGGACAAAAAGACATTGTTCTATAAAGACAATGGATTTAGAATCAAAAGTATAGCTCTCTGGCTTCCTTGTTGCTCAAATGTGGCCTCTCTCTAAGCCAAATTCAGCATATAAATGCATTACCTTCCCCACAGTGTGCGCCATAACTCCCGGGGATGAGCCTCCCTGGCACCGAGGGATTACTACCAAGCACCAACTAGCAATGCAACTGGAAAAAGACCTCGAATAAAAGGGAGAAAAGGTAAAGACAAATGAGTTTATATGGCTAAGAGACTTCAAAGTGAGTCAGGAGGTCATCCCAGAGGTAACGCTATGCACATCTCAGTAGGATCTCATAGACTGCCAAGGTAGATACTACCAAAAATAGTGGGGCTCCTGAGGGCTCTGGAGACACCCAGGCCCTATGGTCAGGGCAGACAGCTCTGGAGTTTGGTGCCTTGCCAGTGGATCCTACACAAACTCTCAGGAGTTTGTGCTCCTGAGAGTGACAGAGTTGGACTCAATTATGGCTTCCCTACACATGGCTCATCTGTCCCTTCTATTTAAAGCTATACTTGGTGTTGAGGTTTGCAGGTATACATCCAAGAAACTGTAATCTTTGGGCTGTTCATGTGCCAGCTGGGCCCAGAGCCTCAGCAGAGTTACAACACCTACTCTCCAGTTCATTGGATTCACCCAGGACAACTAATAAGGAAGAGAGGATTGATAACCACCACACCAAGGAAACGAGAGAGCCTACAACTGCAAGCAAGAGAGTCCCATCCATTGGCTGTATGGAATTGAAGCCCAATTAGAGGTGGAGTGGACATCACCATCCCAGAACCATCAGGATTGGGGAATGAATTATGGACTAGAGTGGACTTACTGGTATTCTACTATAGACATATTGTGATTCTAGCAATGGAAGAAATTATAAAATTGAAGTGGAGCCAGTGGCCACTGGAGGCTCTGTGGGCAGGTAGAGGGAAAAACAATTGTAATATGGGAGCCTTTTCTGGACTTGGAAATCATCCTGAATGACATTACAATTACAGATATAGGCCATTTTATATCGTCCCATAACATGCAGAACTGTGAGGGAGAGAGTGCAAACTACAATGTGAACTATGCTCCATGCTCAGTGGCAATGCCCCAGAATGCATTTATCAATTGCAATGAATGTGCACTAATGAAGGATGTTGTTTATGTGGGAGGGTATGGGAGGTGTGGGGAGTGGGGCTATGGGAATCCCTATTTTTTGAGTATAAAATTTATGTAACACATTATGTAATCTAAGTATTTTTTTAAAAAAAATAAAAAGATATATACAAAAAGAAAGTATAGCTCTCTTTTCTCAGCTGTGCAGCTAGTTAGTTATCTATTCCTTGATAAATCCTTTAACTGCTCTGTTATCACCTTTTTCATTTGTAAAAGGAGAAATCTAAAATACTAATCTGAAGTATCAAAGTCCCTTCTAGGTTTATAATTCTAGTTTGAGAGGTGTTCTTCAGGGCTTGGGACATACAAAGCTTTCAAGTCTATATCTGATATTTATACAAAAGGAAGAGTCAAGATAATAAATCTTATACAGTCTTAAAGGGATTAACTAATACTTTAAAACATAGTGTGTATTTATTGCCTAGTATGGAAACTTGTTAATGGTATAAAAACCAAGGTAGCTCTATAACAAAAGCCATAAAATGTATATAGAGATTTTTTGTTTGTTACCCACAAATTTGGTCAATCTCTATGGCTTTATAGCCCAGTAAAAACTTGAAGTATTCTAATTGTAAAAGTGTGGGATTAACTGTATATTCATTCATCTGATAATTTTGACAATATTGAATATTAAAGAAACTAATTAGACATAGGATATGCATGAACTCAGAGAAGAAGCCATTTACAATTTAGAAATTCTATATGTCAGTTTTGTCTTCTTTGAAAGCAAATAGAGGATTTTCGTTTAGTGATAGTATTTCTTAAAGAACTGATTTCTTAAGTTCTCAAATGTTATAGTACACAATTTGCCATGTCTAGTAATTGAAAAAGTGTCATTAACTAGGGAGGACTGAGAGTCTGTAAACATTTCAGTTTTGTTTTTGTTTTTCCACAAATGTGGCTTAAGACAGTGGTACTGTTGAAGTAAGTGTGTTGGGGTTTGTATTAGGCAGGGTTCTCTCGGGAAACAGAATCAGCAGGAGATATCTGTGAATAATATGGAACTCTAAAAGAGTCTCTCACGCAACCCTGGGGACGCACAAGTCCAGGTTCCTCAGGCAAGCTGCAAACCAGGGGCTCCGATGAAAGCCCGATGAAAGGTCGTTGATGAGTCTCTGGGAGAAGTTGCCTGTCCAACGACAAGCTGGGAAATTCTCTCTGAATGTTGAAATCACTTCCACTTTTAAGTCATTCAACTGATTGGATAAAAGCACCACCCATTGATAATGTAATCTCCCTAACTGATGCAGATGTAATCAGCCATCCACACAGTAAACTCACTGGTGATTGAAGTCCATAAATGCTCTTGTATTACAATTAGCCCAGTGCTTGCTGGAACAAACACCTGGACACAACTACTTGGCCGAGTTGACACATTAGCCTAACCATCACAGGGTTTATGATATCTGTCATTGGAGAAGTGAGTATGTTCTTAATTAGTGGTATGGCAGTACCTTTTCATTTTCTCTCCTTAACATATCTTTATTCTCTCAGTCTATGAAGGGCTTATCCTCCAAAGTGTTTACATGCATTAAGTGAACAGAGTTTTTAAAGATAAAGTAATGGCTCTACAGTTTTTTCATGTAATGTTCAAACTGTTGGAATTTTTGAAAGTATCTTAAACTAATTGAGACCTGAAAGTTCATCCTGGGTTAAAATGTCAACCATAGGCCAAGGACTTTCATGGAAAAGGTATCTGCAAAGACATAATTCCACTAGGAATAAGCCCATTTTGCAACCTCTTTAAGAAACCTGAGAAATCCAACCTTTGTCTCCTTTATTGATAACTGCTAAAATACCTGAAGCAAGGTATTTGTCATTGGTCTCTGAACCAACTACATAAATGCATAAAGGTTCAGAGTATAGATCCTAGAGTGTGTTCCTGGGAAAGTGCTGAGTGCCAGTCTAGGGTGGTACTGACCTCTCAATTTCAAGATATGGAGCTGAGACTGATCAAGACAGTGAGAACAGGAAGACAATGCAATCCAGGCAATCTACATGAGCTAGGTTGCATATGGGATCAATGAATAGTAGACAGAAATTCCTAGATAACAGACTAGGGCTGGCAGGTTTGAAAAGGAGGGAGGAGTTTGAGCTGAGAAATTTCTTGAGCTATAAGAGTGTTGTTACAAGAAATATGAAGAAACACTGTGGAAGGAACTGTTGAGAGCACAATTACGTGTACAGGCCCTACTACCTGAACTGGTTAAACCATTAAACAAGTGCATTTCAGGTTTGTAGTCATATGCATATAGCCCCATTTACCCAAATTAACACGAAGTATTTATTATCCTAATTAAATAGGGTATTATTTTATTTGTAGAAACATTTTTGATTAGGGTTAAAATCTCTTTCATCTGAGGTCATGTTATTTATAGTTACTAACTATCCTATTTGGGGGAGAGTCATTATAATTCTTCTAATAGCAGGTTTATTTGAAATTTTCCATGGTTGCATTTCAGGCTTACCCATATTTTATTTTATCAAACATATGTTATTTTATTTTGCCAAATATTCAAAAGATGAATACCATTGGTCAGTGGTCCCTCTCATTTGTCCAACTGTTCCTCTGATTCTACAGCTTTCTTTAAACAGGATAAGTATTGGAATACTTGGGAGTCTTTCCAAAGGGTTTTGGAGGGAAACAACTAGCAAAGAAAAACATTTGAAGTATATTAAAAAGCAAAAAAAGCCTCTTCCAATGCACTATTGCTTAAGTAGTTTTTCATTTCTTTACTTACAACCAAACAATACAGAATTCTACTAATTGTGGAATGCTCAAGAAAAGTCCTATACAGGTCCTTTGATTGGACATATGTTGATTTCCCCAACTTGGAAGGAGGGCTTATGAACTCTTATAAGGGTTGGTACAGTAGAATTAAGCCAAATTCAACTATGGTAAAGTGTCATAACTTATGAAGTAGAGGTTAAAAATTATAATAACATATGCTTTCTCCCATTAGTCTTTGTTTAGTATTTGCACAATCTATTCTTTTTCTCAGTCATGCAAATAAGCACATTATTTATTGTTATTATGAATTAAAATTATTTATTGCATTCACTTTATTATATTGAATTGTCCAATTATTTTGAGGCAATTTAACAATGTAAAAATCCCTAAGCATATTTATTTAGGTTTTGAAACAGAAATAGTTCATTTTCATTTAATAATATTCAAATCATCTTAATTGCCTTCACTGATACATGTAATGTTTTGAATCTTAATAATTAGAGTTATTTAACTTGCAGGGTAGGCGACTATGTATTGGAAAATGAGGGCAGGGCTCCAATTAATGTAGGAAAAGAATGTTTGCATGTTTTAATAACTTTTAAGAAGAAACATAAGATTTAAGCTGCAACCACAATTATAGAAGCTAGAGATGCAAAGCACATTTGTTTGCTTAGCTCATCTCTTAATATGTGCAGAATTATTCTGTGCAAAATATAGGGTTTAATTTATATCAATTTAATTGTGCTGGGCAAGATACATTGAAGGGAAGGGACTTTGAAACAGAGAAACAAAATCAGTAGGTAGGCTATGGCTGTGTTTAGGTTTAAAATTGATAACAGTGAAAAAGATATATAATCAATATCACAATCACCATCATCTTCATCATAGTGAAGCAGTCTTGTGTTTAAAAATCTTTCCTCACATATTGTTCATACAGTGTATAGCATAATAATTCAAACACATATCTATCTGATTTTAAAGATCATTTTCTTTTGAGTAAAATCATGATGATGATTATTAATTTTAGTTTGGTGATATATATTGAATGGGGTGTCAATGAAGCTGCCAAACAGAAATATCAAAGATATTTTATCAATACTTGATTGAAGTTTGAAAATGAGATTTGAGTTTGAGACATAATAACCAGACAGACAATGATCCAAAAACAAGGAAAAATCTCCGTATTTCTTTCTGAAAAATCCTATAACTACCACCACCACTAACCACCACCAATAATACTAATAGCAGGTACCATTTATTGACTAGTTCTGACATATTGAGACTATTGCTACTATCTGATAAATTTCTTGCTTATTTATTATGCAGTTCCCTTCATAGAGTGTGTATTAGTCAGCCAAAGGGATACTAATGCAAAGTACCAATATCTGTTGGCTTTTATAAATGGTATTCATTTGGCATAAAAGCTTACAGTTACAAGGCTCTGAGAATCCAACTCAAGGATACTTCCTTACCCAAAGTCAGTTGCCATGTCTTGAAGCAAGATGGCATGCGACATCTGCAAGAGTTCAGCCTTTCTCTTTCCTCTTAAGGCTCTGTGGGCCCAGCTTCTTCCAATCTCAGCTGTAGGCTGGTAGAGGGCTCAGCTGCTCTGTTCACTTCAGTTGCAAACTATCAGGTGAATGGCTCATCTCTCTCTGGGGCCCCAGCATCAAGTTCTCTCCTTTTCCATGTCTATGGAGCTCTCTCTATTCCTCTGTGTATCTGCATAGGTGTGTCTCCTTGATTGAGTGTCCATTTATATAGCCCACAAAGGGGGCGGGGACTCAAACTGTTTAGGTCGAATCAAAGCCCTCATCTTAACATAATTTAATCAAAGGCATGTCAGCTGAATCTAACACAACCAAAGAGTATCATGCCCAGAGGAACAGACCAGCTTATAAACATAATCTAAATCTCTTTCTAGAATTCATAATGATATCAAACTGCCACAGAGTGTAAGCACCATGACAGCTGCCTGGGACTACCTTGTAACCTGCTGAATCCCTACCTCCTACAATGTATGATACAAACTATGTGCTCAGTAAAAACAATTTTTGAATGAACAATCAATTTCGCTTTTCTATGATCTAGGTTATTGACTTACAGGAGGTCAAACAACCATTTAGATATGACCCTGGGGTCAGAGTGACACTCTTCATCACAATTAGATACTGTGGTACTAGGTGAGTGACTTTCCAAAGACTCTTTTTCCAGAAATGAAATATAAATATCTATTTGATTTTTAGCCATAACACCACAAAAGAAAATATAATGATAAAAATGATTATTTTTCTTCCAAAGATCTTAAGTTTACACCTTGTTAATTGTATTCCAGGGAAATTAAGGAAGAAAGGTCTTTTAACATTTCATAGACTTAAAAATTGAAAGAGAGTAAAAAGCTACATAGAAATTCAAGGATCCAGTGGAAATAAAGCTGGACATCATAGCTTTAATACCCATTGTCCCATTGCTTATTTACTGTGTGATCAAATATGAGAACGGTGTATGATTAGTTTATTTTATATTTGACAAGGATTGAAGAATTCCAAGTCTTGCATTCATTAAAGCTTTCTTAATACAAGGGAATTTTGCAGTTTATGCATTCATATTGGACAAAAAAATAAAATGCTGGGGGTTAACCAAAGTTGAAGAATTTCCCCATTAGGGTTACTTCTTAAAGTTTACATTTTAATTCACTATAATTCACAAAATATTCAGAATCATTCTTATGAGGAGTCAAAACATATTATAGATTCTATATTTGCAGCAGCTGTGCTCAATGTGATGATATACTTGGTCAGATACCGCCTGTGTTTTCTGCTCAGGGATTCAATACCACTCAGTATTCACAAAATTTTTCAATTCAGATCTGCACTAAACCCCTTATAACCTATTATTTTACCTTGAAGATAAATCCATTATTTCAGGACTCACCCAATTTTTCCAGTTCATGCTGTAGTACAATATTTGTGGTATCACCACTACTGCAATGTTAATTTTTAAAATAGTCATTGCTAACTGTTCTACTGAAGAACACACAATTTGTAAAATATTTTAACAAATAAATTTATTTGGTAAATAAATATAAAATGAGCACAAGATGTTACTGCCTAATTCTAAAACATACTTTCAAATAATCACAATTTCAATGATCAAAAGTTGTTACTTTTTCTGAATGAACTGCATTTATAGATTATATTTTATGTGTTTATGAGACTAACTCTGTGGCTATGTTACTATGACTTTTATTGGAACAGGGTCTGCTCTTTGAGGCTAGGGCATAACAGTGAATTATTGAAATGCCATGAATAATCCTCTTTTAGTAATTTTCCATTTTAAAGTTTTCATCTGTCTATGAAATTTAGTTCTCTTAAGCATAGGAATTTAGATCAAATAAATTGAATAAATTGGATCAGAAATATGTAAATCTCCAATGACCCCACTTAAAAGACCAGAAAGCTAAGCTAAATCATCACCTTACTGTACATCAAGCCTTCATTCACTTTTGTTCCAATACAAGCTGGTTGACTTTTTATACTACAGTAATGATATTTAACTATTGTTTATGTTTCCTCATATCTTTACTATTTTTAACTAAGTAAATTTTATTTAACTTGAAGCTCTTTTCCTCTCAAAAAAAATTATAGCAGGAATTTTTATTTCCGATGCTATTTCTTATGCACTTCACTCTATAAAATATTAACGAAACTTGACAAAAGGTTTTTATATGATGATAACATTTCAACTAAGATATTTAATATGTCGGACACTGTTAGTTTTATATCAGTCAAAGAGCACCATTGTGACCTCAATCTTTCATCTAGAGATGTCTTGGAAGGTCCATGACAAAGACGATGCTTTTAATCATGTGACAGGAATGATCGTCTATGGATTTGAGTATGTGTCCAAATACATTTCCATTACATTTGCTTTCTTTATTTCTTTGAGGGTATGTGTGTATAATTATTTTCCACTAACCAGACAAAGAGATGGTATACATGCTATTATTTATTGACTTTAACGTTGTTGGGCAGAAACTGATTTCTGACTTTATAATTTGTGTTAATCTCATTTGTTCACTTACTAACAATTGATTTAATACTTTGCTTCCCCTATTTACATAGTATGAGTGTTTATAGTGATGACTCCAAGTTATTACTCTGTTATATATTATATTAAAATTCTTTCGTGTATATTTATCTAGCCAAAATAAAATCCAGTATGAAGCAGTGCCTTGGGGAACAAAAGCAATTGTGATGACATTGCTAAGGAGAGCAAATGTTTCTATCAACATATTCAAAAGGAAAAAGAGGGAATTGGGTAAGTTTATTAATAATGTGATTTCAAAAATACCTTGCTTAATAAAGTTAATTTTTTATTGTTAACCAAGAAATTGTACTAAAATTATAAAATAGCATTAATAATAATTTTTATGTGCTAAATCCTCATAACTGGATACAATTGTTTCATATTTGTAGTAGGATCTCCAAAAACAATCAAGCTTGCTTTATGGTATTACACAATTCTATCATTTTTAAATGCAAGGTAATACAATTGCCATGGTAGAGACATAAAGACAGATAAAGTAATAAAACTGCAGTAGCAATGTTCCTTAAACTTTTGAACACTGTTATTCAAGTTTTATCTCTATGTCTCATCCAGCACAGAACTTGGCAAGACTAGCAGTCTCTTCTCAAGAAGAGAAGTACAAGTCTGTCTCCACAAATGTGGCTGGGAAAAAATTTAACTAGAATTTGTTTAAGCACTCTAACATCAATTGTCTCTTTCTGCAAGCTAAACTCTCTACAGAATCTTCCTCTCTAATGATTTCTATACATTTGATGCCATGCACTAAATCTGGTGACCAGAAAGAACCCAAAATCCAGGACTATGACAGAATCTGACATATTTTATTACTGATGCACTCATTTGTACAGAAATACAAGATCGTGTGATACGACAGTAGCGTGGATTTCTGATCCAAGATGGCAGCTCCTGTGGGTGCCTTCATTGCATACCAAGCTCCCTATAAAGACACGGATAATTCAATTTCCCTCTAAAATAACCTTAGAAATAATGCTGCAGCAGCCACTTTAATTCTCTGTAAATTGGAATGTTCTTAAAGGATTATGAAAGAGTTTTCTTTTTTAATTAGGACATTTTTATATAATCTGTTTTTACTCATTATGCAACTCTGATTTAAGGATCTGAATATTGGATACAACACTTTGGTTGACATATTTGAAAAAGTACTCAGTGTGTCAATTATAATTTTACTCTTTTATCCACTTTTTGAATTCAGTTTTTTAATGCTTACTTGTATGCAAATGTAAAGAAAAGTTTAATGTTTCTTTCTTTAAAAGCTGTTTTTTAAAAAGCTCATGTATTTAAAAATTAAGACAAAATTATAATGAATTACATATTTTTGAATTAGTTAAAAATGTCAAAAGTACCATCTATTCTTATATTTTTAGTTATAATGTTTTTATTTAGATTTATATTATTCATACCAAAGATATTCATTAGGTAGTTGGAATTTTCCTCTTATACAGAATCTGATTTTTGGAACAATGTAAGTATTTTCTCTGAAACAATCAAAAGACATGATTCTTCTTTACTGAAGTTTAGCAATATGGGACCTATTGGTCACTCATTAGTCCCTCAGGCTTTTGATGGGGCAACTAAACTAACTGTGGCTTCAAAGTTTAACAATGGTTTGGTAAAAACTCCCTGACTTGGAAAGATAACCGAACGATGCCTTTAAAGAGAATCCACTGATAAGTAATTGCCTTCCAATAAAATGAAGTTCCATATGAAAAGAGGTGTAAAACATTATACTTACAGACCAATGTTAAAACTCAGTTATAATTTAAAACGATAACATTTTTGAGGTTCAGTAAAAACATATGTCCTATAAACTTTTTTGCTCTAGCAAATTAGAAGCAACAAGCAAACAACAAAAAAAATGCATTACTGGGAAGCGGATATGGCTCAAGTGGTTGGGCTCCCGTTTACCATATGGGAGGCCCAGGGTTCGATTACCGGGGCCTCCTGGTGAAGGCAAGCCGGCCTGCGCAGCACGGTGAGCTGATGTGAGCTGGCACAGCAAGATGATGCAACAAAGGGAGACAAGCAGACACAGAAAAATGCACACACAGCAAGCACAAGCGGCAAGGGGGTGGAGGAGGAATAAGTAAATAAAATAAATCTTTAAAAAAATGCATTATTAGTATTAGGTATAAGTGTGTACTTTCTACCCTGATATTTTGGATTTCAGAAGGTAGCTCCAGAACTATACTGGTGGCTCTTACCTGGATCCTAGGAACAATGAGTAAAGACAATTTTGGGGAAGTCAGTTGGAATCCAGACAGACTCTCCCTTTATTTTCACCTCTAGAATGTTCTTGTTTTGATTGCTACTGCCAACAGCCACTGGTTAGCATCAGTTGATTCTAGGTGAAACCAATATTGATCAATTATTGACGCCTTAGATGTGTTCTAGTCAGTCTTCTTATCTATCTATATGTGGCTTCATTTGAAAAAGATTTAAATCAAAAGCCATGATCAAGAGAAAGACTTCCTAATTTAACACAGATTAAACACATGGCCCAAAGGGAACATTTTACAAAGACTTAAAAGTAATTTCTCTGTTTACATTACTGTATCTCCATATTGGTAGTCTAAAAATTGCATGGCACTTATTGACTCCATTTTAATTGACTCCCATTTAACTTGGTAACATAATTGACAAAGGCACTGAATTTAACCATTGTTAGAAACATCAAAATAATTGGTTTGGAACAGATTTTAAATTCTCAGAGAGTGAATTTGAAATAGACACCAGTTAGATCCATTTGAAATAGGCATTGAGTCTCTTCATACAGCATGTCTTTGAATCTTCTCCAGCACAAACTTTCATCCTAATTTAATGCAAACATTTCCAAAAGTTGAAACACAATTGTAAGTCTGAATCATGGCATGTTTGAATCCAAACATTGAACCAAGTCTAACAAATTGCTATAGTTGAAAGAATTAAGGGAATGAGAAGAGCAGGAAAGAAAGGGAACTATCACATGTTTAGCATCTCATGCATGACCAGAACCCAGTTAGGTGCTTATGTGTTTTAAATGCTTCAGTACATGTATATCATCCTCATGAGATAGACAATTCATCTCAGATAGTAAAGATACAGATTTTTAACTTAGGTCTACTTGACTCCTTTTGTTACTATCTCTATGAGCTACCAAAGTCAATAAACTCCAATGGCTATTAGTGTCCTTATCTATAAATTGAGTCAGTTGATTTCCAAAGCTTCTTTCATGTCAAAAATCTACTATATAAAGTCTCTGTAATCAATTTTCACATTTATAAACCACTCAAAGCAGCATCTGAATCATTACTCTTCTCTAATCCCAACTAATTCACATTATTTTTGGTTGCCAAAGTATATATTTAAAGAACTTTTAGAATATTTGAATTTCCTTTTTCTCCTCAAACATAGAAAAATATGTCTACTTATCTTCCCATATTTCTTAAATACACGTTTTCAAAACAGTGTCAAGTTTTACATTCTTGACAAAAAAAGCAAGGCATTGGAAACCATGCAGGTTTTTAAACATGCAGCCCCTATATTATTAATTGAAGTTTAAGGAATCTTGCTTCTGAGAGACTTTGGAAAATTCCCTTAGGACTGCTTGTGAGGTTTTCAAAACAATTAAGTCTTTGCTGTAATGCTTTGTGGGCATAATCCCAAAGATGAATGATATGGTGGTCCTTTACAGAGAGTACTCTTTAGAGAAGGCATTTGTTCATGCTGCCATGTAGCAGACCATATCGGCAGGAGTCCATTTGCTATGGCTGATTTTTCTCTCACTAAGTTTTCCGCAAATCAGGCAAAATAGGACTAGAAAAGAAAGGGTGGGGAGGAAATGGGCATGATTCAGAAAATTCAGCTTTGTGTTTCTTCAAAGATATACCCTGGAATAAAACATAGCCTTTAATATTCCCTGGGTTTATTGACTTTGATTGCTTTGATATTGTTTGCTTAATCTCACCAAACCACTTTGAAATTCAAGAGAAATTTTCTCTATCTTGCTCTTTTTGTTCTGAGTTAAGACAAGATGATAACAGTGTCTGGCACTAGTGAGTTAATTTATAACGAAAACTGACATCCCACTCAAGTACCCACAATTTAAAAGAGTAATGAATTGTCAGTTTTAACTGGGAAGAGGTTTTATGTGATTTCAGAAATCTTTTGAATATTTATTTTGTTCCACTTTACTCAAATCCGTATAAGATTTATCTTGTTAGTTCCAAATGTAAGTCTCTCTTGGCCAGATTTGGAAAATAAATTAGACTTTGTAGACATTATGAAGACTGAATCAATATATTAATATTGAGAAGGTATTTGAAAGATTTATTAACCACCAAAAGACAGTAAATATTATATCAGAAATATTAAACATGTTTAATCAAAGTCATCAATTGTACTTGTACATAGACTCTATAAATAGTATAGTGATTTACTTGAACATTCTACAGATTCAGTGAAGTCTTTCAAATGATTAGATGCTAACAGAAAAAAATAAAAAAAGAAAACAGCAAGAAGTTAAAACTAAAATCGGCAGATGGAGTAGGATAACTTTCTTAAAAGTTAAAGTTTTTTCCCTCACCGCTGATTTTTTATAGCAGCTCCACAAAGCCAGACATCAAGTCAGCCAAGTAAAATTCAATGAAGGTTCTCATTCATTCAATAGTTAATGGGTGGCTATGGGAGGCTAGAGCACAAGATAAATTTTATAAAAAAGATATCATCTTACCATTTAAGACATTTAAAACTCAGAGTGAACAGGCAACTATAATAAAAGTTTGAACATGTAGGTACTAGAATACTTTGGATATTCTCTTGGTCCGGACTGAATTTAGAGGTTTTTGCTTAGTGATAGCAATGACCAGGATATATATTATATGGCAACAGCCCTCAAAGATAGGCCCAATTATCTTCATGTCACAGGTTTGTAAACTGAGCTTGATTTGTTATGTAACTTGAAATTCTTTGCTAAAGATAATGTTAATACATGGTAGAGTTGGAATTTAAATACAGGTAATTTGACTTTAAAAAAAAAAAATCATTCTCTGTTTTACAGCAGCTCCTTTTGCCATTCTAGCCAACTACTAAGTAAAATTACATTCAATGTTACATTCAGTTTACCTGACAAAAATTTTCGGCTTTTAGACTGGGTTGAGTGACCATGTCTGAGACTTGTCTAGAGCCTTTACTATAAAATGTACACACAAGTATTAGCACCATCCTGGTAATTTTGATTTGGTAGATGAGGTGAGGGATCTGTATTTGTTTTTCAAGATCCATAAGTGGTTTTGGCACATTCTCAGTTGGGAAATATCAGTCTATTGGTTTTCTTATATTGAGATCATTCTTCAGATATAAATCTATCAAACATTCTACAGAGGAAAAGTATTGAAAACGATTGTTAAACAAGGGCATTTCTTCAGTATACTTAATTGAATGTATATTGAATGGCAATATATTAATTCTATGAATGCTTACATTGGTATAGAAAATAAAATTTTTAAAAAATTTATATTTCAATGCTTATTAAAATATAATTAAATGTATTGCAGTGGAAAGAGCTCTGGTCCTGGAGGCAGATGACATACTTTTAAGACCTGGCTTTGTCCCTTACTGTCAGTGTGACCTCAAGAAAGAAACACAATTTACTTGCACCTCAATTTATTTTTCTCTAAAATGGGGATAATAATATCTATTTATTCATCCCGAGGGAGTTGGAATTAATGCAAATAAGGTGAAACACTTTTAACTACAGGCATGAATAAATCTAAGGATGTGACTCTAAGTCCTATGATAGCAGGGACTGTTTGGGAGACATTAATACCAGAAGAACCCGAGGCCAAGAAATACAAAATCACTTAGACAAGGTTATATAGGTATTTAGTAGCAAAGTCAAAATTAGGATCTTAGTCTTTTAAGAATAGACTTTTTCCTCTACAGGAGCTTTTTTCAGGCAATCTTCAATATGAACCTTAGCTCTTGCTATTTCTGTTACTTTGCATAACTTGCTTAATCTACCTTAGCCCCACCCTAAATTTGCATGTTCAAAAAATATAGATGATAGCAATATCTATATTTCATTGATTTTTGTGATGATTAAATATGATAATGGATATTAAGCCCTTAGCACAGTGTCTGACATGTAATAGTCACTCAGACAGCTGCCATACCAGTTGTCTATGGCTGCTGTAATAAATTACCCCAAATTTGGTAGCTGAAAACAACACAAATTTATTATCGTGCAATTTCATAGGGTTTTAGTGGGCTAAAATCAAGGTGTCAGCAGGGCTGCTTTCCTTTCTGGGACTCTTGAGAATGTATTTGCTTGCCTTTTCCAGCTTCTCGAGGTTGCTTGTATTTCATGGGGTCTTGTGGCCCCTTACTCCATACTCAAGGTCAGAGATAGTGGGTAAGTCTTCTTCACATCACATCACTGTGGCCTCTTTTTCTGTCTCCCTTTTCTTCTAATAAGAATACTGTGATTACTTTGGGTGTCTCCATATAATCTAGGATAATCTCTTCATTTCAAGGTAGCTGATGTCCAACCTTAATTCCATCTGCAACTTTAGTTCCCAAACTTTGCCACAGTTCCATTGATAGTGTATTAGTCAGCCAAGGGGGTGCTGATGCAAAATACCAGAAATTTGTTGGCTTTTATAAAGGTTATTTATTTGGGGTAGAAGCTTACAGTTACCAGGCCATAAAGCGTAAATTACTTCCCTCACCAAAGTCTGTTGACACGTATTGCAGCAAGATGGCTGCTGACATTCAGCATTCCTCTTCCTCTTAAGGCTCCATAGTCAGGCTCTCTAGGCTTTGTCTCTCCCCCTAGGACTCGATTCTCTCGGGGCTCAGCTGCTTTGTTCTCTCCACAAGGCCAGCTGAGAATTGTCAGGCGAACGGTTTGTCTCTTTTCCTAGGGCATCTCTTCTTCCTCATGACCAAGCTCCTCTGTGTGCTTAATTCCTGGGGCTCCAGCTCAAACACTCAGCATCAAAACTCCAACAACCTCCTCTGCTCTGCCGCGTAGTTTTATCTGTGAGTCCCCGCTCACCAAGGGGGCAGGGACTCAACATCCCACTGACATGGTCCAATCAAAGCCCTAATCATAATTTAATCATGTCCAGGTACAGACCAGCTTACAAACATAATCAAATATCTATTTTTGGAATTCATAAACAATGCCAAACTGCTATAGATAGGAACTAGATAACTTTGAGAGGCCATTTATACAGTTCGCCACAGCTGCTATGATGAAAATTTTTACTTAAGGAGTGTATGTATTCACTATGTGTATATTTTTAAGGGAAGTATAGTAGTCAGAGCTTTTAAATTTATTTGTATTTCTTTATTGCAGATAATTTTCTAGAACTATTATTCCAGAGAATACACTCTAAGAAATGTTGTAATCTACCACACTTCATGTATGTGTTGGATATCACTTATAAACTCATATATTTTGTGTAATATTCCCACGTTGTTCTTACTTTTGGATTTCTCAATTGTAGAGATTGAGTATTTTTTTAAAGATTTATTTTATTTATTTATCCCCCCTCATTATTTTGCACTTGCTGTCTGCTCTCTGTGCCTGTCTGTTGTGTGCTTGTCTTCTTTTTAGGAGGTACCAGGAACTGAATCCGGGACCTCCCATGTGGGAGAGAGGCGCCCAATGGCTTGAACCACCTCTGCTCCTGCTTGTTGTGTCTCTCATTGTGTTCCTTGTGGTTATTCTTCATTGCGTCATCTCATTGCATCATCTTGTTGCATCAGCTTGCTGCGCCACCCTGTCATGTCAGCTTGCTGTCTTGCTCATCTTCTTTAGGAGGCACTGGGAAGCGAACCTGGGACCTCCCAAGTGGTAGGCAGGTGCCTAACTGCTTGAGCCACATCCACTTTCAGAGATTGAATTCTGAAGAATGACACATGTATGTTAAAGCTGAAAGAAGACCCACTGCTAATAATATGCATTCATTAACTGAATTAGAATTTCCTTTCTACTTGTTTAACCCTGATTTCATTTAAAATTATTTTCTTTCTAGTTTTAGCACTTTCTATACTTTTATAACAAAGGAATGGATGGCAAATTAAAAAAAAAAAGAGCTGCCATTCTGGAATTCCATTATTCTATAGACATTAACATATGGTGGTATCAAAAAAAAGTGTTTTCTCTGAAGAAAAGAAACAAACAAAAAATACAAACACCGCTAACTAAGTATAACCCTTGGTGCATGCAAGACACAAACAATATTTTCTGCAGCATGTCTCTAATCCCTCAGTGGTATTAACTTCTTTGTGAAGAGTTGATCACAATACCAATATCCTCTCTATTAACATAAAAAATGATAAACTTAAAACAACATCATTCTAATTTCAATAATATAAGAAGTTTGTGAGATGTTTCTGCTTTTGAGACCAGAGCTTATGGTCAATATAGGATATAATTCTAAGATATCAAACCTGAATGGGAATGAACTCTTTCTGAACCAGTCCACGATGCTTTCTGTGTCCTATAAAGACACTGGCAGGGCACCTGTGTAGATTCGAATAAACTGTGTTCCTTGCTTCAGTGTCTGATTCACCTTGGCAACAGTCTCAGAATTGTTGGACTTGAACCATCATTTAGTTCAGTAATCAATATTTATTCTGGTAGCATCAAACTTATCCATTTTTGTTTATATTTCTTCCACATTTCATAGAAGATGTAAATGAGGCAAAATGTTTCTGTGAATGGATAAATTAACTGGAAATACCACTTGCTCCTGGATTTCCATAGCATATGCCAAAAAAAGTCATTGTATCACTGTGGATTACCTCTCAGGAGACAGGAGAGCTGAATAATATTGAGAAGGAAACATGAGAACATCAATGAAAAGAGAAACTAAACCAGGCAAATAGAACAGCCACACACTTTATTCCCATTAAGAAGAATTTTTGGTGATTCATGAAAAATGTGTCTATAGGGGTGCAGGATCTTTTTATATTAAATAAATATGTGCCTGTAACACACTGCAACATGATTTTGTGCCTGCTTCTCCCATTAATTTCTCAGGAGTGAGGGGTCTCTTCTGATAATACCATACAGGTCTGAGCAATGAAAAACAGATGCTCTAAATTATTGCCAATTCATCTGGTTATTCCACCTGTTATATGATTTTCAAGTTTTGCTTGATGCTGTCACTCCCATTTACCACTGAATATAAGCCCCCTCTTTTTTTCCTACAGGAATATATGGGTTTTGGTTTATTCTTACCGTGGTTTACAGAATCATCTAAGCACGATAGCATTCAGTCCTATGGAAAGACATGGTTCTTCTTTGAGAATAATTTTTACATATCCTCTTGATCGGAAGCCAGAGTTAGAAATTACCATAGTCACTATAGTTTCCATCTCTCTCTCTCTTTCTACTTTTCATTATGTATTTCTTATTTATGTCATAACATCAATGAAATCAGGAAATAATTGTGCTTCCCTTTTCAATAGTTCCACATAGGCATCCACGCTGCCTTCATTTTATTATGAAATTGTCTTAGTTTGCCACAGCCTGCCAATGCAAATATCGAAATGGATTGGCTTTTACAATAGGGATTTATTAGGTTAAAAGTTAACAGCTCTGAGGCTGTGAAAATGCCCATATAAAGGCATAATCAGAGATGTGGTCTCAACAAAGATCAGCTGCTGGCGATCCTGGACTCCTACTACTTGGCAAGGCAAATGGTGGCTAAGCTCTGCCATCTCTTCCAGACTCACTTTCTCCCCAAGCTCAGCTGTGGACAATCAGGCACATGGCTTGTCTCTCCTCTCTCCTCCAGGTCTCATTGTTTTAGCTTCAGCTGTTCTGCTGATTCCAGTCTCTGGCTTCTCTCTCAGCCTTTCAGGGTTTCTCTGGTTTTCTGCAGCTGCAGGTGATCCTGGAGTCCTCTCTCACATGGCAGGGTAAAATGGCAGCTCTCTTTTTCTGTGTGTCTCTGCATGTTTCTCCTATTTCTAAAGGACTCCTCCAAGAGGCTGAGAGCCATGCTGGTTCATGCCTCATTGAAGTACTCCCAAGTGAAATCAATCCAATCAGAAGGGCCTACACCCACAGAAATGGACCAATTTAAGAACATAATTTTCTGGGGTCCATAAAAGACTCAAACCAGCATGGTAATCAATACCTAGAATTATCTATTTTAACCGGTGAATTTATTTGTTCTGGTGTTAGTTTACTAGCTATTGGTAATGACTATCATGACTACTATTTTGTATATGGAAGTCCTGTTGGCTGCTATTAAGTCTTTTGGCTTTCTTTGGTTGACAGCAGAAGGTTTTCTAAGAATTTGATGTCTAACAATTACTTGGTCGTTAAAAAAGATAGCAGCCTCACAATGAAATCTATATTTTTAAATTTTCTTTGTTAGTCTGGAAGATGACTGGGTTTAAAATAAAAAAATAAATAAAAAAAATTAAAAGGTTGACAAGAATCTCATTAGTTCTAAAACCAAAGTGATATTTTCACACATTTAGGCTTGACAAGATGCTTTTTTGGTCGTTACAAAGTTGACAAATGGCTTAGCATATGTATTTGTCTATGTTATGCTATCAATAAAAAATAGAAAAATAAGAAACTAGGGAACCAGGCAACTGATATTTTTAATGATGCTGTTCGATATATCTATTAAATAAGAAGTGACAGTGGCAAAGAGGAAAAATTGAGGAGTTTTTCATCAGGCTGTGAACACACATCAAGCCTCTTAAAAGACTTTCATTACAAACAGTAATAATAGCATCATGTATTGAGTACTGATGCTGTGTCCAGCCCTTAATATATTTCATCTCTTAATTCTTAAGGCAATTCTATAATGTAGGTTTCATTATCCACAAAGCCCCAAAGGGATTAAGTGACTCACTCCTGAGTTCACCCAGCTATTAAGTGGCAGAGCCAAGGCCCTTATTCCAATACCTTTACCCTTTCTACTGTGTAAACCTGTGTAATGTGATGGGAATTCTAGAAAAGCCATTTCCTCCAGAAAATATGGTTATGTTTGGTGATTCATATAAGTTATGAAGGCTTAAATTAATTCATTAAAAAATATTTATTGAGAAGTACAAATAAATTGCATTGCTTGACCTCATGTGGTTTATCTTTTAGCTTGGAACACAGATGTGTTAACCAGCAAGGGACTATGCTAAAAGGATGAAAAAGTCAATGAGGACTCAGAGAAGTGGATGATTAATTCCACTTGGAGGAAGGAAGGGGGTTCAGGAAAGGAAAATAAAAAAAATAGTCATGTGAAACATAAGGATTCTTTAAGGGCGCAGCAAAACATTTCAGTACTCCCATAGGGTAAGGGTAGGCAAAGGAGAGAAGAGGGAGGTAGAAGGGAATTGCTGCATTTAGCAGGCAGTGGTTAGTTTGTGGAGGGATTTGCTTGCCATACTGGCTATACTTTTGCTAGAAAGATAGCTTCAAACTAATAATTTATGCAAAAGTCAATTTTATATTGTTTGATGTTTCAATAAATCTCTATTCATTTTATAATTTTAAAAATTGAATGAACTATAAAGTGAAAATCATAATGAGTGTTTTTTAAGACAAAGTGCCTTATATTCTTCTTTACTAATCATCCTAAGGATACTGAGGTAGATTTAGTTATGTATCCCATAGCGGAAAAAAAAAAGAGAGAGAGAGAGAACATGTTCTTAATCTTAATCCCATTCCTGTGGGCATTAACCCATTATAAATAGGACCTTGTGAAGGTGTTATATTTAGTTATGGTCAACTGGACCAGAATGGGTCTTAATCTTACTCCCAGAGGCCTTTTAAAGAGAAAGACTTGAGGAAGAGCCAAAATCCAGAAGTCAAGGGAACCTGACAGAGAAAGGAGTGGACATAAGCATGTGGTGGGAAAGCCAAGGAAATGAAAGATTGCTGGCAAACTAAAGTGCTGCTGCCCCCAGGAGGAAACAAGCCTCTTAGCCTCTGAAACCATGAACCAATAAATTCCTCTTGTTAAGCAAACCCAGTGTATGGTATTTGTTTTAGCATCCTGGAAACTAAGACGGTAAGCAACAGATAATTTCAGGTGATACGGAGATCTTTAAAACATAGCCATTCATCATAAAACATTGAAAATATAAAGAATGCATGCAGAATCATCAGGTTTAAAAATCCAAACCCAGAGATTTTTCAATTCCAAATACACAGTATTCAGTCTAGCTTTTCATTAGACATACTATTTCCAACTGATAGGCCTAATGTTTTCTTCAACCGTCAGTAATGTTTTCATTCTGGGTTTAAGTAAAAAGGGGTCCATGGCACTTGCTGTGAAGGGGCGCTTATGTGATTAACTATAGGCGTATCGGAAACTGAAAAGCAGAGATCAATGTAACATTTTCTTCTCAGCATTTCAGGCATATGCTTATGCCTTCTAGATCTCTCTCTGTGTAAATGTTCCAGATTTTATGTAAGAAAGAGTCAGAGAGGACTGAGACCACACTTGGCACCGTGATGCCTACGGCTACTCATAAATATCACTTTATGTTAATGACATGGAATGTTAAGTACTGCAGTGGGACAAGAAGAGAATGGAAAAGTTATGGAACATACTAAATCAAACTGATATATTTAGTTATCTTTGAATAGTAATATAACATTTAAATAATAAGTATAACAAATAACCCCTATTCTTTCAGAAGGTGATGAACCAGAAGTCTGATCTCTTCAGTTATCTCGAAGGAGAAAATTTGCTTCTGAAATATATAGCTCTTCCTATTTTATTAACTTAAAATAGGTTTTAAGCCTTAAGTATGTTAAGAAATTCCTGTGAATTCAAAGCTTCCAGGGATTCATATGTTCCCTTCCTTTGATCTTGATAAGGCCATACCAATTTTTAAAGTATAAGCAAATGCAAAAAGTAAGTCATATCATTTTTTTGGCAGCAGCCAAATTGGATAACAAACCGCACTTCAGAAAGTACAGACTGAGTTAGGTTGCCTTTAAGAAAGACCTCAATGCTGTGCTCTGTGAAGTTAAAAAAGGAACACATCATATCATCAAAGACAAGTGGGCTGTGTGAACTGCAAGCTCAAAAGCCTTGCAGTAATCCCAACCATACGCCAAGTCTCAGAAAGTGGGGCAGCTTCTCCTTTGCAGATGGGGGAAAAAATAGTCCAAGGTGTACAAAGCCGACAGTTATCCACACGAGATGGATGGGACATGGAATACTTTTTGCCTTCAAAGAATTGCTCAAATGCTCTGCAAACCATCTTCATTAGCTAAATAAACACCTCTGAGAAAATATTTTGTCTGTAACAGAACTAAAGTAACTATTTCCAGGAGTTACTGGAATGAAGTATCTATTAGGTTAGGCTAACTGACTTCATGTGGCTTAATCTATGTGGTATTTTTCTAAATGGAATGATTTTGAAAGAAATCAGCAGTGGTATAAGACCTAAACAAAACAAAACAAATTTATTACTAAGTATAATGTACTTAAAGAACTAAAATGTTCACATTCACAAATTATACATCTCTACCTCCACACCCTTCCATTTCAGTGTCCACATTAGTTCTCAAATCCTTATTAATGCATGGACTATCAAAACAGTTTTCCAACCAGATTTTCTTTCTCAAGTCTCTACACCACAATTTTGTTCCACCCAAATGAAAGATCTTTTAGTCTGCCACCATTTTACCCCTTAACTGTGCCACAGCTTGTCTAAAAACGTGGAGACTGAATCATAGATATACCAAGAAATATTATCCCACTCAGTATTTCAGAAGGATAGCCTCATAGTAATGCTAGGAAGAGCTTGATGTGATTACATATTTCATCAAACAACAGTACCATTTGTAAATACATTTTTGAGAGATGCTACCAAGTACCTCCATCGGTCAGTCCATTACTGTGACTTCTTAAGGCAAAAGGTCTTAGCCTATTTTACTCTGAGGAACTTTGAGAACACAATGAAAAATTATAGTCACTTTTTTTGCAGGGAAAAAGTATTAAAAGATACAAAATTTTACATGTAATGTCATGGATTTTGTGGACCATAGCTAATGAATCCCTGTTACAAAGTCAAGCTGCCTTGCTATGTTCAGCACAACAGCTATTCTTTAAGGTAAAAATGTTCCATAAAAAACAAATGAATGACTAAAAAAGGTTATACCACATTTGCCAAAAAGCCTGTGTTATATAGGTAGCCTGTGTTTCAACCCTTAACAATGACAGAGATGGTAGAGCTGGTTGGCTAATTCTAAAGTTTCCAGTTATGACACTCATAACTGCTGCTTCCCATGGCATCTTCTTTATCTTTGGAAGCTCCCAGCCATGTCTCCCCAGGGTGCCCTGCTTAAGCTCTCTGCAGCTGCTCCTCTCAGCAATAAAAGATTCCAGTCAGCAGTCGCACCCAGCAATTACAGCCTCCTACAGCTGCTCCCCAAGAGTCCCACTGCTTCTCAGATGCTCAAACAACCTCCAACAGCATCTTGATCTCTCAGAAGCTGCATATTTCAGCATCCCTCTGCCAGCACCACTTCTAAAGGATGTCTGATGGCAATGCTCTCAGTGCCATTCCTCCAACCTGAAGAGCTGATCCTATTCCAATACTACTCTTCCACCTCAATGCTCCAGCCCCCAGCTCTAACTTCACTTTATGGAACAAGACAATGCAGCATCATACTTCTAACTGCTTTCTCAGCACTTACTATGTCTCCAAGTAGTTTCTCATTTAGCTCTGAATGATTACATACATTAAGAGTAATTTCTAAACAGGTTACTGTAGCTTACTGTCACTTACTGCCTTGCAATCAAACCTGAAACCCCTCTCCCTACTAACTCCTTCACTTCTGAAGATGGCTATGATCCTCTGGAAAAAAATGACCACTCATTCCTTATATACACTACATATATGTGTCCTGCTTCGCATCTAACTTTAGTGCAATCCTTTGTCTCCATGTCAATATTCTCCCACTGATTTGTAAGTTCCTTGAAGAGAAAGGCTAATTCTCATTCTTGTATCTTTTTTTCCTAATACTGAGAACAGCCCTCAGCACAAGGCAAATGCTCAAATAATGAGCTAGGTGGCAGTAGACTCAGTGACCAAACTCAGGTAACTGGCTAATTGCAGAAGAGCCTCAAATTGCTCTTCACTTGTTTCCCCACCAGGCACAGGGACACCTGTGAAAATCAAGGTCCAGAATATTGGTGGGAAGCTCATAGCCCCCAGGGTAAATATACAACTGCAGCTCTACAGCCTCTCTTTGGGTTATTTTTCTTAAAATTGCAGTCTGTGTGGATAATGAAAGACTGCCATTTCCACTCATGCAATTGTGTATTTGTAGCTCTAATATTGATTAAAGATGCAACTGAAATGTTAATGATAATTGCACCCCAAAAGGTAATAAAGAGAAGCCCAAGGCTCACACAAATGCCAGCATTTAATAATTATGCATACTTTTAGCTTTTCTCCCTAATTTATCTTACTTTCTGATAATTAGTTTAGTAAATCTGAGATCCCAACATATGTGTAATTAATTTTAAAATTTGTTATTAAATTTGCTTTTATACCTGAATGAAATATATTTTTTTTCCTAGAATGTAAAGCAGTAATTACCATTATAGAGAATGGTTACCTATAGAGAGGATACAGCTGAAAACATGCCTCTTGAGAGTATTTACAGAGAAGAAAGACTTGAAATTTAGGGAAAAGATTTGTATCAGTCAGGATTCAGTCAGAAAAAGAGAAACTAAATTAGGCATTTAAAATAAAGGGGATAAAGGGAGTTTTTCACACAGGTGATTAAAGGCTAAGGTTAAACCATGTGAAGGTGAGGCAACCCAGAGATTTATAACAATAAACTACTAATACTTCTAAAAGCAGGTAGCATTACCAGGTCCCAGAAGTTGGGACAGCTCATCAGGAGCTAGATCTACAGCATGAGGCTGCCTGGCATGAGCCCTGACAATGGGAGGATGGCCTATCCAGCATAGGCTGGAGTTGAGGAAGAGACAGACTTTGATGGAGACACTGTAGCAAGGAGGGAGAGGGAAATAGCCAGATTTCTCCCTTCCTCCTTTCCCCAATATCTTTCCATTGGGTGAACCCTACCAGAAGTCAGTAAATATAGCAGTCTGGGAAACACACCTGTGTGGGCAGCCAACCCCATTAACACAGTGCAGAGCAGGAGAGGGACAAAGAATGACTCAGATCAAATAGGCAAAAATGAGTGCCACAATATATTTCCCTTAATTTTAGGCAGTAATTAGATTTCATAAAAATATGGAATTCTTTCCAATTATTATAGCTCAAAACCATAAAAATGGTATAAATTTATTACATCTATTTCACATGGAATTTCTTCACAGGAAGAAAGAGTAAATTCATTTTATTAAAAGTTAGCCAAATAATTTTATTGTATATGTACTTAAATAAAAATCACTTAGAATTAATGTGAACCATCTTAGTTACACATAACTTCAAAGAGAAAAAGAGGAAAAGACCTATTTGTACAATATTAGCTCTTTGGGAAAATAAGGGAAATATAATTTATTGAAAATGTACGATGTGTCAGACACTTTGAGAAATGTCTTAGCTACATAACTATTTATTTTTTATGTTTTCACAGCAAACCAGAGTTGCATATGACTTTTTACTTCTCAGTGGAGAAAAATGAGTTTTAACAAGATAAAGATACTTAACCAAGTTCATGCATTTTGTAAATGTCAGCTCTGGATTGCACCTGAGGTCAGTCGCATGTCTATGCCACACTAAATTACTTAGAAGAGCACTGGTCTTAACTAGTTTTAAAAAGAGAAGTAATTGACAGCCCAAACTATTATCAAATGAGACAAAATTTCAGAACTTCCTCTGGCCATTCTCTGGCTCATACCCCTAAAGTACTTCATTCATTTATTCTATCATTCATTAAAGATTTATTTCAGCCACTATTATGTGCCAGCCACTGTTCTCATCACTAAGATAGAGCAGTAAGATAGATAAGATCCTTCTCTCATGGAGGATGTCACAACCTGCCATGCATGGAAGAAAGAACACACTTGGCTTTCCTACTAGATCTGCCACCCTCTTCCACTTGACTCTTGTGATTATATCATGCATACCTGGATAATCCAGGAAAATGTCACTACCTCAACGTCAGTTGATTAGCAGCCTTAATTCCCTTTTGCATTTAACTTAATGCACTCACAGGTTCCAGTGATTAAATGTGTACATCTTGGTAAGACATTCATTCTGCCTATCATAGAGGGATTCACACGTACGGCTTTTAGCAAAGTTATTTGCTTATAGTAGTTGAATTTAAGTGGGACTGTACAAGTATTCATTGAAATAAACTGAATTAATTCTGTATGCTCATATAAAATGGGCAACCTTTAATTGACAGTATTAGTGTCATACTCTGAAGGAATATGTTAGAAGGAATTTAAATGTCTTGCCTAACTTTGAAATGATAATAGCTCTTGACTTTCTCCCCCAAATATGTCCCACCTCAAGTCTTCAATATCCCATTTTAAAGAGTGTCCATCCACCCACCTGCTCAAATCAAAACCTGAAAGAATGATTGAAATACCTGAGAGAAAAATTTAATGATGCATTTGTCCTTTTTACATGTTAACCTCTTACTTTGATTTGACTTTAGGAACCATTGGCTATAATCTTTGTAGTTAACTTAGTTTCACATAAAGAATATTTTTATCAAAATAAATTTGCTGAAAGGAAAAATAATTATTTTTTGTTAATTGCTGCTATCCCATCTATTATTTTTTACTACAATATGCAGCCACTATTCTGCATTTGTGAAAACATGAGGATTAGTGGAGGATAAAGATGCTATAGCCTGGAATGAAAACAAGTGACCTAAACCATGAATGTCTAACTAATCCTTTTAATTTAAAATTTTTCTTGTTATGTCAGCATTCCTGGTGTTATGCCCTAAAGTTAGAATCAATGCATTAAGTCATGGCTTAAGTAAAGTGATTGGCATGAAGCCAGAGAAAAAGAAGTATGTATAAATATACAGTCAATAAATCTCTACTGAGTCCCTTGCACTGTCAGACACTGTCCTTGGGAGTCGGAAAGGATTAAGACCCATTTTTCACCCGTAAGGAGTTCACTGGGGCTCTTGTTTGGAGTCCATGAATAGATTTAGGGGGTTCGTAAGGCTCCTGCTCATGTAAACAAAATATGTAAAATATTAAACATATATATATATTTTTTTTTTTTTCTAGAGACAGATTCCACAGGTTTCATCAGGTTTTCAAGTGGGTTCACGACCACAAAATGTTTAAGAATCAATGGTCTAGATGTAAACTTACTAAGGCAGGTTAGAAAGCTCTGCCAGCTTAGTGCAGGTGCATGACCCACCTTTCCTGATCACTAGCCAAAGAGATGCTGAGACATAGAGTCACTCTATTCACCAAACTGAATCTTGCCACAGTTTTAATTATGCCCATTTTTCTCTAGGCAGTACACATAAGTAATTTTTATTGTTAAACTGCAAATCATAAAATATACAGTATCATTAGAGAATTAATTTTTTTCATCTGCTAAATTTTATCTTTGCTCTATAAGTTTATCAGGATATGTCATTAAGAATTTGGTTAATGAAAACATTAAAATCCTAACTATATTCATAGTAATATCTTAATCATACTCATGATTTGGAAGTTAAAACAGCATTATTACATAGATCAAATCCCATTATAAAGACTTCCAAGGAGAAGACACATTATTTCACCAGATTTAGATTGTATTTGCAGGGTTTCTCAAAATAAGTAAGCTAGCTAGAGCTTTGTAATCTTTTATTTATAGAAAGATTTTCATAGTGATAGTGTACATTGCATTGGGGGTTGAAATATATTACTTACATGCTTATTTTGTTTATTTTTAGGAAAAAATAAAGATAGTCCAAGACAGGCAACAAATTTAACCTTTCTCCAAGACTCAAACAAGATAAAACTGAGAATTACTACCAAGAAAATAAAAATGTGCTCAGTCTGAGCTTTGAGTTACTTATCAAACTATGTGCTTTTGGAACTAGATTAAATATTCATTAATCATGTAAGGGACTTTAAATATGGTAACAGTGCTTAATGGTTTCATTACTTTGAAATATTTTCAAATTGCATTTTGAACTGTATGTTACCAGAAAAAGAAATACTGCTTTTCTTAGCCTCAGAATGATGATACATGATGTTCTCTTATACACCCTTTTCCCAGCTATTTCTTTATTTCATTATTGCCAACATAAATTGAAAATTAAAACATAAAGGATAAAATAAGGTAAAATCACTCCTTATCAACACTGACCACACACTAGACAATTTTCTGATTTCTTTGCCCCTCTCTACCACCCCTTAAAAATATCTAATTTATGAGTAGAGAGCAGGCAATGAAGTTAATGGTTCATTACTGGCACAATTCTTTACTTAATAAATATAATTACTTAAATTCCAAATTTGTTCCCTTTGCTGTTACCAATTCATAAAGTTCTGCAGTACTTTGCCTGAAAGTTACTTCTATAGAAGGAAAGGACAACTTGTTTGTGTGCAGTTTAAAAGTGCAAAAAAGTCACATCTGCCAATGAGTTTTTAGAATTATTATCTATCAAGATTATTTTCCTTTTTCTTTCTCATTTTATCCTACCTCTGTCATGGCGAAGTGTTGCATATGAGAGTTTATGAAGAAATACCATCAATATATTTTCTCTGTATACAGTAAACCTTGTATTCTCGATTTTAGTACAACTGTGATCTACAATATTTTTCTATCAGATCACATGTTAGAAAATACATAAAATATTTATTAATTTTTAGTTCCAAGAATATGATCACTACACTTACAAAGGAAATCCTTTTTAAAAGAAAAATATTGTTCATTAAAATCTACCTTCTTTTTCCACTTCTTTTATCTCAATCACAGAAACTTAATGGCCAACAATCTTGTACTAACAACCATAAAGGAAAAGAAAGAAAGAAGGAAGGGAAGGAGGGAAGGAAGGAGGGAAGGCGGAAGGAAGGAAGGAAGGGAGGAAGGAAGGAAAGGGGGAGGGAAGGAAGGAAAGGGGGAAGGAAGGAAGGAAAGGAGGAAGAAAAGAAAGAAGGGAAAGAAAGGAAATCTAGAAAAGAAAAACAAACGTGTACTCTGGAAGAAAAGCCAGTATTCAAGTGAGAATTTCACCAAACATTAGTTCAATTAACCTCATTCTTTATGAATCCTAGTAGCTAAGTCAATACCCTAATAAATGTCATCAATATACTCGTAGATATAAGTGAGATAATGGTTTCCTAGGAACTGATATGATGTGCACTACCACATAACCATAGCAATTCCAGCTAGGCTGGATTATATTACCAAAAAAAAAAAAAAAAAAAAAAAAAGTCCACCTGAGAAATATATTTAATTATTATATAATACTTAAAAAAAGCTCACTCGATATTAGTCCAGATGGGTGGATCTGAATTTGTTTATGAAGGCATATTTGTAGGGGGATAATCTTGCTACAATCCAGATCCCAAATGACACCTGGAAGATTTATTTTTCTCCAAGTTTTTCAAATTGGACATACTTGTTTTGAACTGTTTAGATACCAGACTGTTCTCTTCCTGGACCTCAATTCAACTACCTCATATATTTCAACTGATTAAATATTCCCATTAAATAAAGTACTTGAGGGAATATTTTCTTCCTACAGAGCTCTTCAGGTGGCTACTACTGAAGGGCTTATTAGCCTTCCCCCTCTTACTTCTTCTTCTTCCCTTCTTTTTCTCCTCCTCCTTCTTCATCTTTTTTTTTACAACTCTACAAGTTTAGTCTACCTAGTTGTGCTCAGAGTACATGAATAGTATTTTAAAGAGCAATTATCTAGTTTACTCCAATTATATTCCTATTTAGTAATGAGGTTATTTCCTCCAAAATGCTTATAAGTGCCTCTCTTCATAAATTACAAATCTGGATATTTCAGACCAACAGAAAGGGAACAATGGGGTGTTTTTCAGCATGATACCTGTGTTTCTAGGAGCCCATCATAGGGAATATCTTTAAGGACAAACACAACCTTATTTGCATCATTTATTGAACTTTAATTGCCTTTGAATCTGTGATCAGTAGTTAATATTGATTAAGCTCTCTGAACTCTGTATATTCTGGCTCCCATTGAATCTGCACCATAATGTGAAGTGGGATATGCAAAGAACGATTTATGGCAGAACAGGAAGGAATCCCTGGAGAGGGAGTAAGAATGAGTATGTATACCCCATCCAAGTGACTTCTATCTTAAATGTTTGATATTACTTGTTCACCTAATTTTAGAGAGTAAAACTTTTACCCTCTAAGAGTGAACTTTTCTCTCAAGCAAATAATGTATTTATCATCAAAATAAGGAGCTTTCAAAAATTGGTTTCAACTATTAACCCTATAAAGAATGTTAGGTTATATATTTGAAAACTAAGGTCACTTTGGGAGACATTCTCCCTAGATTTACTGGCAGTAACTCCATCAGTAAGTCACCTTTTTCATTTATTAAGAATATGTGTGTATCCTATAAGGGTTTAATATCCATAATATATAAAGAGATACTACAACTAAACAATAAAAAGACAAACTACCTGATTTAAAAATGGACAAAAGACGAATAGACATCTGTCCAAAGAAAAATACAAAGGGAGAAAAACACGTGAAAAAAATGTTAAACATCACTAGTGATTAGGGAAATGCAAGTCAAAATTACAATGAGATATCAGTCCACATATATTAGAATGAGCACTATTAAAAATCAGAAAACTACAAGTGTTAGAAAGGATGTGGAGGAGAGATTATTCACAGTTGGTGGGAATGTAGTCCTGTGGAGGACTGTTTGGCAGTTTTTAAGGAAGTTGAATATACACTTGCCATGTGACCCAGCAATACCACTACTAGGTATATACCCAGAAGAACTGAGAACAGAGACACGAAGAGACATCTGCACACCGATGTTCATAGCAGCATTGTTCACGATTGCCAAAAGATGGTAACAACACAGGGTCCAGCAACCAAAGAATGGGTAAACAAATTGTGGTGTATACACAGGATGGAGTATTATGCAGCTGTAAGAAGAAAAGAAGTTGTGAAGCATATGACAACATGGATGAACCTGGAGGTCATTATGTTGAGTGAAGCAAGCCAGACACAAAAGGACAAATACTATGATTGCACTATTATGAACTAAATATATTCAATAAATTCATGTAGTTAATAATTAAAATATAGGTCACCAGAAAATAGAATGAGGGTGGAGAATGGAAAGCCTAAAGGTTAATCTGTGCAGAATTGGTAAATGGGTTGTTTGTAAATCTTTGGAAATAAATAGAAATGGTGAAAGCACATCATAATGTTTAACTAGCAGAGCTATTATATGGGTATGACAGTGTTTGAAAGGGAAAGTCTAAGGTCATGTATATTACTAGAAGGAAGGCTAAAAAATGTAACATGGTACTGTCTAACATAGTGAAATCTCATGTGAAATATGAATATGGGTAATATTGTATATATAAGATTGTTTTTACAAACTATGAATACAAATAAACCAGAGAGATGGAAACAGATTAGCACCTATGTACTGCAGGGGAATCATAGACAGATTGAGAGGTGATGAATTTTTTGTTTGCTTGCCTTTTTTTTTTTTTTTATATTATTATTATTATTATTGGAATAATGAAAATGCTTAAAAAATGATTGAAGTGATGAAAGCACAACTATGTGATTTTACCAAATATCATTGAGTGTACTCTTTGGATGGATTGTGTTTTATTAATATGTATCAATAAAATTTATTTGTTAAAAAAAGAATACGTGTGCCTTGTCCCGATTTTAGTATTCATAAAAAAAGATTTTAACTTTAGATTAAGAGCTGATGGTCTTTAAAGAATATTGTGCTATACTTGTGGACACATAGAATAAGACTTATTGGTAAATATAATTTTAAAATAACTGCACCTCAATTCTTATTCAAAGACCCATTGAGAGAAATAGTATTTGTGATATTTGGCCACACAAAGGCAAAATTCTACAATTTATTCATAGATTAAAGTGATAATCAAAAAGCTATGTACCTTTGTCAAGCTGCATGAGATTCTAAGGTGAAAAAGATACCTGAGCAGTAACAAAAAAAAAAAAAAAAAAAAGGATTTCTTCACTCAGGAATTTTCAACAATAATTTGTTCACTTATCTTCTATCATATGCAGTACAGTGGTTACGTATGTGGGCTTTGGAACCAGACTGCCTAGTTTCAAATCTCGGCCCCATGTTTAGAAGGTATGTGACCTTAAATAAGTTATTTGAACTCTTTGTACTTGTTTTCCTTTCTGTGAGAATTAAATTCCCACATGTCTAAAAAGGCTAGGTACTTGTTATTGAAACGGCATCTTGTTGAATATATATTTCGATTTTTAAATATTTTTTTACTTACCTTCATTTCAGCTTATATTGAGAGGTGCTATAAGAAACAACGCTATGAATGTATTCTACAGTTGCTGTTGAAGATGCCTGTTACATGTCACAGTGATTCTATATAATGACTCACAGAAATGATTCTCCTTTCTAAGTAACAGGATCAGGACCCTGAGAGAAAGAAATGTTTTAACCTTGTGAATAATGAAATGAATAACCGATTGCATTTCCCTCTCTGTATTGGCTGCTAGATATCTTAGAACTATTTTGTTTTCACCAATCTCTAACAGTATATAAAAATCATGACACAAATTTTATGATCTAGCCCCACCTCTAGCTGCATCCTACTTATTTATCTTTTGCCTCCTATTTCTACTATTTATTTCAGTATATTGTATTCTTCCTTATCAGCTACCTTAAATCCTTTCCAGCATAAAATAGAATGCTAATAAAAAATTGTGAGTGAACGTTTTGTCTTTCCATTTTACAAAGACTTTCTCCAAACAATGACTAGGCCAGAGGCAAGGGTCCACATTGTCATAGTTTGAGAAGCAGACTCTGAAACAATACAGAGTTTAGAGTGTAGAATCTTTTCACGGAGTTCCCTTGTGATCAACCTCTGTGGAAGGGGAGAAAGACTTGAACAGAGAAAGAAGTTGAACTGCAGTGCAGGCTGGACTACATCCTCTGCCAGCTTGATGAGGAGCCCTGGAGAAAAAATGGCCCAGCAGAGATATCCCATATAGAGCTGAAAAGGAGGCAACTTTACACCTCCTGCCTCAATCGGTTATTAGATGTTGGTTGTTCTGGGAAGGGCTAGGCCTTGGGCAAGGAGGCTCTCTGCAGCTGAGGCAATCCCTCAAAAGACTTGCCTTTAAAGGATGTCTACTGAGGCCACCCCAGCAGCTGGAGAAAAATTCCATCTTTGAAGAAGGATCTGGCAATGTGGCACCCAATCTCTACAAACACCCTAACTAAGTGAGGTACCCTGAGGAAGTAAGATGGGGAAATTAAGACCTTGGAGATGTTATTTTGGGCTTAGAGTTATGTATTGCCAAATCTCCTCCTACTTTCTAGAAAAAACTTAGAATATATCTCTCTGAAAGGGTACAAGTTGAGTGATAATTCACACATATTTATTTAAAATACACCTATGGTTGTCTATTTTGTGTTATACACAATCTAGATTTCATTTATTATGGCGGACTCAAAGTAGAAAACATCCTTGCCATATATTTGAGTGGAAAGTGTTTACAAGTCATGTTTTCTCTCATTTGGTATTGTCATAGGGATCTCTGGCTTTATAGAAGCCCTCTAGCCTCATTCATTTTTATACTTGTGAACAAGAAGATTGCTCTTAGCAAATGTTGCACCAGACAATTTGAAACACTGAACAATTAGATAACTTGATTTATCAGTACCATAATATATATATATATATAATAGAAAAATGCATTTCTTCCTGAATCTATTAGCCAATTTCCACCCCCTTGAAGCAAAACTCCAAATCAGAGTATTCTTTAAATTTCATTAGTACATATACTGTTCAACTCAGCTGGTGAAAGAAAGGAATGGGGAGAAATAAAACATATTTGTACAATAAATACCTGTAGCCTGTGCTACTATGTAAAATTAGTTTTCTTGGTGGTTAATACAAGTAATAGGGAATGTTTGTTGCTTTTGTTTTTTTTGTGTGTGTGTGTGTGACACCTTGTTTCTTTTAAAATTAAAAGCGAATAAACAGCAGATTATTTTTCCATTTTTTTTCTATTAGAATGAACCTTAATTCAATTGGTCTGATTCTTCCTCTCTCAGATGAGAATACCAGACTACAAAGAGGCTAGATAATGAACCTACTTTAAGAGAGTAAACCAGGATTGGAACTCAGGTTTCCTGACTCCTACTCCAGTTTTGTACCCCATTCATCCATTCATTAATATTAATAGTTCTTAGAAATCAATAGCACCAATTAATTTTCCATGCATAGTTTCTGGACTAGAAAGATGCTCCCTTTATTATCCCCTCTCTAAAATGCTTTTAAAAAAAGAAAATTTCCCCAGAGTACATCATTACAACAATTAAAGATGAGCTTTGTTTTTATGAGTCATTGTTTATTTGACATCAGTGCTTAATACGGTACTACCTCAATGCTAAGTTTGTTTATCTTGTGAATAAAGCCTTGTAAGTCAAAGAGCATTCAGCTCACAACTATCAAGATAAACCTGCAGACCTGACAACCTAACAAATTTAGAGACTGACAAGATGTACACATCAGTTTATTTCTGTCATTGAGAGAAAATGCAACTTAAGTGGGGTTGACTTTTTATGACATTTATTTAGTTCTTGAATTGACTGACAAGGCTATTAATGTATTCCCTGAACTTTATTAATGTAATTGGAAAACTGCTCAAATGTCAATCAAATTCTAATAAGTAATTATGTTCATAAATCCTGTAAAATTATTAGCTTTTAATTTGACTCAACCACATAATTTCAAAACACTAAAATGATTTTTTTTCCTATAGGAGTAAGATATTCTATGGACAAAGTATCCAACAGGTGCACTCTTAACTTCACAAAAATTTGCTATCATCAAATGGCCAGCAAAAAAGAGTGCCACAATTAAGCATGTAACATTTTTAGAAATGTGAAGAGAAATAAAACATCTAGGTAATATAAAGTTATAAATCCTATGAGAATTAAACATGTGCCTGGAAAGGGCTTGTATAACCATTGTCTGCTTTTAAAATATGTACCAAACATGGAAGAAGAGAGTGGGAAAAAAAAGAAGAATATGGTTAGTTTTCAGAAATATATCACCCAACACTACAAGAAGCAAATGTTTATATCTCAAGTGACTCAATTATATTATTGTCGAAGTACACTTTTTCTCATGTATCAAAATGTTTGTGTGGGATGTGGTGGGAGGTGTGGGAGGTGGGCAACATGGGAATCCCAGTGGGTTCCGTATAATATTTTGGGTAATCTAAGCACCTCTTAAAATATGTGTGTATATATATATATATATATATATAAATAACATTTTTGTAAGCAAATATACATATATGCATATATATTTATATATCATTTTGCAAATGTTTGTATGTATTGTGAGAATTTTGATTTTTACCCACAATAAAAATAAATAAATAAATAAATAAATAAATAAAAAGTATATTGGAGTCTTAGAGCTAGAAACCCAGGTCAAAGGCCTCAGAACTGAACAAGAAACCAGGATTAGGCTTGGATAACAGAAGAAATTTGTTTGTTTGTTTGTTTGTTTGTTTTTTACCTTGTAATCTCAGGTCAGTTTCTGAAACCTTGCCCTCTGGATAATCTCTGAATAAATATGGATTATGTAAAAACTTTATAGTATTATAGTATGCCACTTTTAAATAATTAACATCTCTAGAGTCTGTAAAGTCTTTAGTAAGAAAGACACTGAGGCAATCCACTGATTTCTTTTTCAATTTACATTTTTCCCCTAAACGTTCATTGTTATTAGGAACTTTACCTTGATCACAAAGTAAAAGCATTTACTAATAAATGAAGCTGTGCTTGAATTCAGTTTTACTTTTATGTAAGGAAACATAGATCAGTTAATAAATTTGTAGATTAACCATATTTTCAAGACCTAAG
Source organism: Tolypeutes matacus (assembly GCA_026826555.1). Classification (NCBI taxonomy): domain Eukaryota; kingdom Metazoa; phylum Chordata; class Mammalia; order Cingulata; family Chlamyphoridae; genus Tolypeutes; species Tolypeutes matacus. The sequence continues at coordinate 69,437,200 of JAKSZT010053883.1, forward strand.
CCACGTACGCAAATTAATACTTAGGCTTGATTTATTGAAGGGTAAATTCAGAGATAAAACAACTAACCAACTTGCTCACTCAGCTTTCCTCTTAGGAATAAAATATGCCTACAATGGCACCACTTTATCATGTAATTTATTATTAATTTTACTTTGAAATACTACAGTGCAATTTTGAATTCCACAAAGTATATTTCTATACAAGCACCACACGATTAATCTAGAAAGCACAAGGAAATAGTGCAAAGGGGAAAAAAACTATACATTCTCCACTCTCCTAGGAATACGATTGCATATTTCTTGAAAATTATTTGTATTGGGGGTACATATGTTCTCACATTTTAGTATTCAAGAGAAATAAAATAATGTGATGATTCTGTTTGCATTTGGAGATGCTATGTTGTCTAGTGTGATACAGGATCTATTGAAAGTAAATTAAAAAATAAACCATTGTGTACCAACTTTTTTCAATTACCCTGTATTTTAAAAGAGTAATTCTAGAAGTTTGCAAATTTCATTGTGACATAAATCAAAGTAAAAGGAAGTGGAATTGCAAAAGAGTACTGGAAGGCTGGCGGATTACTTTTAAAGAGTTACTGTCCACAATTCAACAAGTTCTAAGATATTAATGTATCCATCATCAGTTCTTAAAGATTTATTTTAATGTATCCATCATGGTTTCACAAAGATTTATGGAATGGGTGATTCAAAGGAAGATACAAAGTGAATCATATACAAAAATCATAATTTGGCATTAATGGATATTTCTTGATCTTGATAAGTAGGGATTTGTGTGCCTGTAACAGCCATTACACTTAATGGCATCTTGGAGTATAAATCTCTGAGGTCAATGACAACATATCTTTCAACACTGTAAATTGCTTCTGAGTCATTGTGATAGTCTTTTTAATGTAAATATTGATCATTTCTAAGCATAGCCCTTTGCAATATAGCAGTTATGGAAATGCATACCTTGCACAGTTAAATGCACTTGCATTGTTCTCGGTGTATGTTGAGTCTGAACGGAACACGTGTAGGGGCCATCATCTGTCACATCTACATTCTGTATCTGGAGGCTGTAGTCCCTTTTATTCAATGTTGAAATTGAAACTCGAGGATCCACTGACCACTTATCACCTCCAGCAAAAATAATACTTGACCGGTTCAGCCAGGCACCCTTTGAAGCTCCATCTTCTAAATAACACCTACAAATTACCAGAGAGAGAGAGAATGTTATTAATCAAAATGAAAATGACAGAAGACATTATCTTTGTTTTGAGTGTATTTCCATATGCTGAATGATAGCACAGCAACAAATGAAAACATCAGTCATAAACGCAGGAGACATGAACACACCGAAATAACTTCCATTTCCAACAGAAATGTGAAAAACAACCTACATATAGCTTTTGTTTGTAATGTGTGTGTGTGTGTTTGTGTGTGTGTGTGTTAAATTCACAGCCAGTCAAACTCCTCTTTTATTCCCTCTGGACAATAAATAAATAAATTTAAATTAAATTAAATTAGTTCAAATAATTTTCAAATATAAATACACATTTCCTCATTTGTAATAATAGAAGTCCAATTCTGAATATAATTACCAGATGTCTAGCACATAGACTAGTACCACATACATGTTTATTTTTAAAATTATTAGTATTTGTAGGGTTGTAAGCCTCTACACTGAAACTGTAAACTGCTATTCTATTGATAATATTGCTAACCATGATTAAAAGTAGTGAGACTAACATAATACTTTTAGTAGCAAGTCCTTGTCTTTTCAATAAACTGACCAATAGATTTCCAAGCAGCATTCATTTATCCAACAAACATTTATGGAGCACTCTGCAGTAAAAACTTTGGCCTTAACCAAAGATAAGGTCTGACCCATGCCTTTATGTTTCTAAGAGGTAATCATGGACCCTGGGAATTTTATGTCTGATGGGAGTGTTTTGGTTTGCCTGGGGGCATTAGGTCATACAAGATAGTCTAACAATGTGATTTAGGATGGGGCTGCCACACTGTATAGTCTTAGAACTGTGACCACACCAGACAGGCCAACAATGGGACTTAGAGAAGGGGCTTTGGGTAAACAGGGTTTCAGTTGTTCTGGAGACTCAGATCAATTATGTAGACCATCAATCAATAAATCATGCCTACATAATGGGACCCCAATAAAAACCAATCACCAAGGGTGGAAGAGCTTCCCTGCTTGGCAACACTCCATGCATTTTGTTACAAATTGATATCATGAGAGTAACGTGTCCTGACTGTCCTCATGTGCATCCTCCTATATCTGCCCTACGTACTTCTTCCTTGGCTGCTTTGAATCTGTATTCCTTTTCTGTAATAAACCATACTTGTGAGAATAATAGCTTTCAGTATGTTCTGTTAATTCTTCTAGTGAAGTATCAAACATGACGGTGGTTTTGGGAACACCCCAATTTGCAGTTGGTGCCAGAAGTGAAGTGCCCTCTAATGATTAATTTTTGTTTTATTTTAATTAAAGCATTTGTAGGTTTACAGAAAAAAATCATCCAGAAAATACAGAGTTCCCACGTACCCCCTGTCACAAACACAGTTTTCACTATTTATTGTGCACAATTCTGGTACTTTTGTTACAATAGATGAAACAATATTATAATACTTATGCTATTAATTTACTTTATTAGGGTTCACTCTGTGTTGTACATTATATGGGTCTTTTGTGATAGATATATACAACCTAAAATTTCCCTTTTCAAATACACAATTCAATGGCATTAATTACATTCACAATTTTGTGCTTCCATCATACATTGCCAAAAGTTTTCCATCACCCCAAACAGAAACTCCATACTCATTAAATATTAACTCCCTCTTCCCTTCCCCACTCCAGCCCCTGGTAACCTGACTTCTATTTTCTAACTATAAGACTGCATATTATGCTTATTTCATGTAAGTTAGATCATAAGTATTTGTCCTTTTGTCATGCTGTGACTCAACATTATGTCTTTAAGGTTTATCCATGCTGATGCATGCATCAGAACTTCATTCCTTTTTACAGCCAAATAATATTTCATTGTACGTAAATACCACATTTTGTTTATTAATTCATCTGTTAATTGACAATTGGGTTGCCTCTATTTTTGGCAATTTGTAAGCCACTATGAATCAGTGTACAAATATCTTTTCAAGTCTCTGTTTTCAATACTTTTGGGTATATACTGAGAAGTGAGATTGTGGGGTCATATGATCACTCTATAGTTAATTTTCTGAGGAATCGCCAACTGTTTTCTACAATGGCTAAACCATTTTACATTCTACCAACAATGTATGAGTGTTCCTATTTCTCCATTTCCTCTCCAACAATTGTTTGCCATTATTATTTTTTTTACTAGTAGATATTCTATTGGTTATGAGATAGTATCCTATTGTGGTTTTGATTTGCATTTCCTTGATGGCTAATGATGTTGACCATGTTCCCATGTATTTATTGGCCATTTGTATATCTTTTTTGAAGAAATGAGCATTCAAGTCATTTTCCCATATTTTAATTTGGTTGTTGGCCTTTTTGTTGTTGACTTATAGGATTTCATTATATATTCTGGATATTAAATCCTTATTTGTTATATGGTTTCCAAATATTTACCCAATTCTGCAGGTTGTCTTTCTACTTTCATGATGAAGTCCATTGCTGAATAATTTTTTTTTAGTTTTGATGAAGTCTGATTTGTCTTTTTGTTTTTCTTTTATGCTTGGGCTTTGGTGTTAAATCTACAAAACCACTGCCTAACCCAAAGTCCTGAAGATGTTTCCTCATGTTGTCTTCTAGGAGTTTTCTATTTTTAGTTCTTAAATGTAGTTTTTTGATCCATTTTGAGCTCATTTTTGAGTATGATGTGAGGTAGGGGGTCGCCCTTCATCCATTTGCCTATGCCTGCTCACTTCGCCCAATACCATTGGTTGATAAGACGATTATTTTCTCACTGAGTGGAATTGGTATTCTTGTCAAAGATCAGTTGGACAAAGGTGTGAGGGTTTATTTTTAAACTCTTAATTCCATTCCATTTGTCGATATGTCTCTCCTTGTACCAGTAGCTTTGCAATCTGTTTTAAAATTGGGAAGTACAAGTTTCCAACATTTTTCTTCTTCTTTATTTTTTGATATACATATTTTTTTCAAAATTAGTAAGCTTTATTTCAACTTCAAAAAATACAATAACAGAGACGTCCAGAAATATAGCATCAGAATAGGTAGGCAGAGCTCAGCTCTCTCACAAAAACAATGGAGGAAAGGCAAAAAGCTGTCCAAGGGAGATCTGCAGACCAAGAAAGTGCCGTGCACCTTCCAGGAGGACAAGAGACAGAGAGATGAAGAAGTCAAAACAAAAACTGTGAGTTGCTAACCCTCGTGGCTGGGAATGGCACCCATCTCCCACCCTCAAGACCAACAGCCTGGATAAAAACCCATAGCTTATTGCAGCCAGCTGACAAGGGAACAGAAGTCTTCTTCCCTGGCAAGAGGAAGGGTGTGGCAGAGGGCAATGAGTGGTTTCTCTTCAGTGAATTTGGCCAGTAGAGCCTATTTTGAATCTGACCAGACCAAAATTACAGGCAGTGGAGGTTGAAAAAGACACCTCAGTGGAAAGATTTGCCAAGGAATGCCATCTGTTGGCCAGCCAGGAAACTGAAAGGAGAAAAACTAATTTTACCAGTCTCTTCTCCCAGTCCCTTAGGAGAGGATATAATCCTCGTTAGTGAGTCTCTGGTCCTATTTTGATAACTTAAGCTGGGCAATTTTAAATACTTAGAATGAGTTGAACCAAAAATCAAAAAGAGCCATGAAACAAAACCACAAGGCAAGAGAGAGAAATTGACTGTCAGACTAAATTCACCAAGATATTCAAATGTCTAGAATTCAGTAAAAAAAAAAAAAAAAAAAAAAAAAAAAAAAAAAAAATTGCAAACCAGGAAGAGATGGCCCAGCCAAAAGGACAAATCAAAAATCCTGATGATACACAGGATTTAAGACAACTAACCAATGATAAAACACAAGTCTCCTAAATCAATGGCAGGAGTTGAAGGAAAATATGACTAAAGACATAAAGGATATCAAGAAGACACTGGGCGAACATAAAGAAAAATTTAAAAACCGACAAAGGAAGGTAACAGAGCTTATTGGAGTGAAAGAAACAATGGATGAGATTAAAAATACTTTAGAGGCATAAAAGCAGATTTGAACTGATGGATGGCAGAATTAGTGACTTGGAGACCAAGCATCTGAACTTTAAGAAAGAGGAAAACAGAAAGAGAAAAGAATGGAAAAAATGGAACAGGGTCTCAAGGAATTGTCTCAGGGAATTTACTGACAATGAAAAACACACACAAACATATGCTTTATTGGTGTCCCAGAAGAAGAAGAGAATGGAAGAATATTTGATGAAATAATGACCAGAAATTTCCCAACCCTTAAGAAAGACATAAACATAAAAATTCAAGACAGACACCACAACCGAAACAGAATGAATCTGAACAGACCTATTCTGAGGCATCTATTACTCAGAATGACAAATACCAGAGATAAAAGGAGGATTATGAAAGCAGCATTAGGAAAACAATACATCACATACAAGGGAAACTCAATAAGACTAAGTGTTAATCTCTTATCAGAAATCATGGAGATTATAAGAAAGTAGTATAATGTATTTAAGGTAGTGAAAGATAAAAAGTGCCAACCAAGAATCCTTTATCTGGCAAAACTGTCTTTCAAAAATGAGGGTGAGTTTAAAGTATTCCCAGAAAATAAAAACTTAGAGAGTATGTTATCAAAAGACCAGATTTGCAAAAGATACTAAAGGGAGTGCTACAGCCTGAAAGGAACAAACAAGGGCAAGAGACTTGGAGCAGAATGTAGAAATGAAGACTATTAGTAAGGGTAACTTCAAGGGTAAAAAGACAGAATAGTAAAATATGACAACAGAAAGTGAAAGGATAAAGTGGATAAAGTAAATAATGCCTTTACAATAATAACATTGAATGTTAATGGATTGAATTCCCCAATCAAAAGACATAGACTGACAGAATGGTTAAAAAATATGAGCCATTTATATGCTGTCTACAAGAGACTTACCTCGGATGTAAGGACACAATCAGGTTGAAAGTGAAAGGATGGAAAAATTACACCTATATCATGCAAATAATAACCAAAAAATGTCTGGAGTAGTGATACTAATATCAGATAAAATAGATATTAAATACAAAACTGTTGCAAGAGATGAAGAAGGTTATTATATATTAATAAACAGGGAAATTCACTAAGAAGAAATAACTATAATAAATATTTATGCACCTAACCTGAGTGTTCCAAGATACATGAGGAACACTGGCAAAAACTGAAGGGAGCAATAGAAGTTGCTATAATAATAGTTAGAGACTTACCACTCTGGGCATTGGATAGAACATCTGGACAGAGGATAAATAAGGAAACAGAGAGCTTGAATAATATGATAAATGAACTAGACCAACTAGACCTATGGGGTAATATGAATAGAGCATATTACCCCATAACAGCAGGATATACATTCTTTTCAAGTGCTCACGGATCCTTCTCCAGGATAGACCATATGTTTGATCACAAAAAAGGTCTCAATAAATTTAAAAAGACTGAAATTATCACTTTCTCTTATCATAAGAAAATGAAATGGGAAATCAATAATGGATGGAAAAAAAGGGAAAATTAACAAATATATGGATGGGGGGGGATACACCAAATGCAAGATATGGGCTATAATTAGTAGTAGTATTGTGACAATGCTCTTTCATAGTTTGTAACAAATGTTTCATAACAATGCATGGTATGGGTGATGGGGTGGTGTATGGGAGCCCTGTATGATGATATGTATGGTTGTTTTGTAAGTTTACAACTTTCATTATACTTATTGTTTATGTATGTGCATGTATGAATGATATACTTCAATAAAATTTTATTAAAAAATAAAATAAAATAACAGACAAAAGGCAGCTTATCAAGTCACAGAAGCATTACTTTTAAAAAATCCTGTCCCAGCATATTTATCTTAGTTAATCCCAAAAACAAATGTAATTGTTTCTCCAGTGTTCAGAAAGATGAGTAATGAGCACAGATTGGTTGAATGACATGACCAAGGTCTCCTTGTTAAGGAACAAAATGAAAAAGCAATGCTTGATCATACTCACATTTCATAAAACTAAATCCCATATTCATTTTTTACCTTTAGCATTGATATTATACCTTATTTGCCTTTGCTACAAAATTATTGTAATATTACTGTTGACTATAGTCTATAAGTTACATTAGTTCTTGGAATTTTGATTGGAATTGTGTGAAATCTGTGTATTGCTTTGGGTAAAATGGACATGTTAACAATATATAGTCTTCTTTTCCATGAACATGGAATGTCCTTCCATTTATTTATGTCTTCTTTAATTTCTTTCAGCAACATTTTGTAGTTTTCCATGTATAATTCATTTAAATACTTGGTTAAATTTATTTCTAGATATTTGATTCTTTTAGTTGCTATTGTAAGTGGGAATTTTTTTGCTGATTTCCTCAGTCAATCTATATATTAGTATATAGAAATACTGCTGAGTTTTGTGTTCATCTTGTACCCTGCCACTTTATTGAATTCATTTATTAGCTCTAGAGCTTTGTTGTGAATTTTCAGGATTCATTATGAATAGGAAGAAGTTTCTGTAAATAAGGAATGTTTTACATCTTCTATTCCTATTTGAATGTATTTTATTTAATTTTCTTGCCTAATTACTCTGCTAGAACTTCAAGTACAATGTTGAATAACAGTGGCTATATTGGGCATCCTTGTCTTATTCTTGATCTTTTGGGGAAAACTATCAGTTAACTTAGGGTTTTCATGTATGCCCTTTATCACTGAGGATGTTTCCTTCTATTTCTAGTTTTTGAGTGTTTTTAATCAGGAAGGGGTTCTAAATTTTGTCAAATGTCTTTTCTGCATCGATTCATATGATCATATTTTTCCTTTCATTTACTAACGTGTCATGTAACATTAAATGAATTTCTTATGTTTAACTACCCTTGCATATCTGGTATAAATCCCATTTGATCATGGTCTATAATTCTTTCATTGTGTTTTTGGATTCAGTTTGGTAGTATTTTGTAGAGGATTTTTGAATCTATATTCATATGGGATATTGGTCTACAGTTTTCTTGTGATATCTTTATCTGGCTTTGATATTAGGTTGATGCTGGCCTCACAGAATGAGTTTTGAAGTATACACAGTACCTCTAACTTTTTAGTTGACCTAAACCATTGCAAACACCTACTGTTGGGGAATTAAAAAGGATATTGGGGAGCAGATGTGGCTCAAGTGGTTGAGCACCTGCTTCCTACATGGAAGGTCCCAGGTTCAGTTCCCAGTGCCTCCTAAAATCAACAACAACAACAAAGCAAACAACAGGGGAGCCGATGTGGCTCAGTGGTTGAGTGCCGACTTCCCACATACAAGGTCCCAGTTTCATTCCCTGGCCCCAGTACCTCAAAAACAAAACAAAACAAAAACATATTGCCCTTGCACTTCAAAACTTATAGTCAAGTGTGAAAGATAATCAGGCAGACCGATTATTACTATACCCAAAGAAGAATATTTTGACTAAAGCATGCACAAGGTACATGAATGACAAAATTGGACTAATTGACCCAGAAAAGGTGTTGGGCATGTGGAGGAAGGCTTTCTGAAATAGAAAACACCTGCAACAAAAGGTGATGAGTGGAGAGCATGGCATTCTAGACAGACAGTGCTATACATGGATGAGTTCAGAGGAAGGCGAGAGAGAGGCAAAGATTTCAAGGAAGTACAGATATGCATGGACTATAGGGTAGGAAGAATGATAAATGAAATTGGAGAGGAAAATTAGAGTCAGATGATGATGGCAAGTATGATGACAATTAGTGGATTATTTTAAGGCCAAATTTGAAGCTATGTATTCAAAGTTGCATCCTATAACTGGATTTTAATGATAAAGCTTTGTATCTAATAAAAATCAGGCAAGTTGAAACTTAGATGGCTGTAGTCACATGCCAGTGATTTTGCTGAGGCTCAGAATTCTATGTTTCATCTTGAAAACGTTCTGTTACAAATTAAAGACTGGTTCTCTTAAATGAGTACAAAGCACAGCTACAGAATGAAAATACACATACATCAAAATAGTTTGACAGCATTTCTACAGAATACCTTGGGGGATTGAACACAGTGTTTGAGATTGCTACAAAATTGCAAGCTGAATGCTACAGTGTAGTGTGCCACCAACTGTATGAAATTAATCATTGGGTTAAAAAAAAAAAGGAACAAGGTCCACTGCAGAATTTAATTTGCAGTCAGCTTCACCATCTATCCAAACTAGTAGAAGTAGAAGTCTTAAAGGTCATTGTTAATTGAAAAGCTTTTCCATATGTATTGAATGAAGAAAATAAAACCCCCCTTTAATGATATAATTAATGATATAATTAAACAACTGAATTATATTGTCTTCCTGAATAATATGCCAAAAGAAGATCACACCTGTGCTGGTACAGGTGGTACAGGGTAGAACTCTGAAGTACCTCTGCTAGGACTGTAATAATGCCACAGTATGAGTCATTTAGTATTTGTGATCAAATGGTCATTGTGTGAATTCTGCATTTGTAGCCTTTGTATCAAGTTTTTTGATGCTCACAACACCCTTGTGTGGTATGAATTGCTATGCCCGATTCATCACTAGAAAATAAAGGGAGATGTTTAGGTTAAATAACTTGCCCAAGATACACTCTCAGTTGGTGGCCAAGTTGAACTCATATCCAGGACTTCTGTTTCCACATTCAGTGTCCTTTCCACTGTAATGCAGATCAAAGACTTTTAAAATAGAATTCAGAAATGAAAAGATGATTAGAATGTTGTAGAAATTACTGCAAGTAATTTTTTATTTACTGAATGTGCTCAACTGCGTAACCTGTCTTATTCTAAAAGAAGTAGAAAATTAATTATTAATGGGTATTTTACCATGAAAGTCTGATTTAAAACACTCTGCCTGGCATGTCCCTTTCCCTAGAGGCAGAAGCAATTTTACTTTTATTTTGGGGGTGCCAGAAAGACTGAGAGATTTACTGGCCTTTATATGTCAGAGCTATCATGGACCTGATCTAGGTTATAATTCCTAGTCTTAGCAGAAGCATATAGTTCTCTGCTCTGGTATGTTAGGGGCCATCACAAAGAATAGGGTTTAACTTCTTCACTGTGAAATATGAAAAAGGGCATCCAGTATGTCCTTTTGGTTTGGAGAAATTTAGTTTCATAATTTCCAGTTATCTTAATGCAAAGTTGTAAAAGACATACTTTAAGAATACAATTGAATAGACTCAGAAAAAAAATGTTTTTTGGTATTAATTCCTTGGGTTTCTGTAGAATTATTCTCAAAGTACTGGGTTAGAGCCTAAATAATTCAAATAACCACATATGGAATTTTAGAAATTGGAAAAAGCAAGGTCTAGTCATGGCTTTTCATTTTATAAAATCATAAAATATTTCTATATACTATATTAGTTATGTGGTCAAATATGAGATTATTACATAATATACAGGAACTAGGCCACATATACACATATATGTGTACTTGTGTGTTTTGGGTTTATTGTGCTCATTATTATAGTTTCCTTGAAAATAAGGGCTATATCTTCTACCTCTTCTACTTCCTCTATGTTCTTTACTTCTACAGTAATTATTTTCCTTTACAACAAAGAGGCATTTGGTATATATACCAAAATTTATATATATATAAAATTCTGTAAGGAGGGATGGTTATGATTAGGTGTGGGAGTGTGGGAGTGGAAGGGGAGCATGATACCAATTTAAATTGCTCTCATTGTACACCCAAAACTTTTTCTTGGTTAAAGACCTCTTGTGTCTACAATTATAAATCTGTTGGAATCCTGGCCCATGCACAATTTAAAATTTAACAAGGATAACAAAATATGCCCATGAATAGCCATCACATAGAACAGGAAGTGATAAATGTCACATTTAAATTTTTGTTATAAATGAATTATTGTGATTGCTGTGGCCTCTGGTTTCTGCTCCTCACCCCATGACCAGCCAGCTCCATTCTCCCCACAATAAACAGAATGAGCCTTTTCTAATGTAAATCAGGTCATCAACAAATTCAAGGATTCATATTTCATTCAAAAGAAAAAATTTAATTCTGATAATGACCCTCAAAAAACAAGCAATCTGGTCCCTTTTTCTGACCTTTCTTCCTATCACTCTCTCCCAATTTACTCTTTTCTAGACTGTGGTCTCCCAAGTGTGCTTTCAACATGTTAGGTATGGTTTGTCTCAGGAAATTTGCACTTGCTGTTTCCTCTGCCTGGAATTCTCTTCTACCAGCTTCCTGAATATCCTTCTTTAGGTGTTCACTCAAATAAAAATTACTAAATAGCAAACATAACACCAGTGTTACCAACACTCCTATCAGACTTATCTATTGACTTGACTGTCTGTTTCTTCACATTAGAAAATTTGTATATTTCTTCTATTTCTGTATTACAAGGGTCTAGGAGAGTACCTTACGCAAAATGGACATTACATATCTGTTGAGCGAATGATTGAAGGCAAGATTAAGATCTCTTTAGAAGGAATAATATGGTAATGTGTATCAAAATTCTTAAGTGCACCCTAGTTGGAACGTAAAGTCACCACGCACATGAACTATGATAACCTCTAATTATGCAAATATATTTAGTGCAATCAATAGCTGCTCTGTGATAAAAAGGATGGGAGGGACAATCTGAGTCAACAGGCAGAACAGTGAGCTTTGCATTGAGTGAATAAAGTGCTAGGGCAGGGATGGAGGTTGGGGCTAGGCTCAGGTGGCAGATGGAGCAAATTATTCATACATATACCATTTGAAATAAGAAAGAACTACAACATTTGACTCCATACTTCAGGAACCTCTTTAAACCATTACACAATCTACGTAGTAAATGCCAGATGCTTTACATCTATTATCCTATGTAATGCTCACATAACCCTATGAGCCAGATAATACTATTATCTTCATTTTATAGAAGAAGAAACCAAAGTACTGGGAGGTTATGACATGAAGCCACTTCACTTGACGTCTTATGCATGGTGATAGGCTGTGTTATGCATTTTTAAAAGCCAGATAGCACAAAGGTGAAAGGTTTTCCATTTTCAGAATGGAAGAATTAGGGCATAAGGGAAAGAGGTTGCTGAACTGCATGTGGTCATATCATTGATGGGGGCAGAATGAGGCAAAGTACTCCAGTCACAAACTCAAAACATTTTCCACCTCTGGACTACAAAATCAGAACATATTAATGGTTAATGATCTTAGGACCCCACTGAGGTGTAGAAAAATCATAATCTGAATAAAAAAGATTTGTTAATGAATATAATTGAGAAAGGCAGGATTTTTCTCAAAAGTGTCTTTCTTAAAAAAAAAAAATCTGCTAGACTACCTACTTTATAGGGAAATGTGTAAAGCAGTTCCAAAAATACGCTCCTTAGTATAAGCTGTGTTAACACACTACCAGACATCATGTTAAGATACTTAAATTTTCAGGCAAACATCTGGATTTTTTGTGTATATACTCACAAATATCTGATTATTAGAAATCATATTGAAAATAGCCCAAATATCTCATTTTGTTTCCTGGTTTTTAACTATATAAGCTAATTAAATAGTTAAATGCTTTTCTGGTAAGTTCAGCACTGCTGCTTCTGAAGTCTTTTAAGAAGCTCTTTATGAATAACGCTACTACGTTAGGCCAAGTCTCTAATACGTTATTTGAAGTCCCATTTGTGAGCTGCCATTTGATCAAACTGGTGTTGGAATAATTCTAACACACTCTGACTATGTATATGATACCCTGTGGTGATTAAATATGAAAGGTGGACATCAGAGAGTTTAGTGGAAATTAGCATATTGAGGTTATTTATTATTTTTCAAAACTCTGTTAAGAAAAAAGCCTACGGTTAGAGAGGAATGATTTTGTCCTTTCATATCTTTAATTCCCTGTAACACATTCCAAAAACATTAGCATTAGTACCATCACCAGTCCCCCACACAGCAGGATTTATTCAGCTCTGTGGAAAGAGACCAGCTTTTCTCAAGACATGTTGATTAATGAAAGCTCCCATTAAAGGCACTAATTAATAAAAGAAGTAAAGTACAATTTCCCTTGGCTTCAGAGCTAAACTATGTGAAAATGATATTCCTATGAAGGGGGTGGCCAGCTACCTTCACAGCTGTCTCTTCATCGTATCAGAAAGTTCTAAGTTTGACAGGAGGAGAATTTCAAAAGCATACAGAAAAAAAAAAATCAGAACCTTGTACAATGTCTGTGTTAAATCACCACACAAAGAGGGTTTTGCCATCTTGATTTCCAGGACAAAATAAAGCCAGGCAAGTAAAACAGAGATTAAATGGAACACAAAAAATTCTTCCTCTTCTCCCACCTGCCTTTGTTTTAAGGTGCTCTCTTTCTTACTGTTGTCCATGCCAGTTACTCCCTAAATACTAATATTACTGAATAGTTGATTTAACATTTTAACTTCTATTTTCTAACTACCAGAGCATAAACTGGAATGGGAGATTCTTATTATCTTCCTATCTTTAGTGGGTGTGGGGGATGAGAGAATCTGTCAAGGGTTGATGGAGAATCCACAACAATCAACAAATTGTTCAATGAACTCAGGAAATACTTTTAAATATTTTTTATAAGATATGTAATGAGAATTGTACTTCTGCAGGTAACAATTCAATATTATTATGTTGAAAATAATATATAGACTACTATGTGCCAGACACTGTTCTAAACACATTACACATATTTTCTCATTCAATACTTACAACAACCCTTTGGGGTAAATACTGTCAAGGACTATTGTTATGACCATTTTACAGAAAGGAAGATGAGGTAGAGAGAGGATAACGGATTTAGAGATGGTCTGCTTATTGAAATGTATAATGCATGTAAACTTTTTTAAAAAATATATAATTGCATGAAACCTATAAGCCTAAATAATATTAATTAAACAGGTGAATTTATTTTTAGAAGGTAAGTTATGACATTTTGCACATATTTTATTTCCGGTGTAAGTAGCAAAGAAGAAAAAAATCTGACTCTCTCTAATTATAAAACCAAATTCTCAAAAATCATATTTTGTTATTATGAATCAGAGAATAATCCTGAAAAAATTAATCTTTGTGAGCTTTCCTTGCATTTTGCAAACAATTTATTATATCTCATTCTTTTTTAAAAGATAGGAACCATAATGTAATGAAGTGATAGCATTAATTTATACCTTTTTAGTTTTATTTAATGTACAACTTAATTTTTTTTATTTCTATATTCTTTTAAAATTTTATAATCCAAAATTTTCAGTGCCTAGGAAATCATTAAAATTTACTTTGTGGATGAATCACTAATTTCTAAATGTTAAATTCACTATTTTAATTTATAATTAAGTCATACTTTTCTTCAATAGCATAAACTGGTTGATCTTAATTTTTTCTTTAACCTAATTTAAGTCAAACTTTCCGGCAAGGATATGTGTCTGTGTTTGGAAGGTACAATGCCAAGGAATTTTTTTTTTTACAGTTAAAGTGTTTCAATGCACTATTTTAAATCACTCATTATATAAATGAACCTTAATTACATAAAATAAGCATGAGTGGATTGAAGGAAATTATGACTAAAGAAAATAGGAAAGCTTGCAGGAAAAAAAATATCTCCTTTTTTGGCCTATTGCTAAAGCCTAAAATTTTACGCATGGAATTATTCATTTTTTAAAATAATAAGATTGTGCTCTCTTGGATATGGGGGTGGATAATATATTTAGAAAAGTATTAGTCTTCCACTCTTTAGAAAAGATTATAACATGCTGCTGGCTAAAAGAAAGTCACTTTTGATGGGGTGGAAGGAGGTGGAACATTAGGACTAAGATCAGATGCTTCTCTGATCTCAGGTAAATGCTTCCTTGGGATTCCAAAAATCAATGTGATTCTGCTTGCACAACGCACTGTACTTTTGATAATAAAATCCATTTGCTGAATGGTAACTATGGATTAAGAGGTATAGAGAATGATTTTTATATATAGCTTTGTTTACCTTTCACCAAACATCCTGAGAGGTAGTCTTATTATCCCCACTCAACAGATGATGCAAACATGAATGCAAGATGGATGACTGAAGCATGAATAAAGAGGTGTCTTGTATTTGAGAAGTTAGTTTAGGGCCAACTTTGTTCAAATGATGTTAAGCATAGAACGGATTTGGAGATTTCTTTGTGCTTTCCACTTCTTTATTTTTTTATTTTAACTAGGCCAGCTTGCTTTCTCTTCTATGTACTTGAATGTGCGATATTTGGATCTGGAAGGGCTTCAAGATTTTTGTAACTGGCAGGTGCTCTGAACCACTGAGGGGAGAATTGTGACTGCAGTGTTGTCCTCCTAGCAGATGCTTCATGGAGAAGTTGGACTTTCACCTCAAGAGCTATAAAGGGAATGAACATCACATTCAAAATGCATGCAGGGAGTTGTTTAAAATAGCAGTATTAGTGAGAGGGAAAGCAATCAGACCCAGAGAAGTGACTAAAGTAAAGCTCTAGGCACCTCTGAAGCAAGGCTCTCTGTTCAATCCTCTTTGGAATGGGGTAAAGTAAAGATGCACCATTCTCCAAACAAGGAAAACAACAACACGGAAGGTGCTGTTGACAGCAATGATACCACAGGATATCATTAAACACTTTCATGTTTAATTCATTTTAAAGTATTCTATTTGAATATTAATACAGGTAACAAAATAAGAAAAGTAATAAATGGAAATATGAAACAGTTCAAATTCATCTATATTGTCAAATTAATTAAGTATAAGCTAATTTACAGTCATCAGTGAAAAGAGAAATTTAAAAAACAAAATGAATGTTCTTTTTTCCTCTCTCTTTGCTTATGCTGCTCTTTAAACCTACTGCTGGATTTTTCCTCTTGCAATTTTTTTCTCCTGATAAAAAGTATTCTGAGAACAAATTGTCTTTTATGAATAAATAATGCTTACATAGAATAATTAATTAAAGCAAGACTTGCAATCATTAACTAAATAGCCAGTAATCCATATGTATCTTTCCTTTTTTTGAGAGAATTGATTATACCATAGTTCAGCATTAGCTATGCCTTAAAATATAAATTAGGGAGGGTAATTTATATTTTAACCAGAGTTAAAATAAAAAAAAAGTAATAGTGTAGTTTTTTTTTTTCAATTGCTTCTTCAAACAAATTTGAAATGACATTTTCTCAAAAGTTGTTAAATTAGTTTAAAATAATCTCAAATTTGAGTCTTTACTAGATCACATGGACAAATTATTTTTCACTGAAAGGCAGCATAGTATAGTGATTTATAGTTTACATCAATGTTCAAATGTCAGCTTTTTTTACTTGCTGTGGAACTTAGAACAAGTTAATTTTACCTTAATTTTCTCACCTGTACGATGGATTAATAAAAGATTGTTTTGAAGATTAAGCTATATAACCGGCTTGGAATGGGGCCAGCTACATAGTAAGCAGGTAATTTAGGATAAGTGTTATTATTCCGTCTTCCTAAGGTTAACTGTGTGCTTAAAAACAAAACAAACAGAAAACCTACCACCAATGCCAATGACAACAAAACAAAACAAACAAACAACAAAAAAAAACAGCAAGAAAACTATGCTATAAAATTTATTTGGAAGAACTAAAAAAAAAAAAAAAGAGAGGCAATTTGTAGAGTCAGTCGACACAGCAAAACTTCATTGATATACATTGTCAGAGAACAGGACTGGTTAATTTCACAGATAATTGATGGTCATTCCTTAAAGCACTTCTTTTATTTCACACTCTTTGAACTCCCAGCAAAATCTTTAAAAAAAAAAACAAAAACACAATAATAAAAAACTTCCTCATCTTATAAGTGGAACCTATAGAAAAAAGAAAGACTTGGTGTTAAATGGTAAAATTATTATAATTGGGCTTGGAAAACTTATATTTTGGACAAGTAACACAAACTCTGAAAAAGCTTCATTTACTGATTTGTAAAATGGGCATAACCCTGCCTACACTCAGGAACTCCCACTTTGATATGAGTTCAAAGGAGACTTTGCATGGGAGATAGGTTTATAAAATTATAAAATATATATATATGTTATAATTATTATATGATTCTATGAGTTAATCCTACTCCTAACTCTAGGACATGGTTATGAATATCTATTTGGATATTTCATAAGCACAGAGATCTTCCCAAAGCCCCATGAGATGAAGGAATGGGCTATCAAAGTTTTCTTTTTATTTCCCATAAAATAATTTTGTAATTTATATACACCCACGCACATTTTAAAATTGTCACCTAATTTTTTTTCATAAATTGAGATCTTTGTAAAAATACAAGTTCTGATTCCTATAAATATAGCCATTTTTAAATAAAACTGTGGATTTTAAAAAAATATATCCAAAAACATCTAAATAACATGGTGATTTGATATTCACCACTAGTCATTTTAAAAGTACATACAGAAGTTCTACTTTAAACAAAATGTTACAAGCTACTTTTTCTCCTCAAATTCATATTTTCATTACACCTCTGGCTCAAAATTTGATCCTAATCTAATATTTTTATTCTTTAAAGTATTTTATTGATACCCTACCTTCTCTGCATAAATATGTACATTTGTATTAAAAATTCTTGTGACCATAAGAATCTAAGGGTAAAATTATTCTGGATGATATAATCTTTGCAATAATTAAATAGTATAAAATTGATCATATATCAAAGTTTGATAAATGTTTATTAAACATATTTTACTATATGTATTTAATAACAGAAGTGTTAATGAGGTGGTTAAATCTATGTACATGGACAAATTTTTGCCCAAAGAGCGAATTTTTGTTTAAATGAGACAGAGTCCAGAATCAGTTATTCCAAGTTTTTGTTTTTAAGGATGGAAACCACAAGAAACTTTGTTTGCATAAATAAGATGATAATGGAAGGAGTTTTGTTATAGTGTTGCCATTCAATTCTTTAACTCCATCAGCGTGATGTACCAAAAAGTTATAGCAATTTGTCAGCAAAGCATCCTGAAAATTCTGTCAGTTGATAACTCTATTATTAACTCCCACAGTAGCATTCAAAGCAAAGAATTGGAAAGTAAGTTACAAAAAGATTTGTTAGAATTATTCATTGTTTCAACATCGACATCAATATTTCAAATCGTCCTTTTGTTTTGTTATGTGGAGATTTTAAACATTTACTATGCCCCATGATATGACTCTTCATGGGAGAGAAATTTTGTGAAAGACAATTGTGATAGCAGAAGGTAGGAACTGGAACCACATCAACCACAGAATCACCTCAGGCAGATCACTTTTAGAAAAGAATATTTATGAAAATTTAAGGTAAAAAAACTGTGTAAATCTATCTGTGACTGCAAGGTGCTTGGAAAGTCATCTTGTGCCCTATATGTATTTGTTCCACAGTTTGAAAGCTTCTGACCACTGGAACACTGTATTTTGTATCTTTTTCTACTGTTAAACTATCTAACTTCTGATTTAAAGCTATTGAATATCAGTATAATTGCTTGTAATTTTGTTCCCCTTTTTATCTTCAGCTTCTGTCCACCTAAGGGTAGGCAAAACAGATAACCAAATGTGAGCATAACAATTGCTGGAATATTAATTTATAGACAGAAGGTAGTGCCCCCAAAACGTTCTTTATGAAGAACATGTCCTTTTTGACTAGAGTTGCTTAAAAATTTCTTCTCTTCCTACTGTTTTAAGTCTATATTTGAAGTTGCTGGAAATCTGTTAAAAACAAAGCTGGGATGGGACAGGTTGTATTATAATTGTCCATGCATCAGTAAATTAAAAATATTTACCTTATCTCTTAAATCTAATAACAAATACCTTAATAAATTTGCTGAATCACCTGAGCTCAATTATCATTCAGTATATACTCAATATTTAACTACACTTGGAATTTTTAAGCTGTATTTGTAAAGGTTTATTTTTCAGTACATGTGTTGGTAGTCTCTTGGGTTTCTTTTCCTTTTGAGAAATCTAAAATATACTTGTATTTTCATTGTGATCAACACAACTTTTGTTGTTAAATCTTTGCTGCTTTAAGTGATGTGTGTGTGTATACTTCAAGATGTGTGTGTAAGTGTGTGTGTGCTTATGTGTTTTTGTGAGAGAGAGAAAGAGAGAAAGTGTATGTACATTTGGTGCAATCATGGACAAGAGATGGAAATGAATATTTATAATTAAAAGCATAGGAAAGGATGGTGAAATTTACTGAAACCAGCATATAATTTATATTAATTTCGTCCATGCTCTTTCCTACTGAAAGTACTAGAACCTTCCCAAAGAGCAATGATGCCCTTGCTAGAAGATCCATCCAGTAGTAATCTAGTGGACAGCTGGACCTGTCATATCTCAGTGCCTTGCTGGCTCAGAAAAGTGAGTGCCTCCAAGGGATGTAAAATTCCACTGTGATTTATGAGAAGCTAAAATTTCAGCCCTGAATTTCTGGCTGAATCTCTCCTTACTAGATTGCTACATATTTTCCTAATCCCCATGACTGAATCATCTTCCAAATCAGAACTCTGTGATATTCATATTTCCTTAAGTTACTCTAAAAAGTAAACCTAAAGAGAAAAGAAGAAAAAACATCACTATATGGTTCTGTACGAACAGGTAAACTGGAACCTGGGAAAATATTAATACAGGTTCTCCAAGGATA
Source organism: Tolypeutes matacus (assembly GCA_026826555.1). NCBI lineage: Eukaryota > Metazoa > Chordata > Mammalia > Cingulata > Chlamyphoridae > Tolypeutes > Tolypeutes matacus. The sequence goes on from JAKSZT010053883.1 coordinate 69,457,017, forward strand.
ATCGTACCTTGAATTCAGAACAACATGGGGTTTAATCACAACTCTTTCTGACACTTACTAACTTTAGGAATGTGGGGGCAACTAAATGTTCCTCAGCCTCCACATCTGCTTCCTTAAAACAGCAATAGTAATACGTACTCACAAAGGTTATTTTGTGAGGATTAACTGAATTGTCCCATGTGACAAGACCTAAGCACCTGATCTTAGAAGCCATTTCTTTGGGCAGTCTTCCCTGACATCTCCATTCCACGATCCAGACAGGTTTAATGGGCCCTTCCTAAGGCTTGATATGCATCCAGCACACTAACTATCTTGCTTTATTACCCTGCAATGGAAAATTGCTTGTTTAATCATTTATCACCTTTCTTCAACTGTAAAGGACCCTGGTTGACTTATTCATTGTGATATCCTGTAACAAGCTTAGACACCGGTATAGAGTTGGTGTTTAAAAGTATAAAAATATTTAATACTGTCTGAACTCCAAAGAAAATACTGTGCAAGTGGTGCATGAAAGAAAAGAGACTACAACCTGCTGGAAACATAGCTGGGGTAGGAAAAGGTTAGGGCAGGTTTTGTCCAAGAGGTAGTATTGTAACCAATCTTACTCCAATTTACTTTAGATCCTTTATTCCTAATTATCTTAACTTGAAACACACATACATGGTTCAAAAATGGACTATATCATTTGAGACAACTAGGAACTCTCTACAGCATTCACTTTTATCTTCTTATTCATTTCACTATAAAAATAAGTTAGTGATGCTAAATTCTAGCTTTGACACCCTGAAAATAGAACAAGCTGCTATTTGGCTTAGAAAACAAATGGAAGTCATTCATATGGTTGTATTTTCTTCCCTAGATTTCTGTAACATGTGGCAAGAACTCAGAGGCTAGGTTAAATAGATAAAATGTGATGCTGTGGTGGCATAAAGAAAACTTACTTGATATATAAATACATATTTTGTTTAAACCTGAGAAAACCTTAGTCATTTGTTTTCTCTAAATATATTTTTTATTAGAGAAATTGTGAACTTACAAAACAATCATGAACATGTGTGAAATTCCCAAACAATCATTTGCTTTTTAATTTGATTACTACAAAATAATATCTTTAATTGTTATCCTTAAAAATGCAAGTACAGTTTTTAAAATTTTTATTTGATGCTGTACAAACATGGTCTCAGTTAAATATTATTAATGTGTATGTCACTTAGTTCAGAGTTCCTAATTTGAGACAATAAGTCTTTAATTTCTTAGCAGCAGATAAATTTGTAATTTGCTGTCTTTAAATTTATCAGCATTTTGTTTCTGAACACACTAGTAATTGCTTTTAGTGTAATGTGTAGTTAGCATAATACATATTGCAGAACATAATTAAACATAATAAATGTACGGTAATAAATTCGAGAAGAAGGAAAAGAAAAGAATAGAAATTGGGTGTTTTTTTAACATTTTAAATATAAAACATAGGGGTCCTTAAACATGTTAAGGGTTGCTACATTTGAAATTCTAGGTTATTTGAAATATTTCATCCTCAAACACTGTTTTTATTCTTAAACTGGTTTCCTATGTTAGGAACTCCTTATTGTGTACTCTACAATTCTCTACCTCAGCCATTAATCTCTCATGTGAAGCTGTCAAAATCTTCTATGGAAATCGAAGTATACTCTATCTACTTTTTCTTATCTTTCACAGTGCATTATTTTCAAGCAGCCCAGGAAGTTAGTTAAGCACAAACTCCCTTGTAAAAATAATGTTAAGAATGCAGCCACACTTTCCTCAGCTTTTATTCTGATGCTAATATTTCACAATTTTCTTTGCAATCAATATGGAACACACAGGTCTATTGTTTCCGGACTTGCTTGTCTCCTGAGCTCCTTAATTCATGATTCGCTTCTGATTCAAAAGGACTTCAAGGACCTACAGAAGATGGCGTTAGTGTAGGAGGGCGCACACTGCAAGCTGCCAGAGCAAGGCGGATTGGGGACGGGGTCCTGCCCGGGGGTCTGTGCTGTGCACGCGTGGAGTGAGAGGCTTGGGACATCTATCTGTGCGGATCGGCGGTGTGGACCGAACGGTGAAGATTCGTGAGTTTTGAGGCTGCCGGTGGAGGTTGGCACAGGCAGCTGAGCCCCGCAGTTAGGGAAAAATAAAATAAAATGGCCATTTTGAGCCGCGGGCGGGGGCGAAAAAGTTTTATTTTCTGGGGATCTGGCTGCCTGGCGCCCCTTGGACCTTGTGTGAACAGAGCAAACGAGCTAATCAGCACCCAGTGAACCGGAGGGGGGATTTTGGTCGGGCAACGCAGCTGATTTCCCTAGCCACCCAGGGATAGGACCCGGGCCGCTGCGGAGCCAGGAGGAAGGGACACTTCCCAAAAAAGGGAGGGTTCGGTTGGAAGACAGGGAAGGGTATTTTATATTTTTAGACATTGATCTGGCTGCCTGCACCGCCCCATAGCTTTGGGAAGCAGATAAGCTGACCTGAAGCAGCATTAGGCTGAGAGCAGACGCGAATCTGCACTCAAACTGATTTACTGAGCAGCCCGGTGACTCTGGAGCTCGGCGCCAGAAGGGGCGGAATCCGCCATCTTTAGCACTCCTCACTGACTAACATCAGAGCTTCAGCTAACCTGGGGAGTCCAGAAAGTGGGACGTGTTTGATTAATTTCCATGGGCCCAGCTAGGGTCCCTTCCGTAATGGGGTTGGTCTAGAGGAGGAATTATTTTGGGTCCTGCATTTGGCTAAAAAAAAAAAAAAAAAAAAAAAAGTGAGGTCACCTCAACAAATGAAAAATAAATTCTTTTTAATTTAGTTTAATAGCTAAAAGCTGCTTCAGGACCTGCATATAGAACCCTGTGGGGAAATTCATTGATAAACACAAGTAGGCAGGAAGGATCCACGTGGACCCTAGGGGAATCACTGACCCCCCTTAGCTCTGTTTGACTGCTTGCCTGTGTGGATCTTTGGTTTCTCTCTGTTACTTTCTGGTCTATTGCTATTATTCCCATTTTCCTCCCCCCTTCCTTTTTCCTTCTATTTTTTTTTTTAAATAGGTGCTGTCAGCTGGTCGCTTTTTTGCTGGGCTTCTTATTCAGTAATTTCCCACTCGCTGTATATATTGATTCTGTATTACAAACTATCGCTTATCCTTCCTGCATCTTTCTGCCTTCTGTTTTCTGTTGTGGCTCTTAGAGACAACATTTTTCCATAGGCCCACAACTTAAGGGTGTCAATTTCTATCCCAACTATTTTGTTTTCTTCTTCTTCTTTTTTCTTTTTTTTTTTTATTAGTATTAACTTTTTCCTTTCAGACCTTTCTCTACTATTTCTCTCCCTCCTCATAATTCTAGCATTCTAAATCACTATATATATATATATATATTCCTCCATTTGTTTTCCCAGTCCATTGTAGGAACTCCATATTTTTTCCTAGTACTCTACACTGCCTACTCAACTTAAATATTCATCTCATTAAGTCTCATTTTGCCCCTCTTCTAACTTTTATCAATATTTCTATTATCCTTCTGCCTTCCTTACATCTTTTGATTCTTCTGGCCCTAACCTTTTTCCCTCAAGGGAACATAGAAAGAAGCAAGGAAATAAAATAAGAAGAAAAACTGCCAAATAGAAAACTTAACTCACGCGCAGAACCAACAGCTAAATAAAATTCTAGAGCATAGAGAAAAGCTAATCAACTGAACAAACCCATCAAGATAATATGATAACCAGAGGGCAACAGAAAAATACAAATGACTCTGAGAAACTGGAAAACATGGACCAGTCCAGTGCACAGAATAAAAACCAGGAAGCAATGCAGTACATCGAACAACTAATCAAAGCTATCCAAACAAATATCATGGACCAACTTAAAGAACTGAAGGAAGAGATTAAGGATATAAAGAAGACACTGGGAGAACATACTGAA